>OY744515.1:76807570-77252570 GCA_963556195.1 Sepiola atlantica
TAAAACGATTTTATGTTTTTCTTTTCCTTTTTTCCCGATATTGAGAAAAATACCTGTCTCAGGACGGGTAAAATGAATTTCCCGAACAGAACAGTATTGCACCACTTTTATGCCCCCTTACGAAGATTACAATCAAGACATAATGATACTCAACCTTATTATGATACTCAATTATTATGTCTTATAACAATATTATGCCTTATACAAATTTTGATCAAAATCCATTACATGATTTTGATTCTAGAAAATATCTTTAATTTAAGCTTAAGGGGTCATAAAAAGAAATGTAAATTCAGGAAATCTTGTTTAATTGGCATCTAATGATTATGGATTAAATTCAATGCAAATTTTAGATATTAAAATTTTCAAATAGGAATTTACCCCCTTATTATTCCCCTAAAAGCCCTTTAAAATTGCTTACAGAAGCTGAAATTTGGGGAATATTTATTAATTGATGTCTACTATTTATTGTTAACATTTCACAGTTTAAATTTTTGCGAAAGGCTTCCAACGCCCCCTCTTACCACTTTGCATAAAACTAAACTAATTTAAATATGACCCATATTACCCACCCATATGCCTATTAGCTGCGTTCCATAATTTGTAATGATCGATTAATTTGTTTAGGAGTGAATCTCACCTAACGTTATATAAACAGATATATCAGCAACCAAATACTTCTCTATAAATTTAATAAGTGTGACAGAATGATATCTCTCCCCCTCTCTGTCTTTCTCTATGTAAGTCTGTGTTCTCTCTCAAACTGTCTGTTTCTCTATTGGACGTGTCTGCATTTTTGGTTGTGTCCTTATTTTTAAAGATTTTTTTCCCTTCGAAGAGGTCCAGATGCTAGAAAAATTGATTGACTCAGTTGGTGAGCAAGATAAACATGATGGATGAGACACAATTTCATAACTGAATTTGTTAAGCATCTGTAAAGTGATACACACGACATGTAGTTGAGTATTTTCGTGCAGAAGGATAAGGTCTTTCCTATTGCCAATGTCGAATACATATATCATAGTTTCTGATGCATCTTGTAGATGTCAATACTTTTGCAGTTACTGTTTGCTGAACTCCAGGAAGCTATAGTGGATTAATCAGCTTCTATACCCGCAAGCAGTTACCATCACCTTCTGTTGATGCTTCCGTGGTTTTGGTAAATCTTCTAGCATTATAACTTGATCCAACCAGTTTGTTATCGAATATTATAAAGTATCCACGTTTTGTTGCAAATAACAATAATGCAGAAAAATAAGTTGCTTTTCTTTTAATGGTGATTCGTGTGTGTTAGGTTAATTTACGAAACTCCTTTCAAATCTTCAGAACTCTAAAATAACTTACACTTAACATTTTAGCAAATTCTTGAATAAAAAAGACGTCTGTTCGTTTTGATATTGAACACCAAAGAGGCAAGATCTATCTGGCCTCTTTACAACGTTGCTTTCTGCCATGACAAAACATCCTGTACACTCATCTCTAATTCTAATCTTTAACTTCTAATGGAATTTTCCGATTTCTTCTTATTCTAGCCTTATGTGGAAAATTCCGTTTTTAACATTACTTTTATACATTCACACCGGATCTTGCTACACTGGCCGAATAGTTACAAGCCTTTCTTTTTGCTTTATAACAAAGTTTACACTCGAGAAAATTTCTGTTGTATTTTTAATATCTTCAATTTATAAACATTAAATAAGCAAAGAATGTGATGGAATTTGCTCTTTAAACCAATACATATCACAAACACATTCAAATAAACATTTAGTTAAAAAGTCAATGGCTACTTGAAATACTACAAAACCCGACATTATTTTCCTACCAACCTAATATTTTCAGCCTACAGTTCAAAGTCGATAACACATAACTCAATAAGTCCCGGGCCTGATATATAGATGGCACTACTAATAAAAAAATCCATATAATTTTTATAAAGTACTAATCATCAAAGTAAGAATTTGAGTCCAATCTGATTGTTAGTTTACAAATTACAGTTATTTGAGTAAAACAAATGTAAAAACAATGGAAAAATCTGAATTTCGTGTGTTTATAAAGCATTGCTTTCTGATAGGAGAACTACTGTTCAAGCAAAGCAATAGCTTGATAAGTCTTATTCGGACTTTGCTCCATCAGAAACAATGGTTAAGGGGGGGGGGTATGCTGCCTTGTAACGCGGTCGTACAGACACAAATGATCCTGAATGCTCAGGTCGCCCAAATTCGGCAGTTGTCCAAGGGAACATCTAAAAAGTCCACAAACTCGTTTAGGCCAATCGTATATTAAAGTTGTGTGAGATTGCATGAACATTTGTCGATGAGAAAGCTATGTTCAAAGTGGATGCCACGTTTGCTCTCAGTTGATAAAAAACAATGTGTTGCGAATTCAAAGCATTGTTTGCAACCGTTTCAATGCAACAAAAAGGATTTCTGCATCAATATGTGACAATGGATGAAACATGGATCCGCCACTTCATGCTAGAGAAAAATCGGCAGTCAGTTGAGTGAACAGCAGTAGATGAAAGCTGTCCAAGGCGACCAAAGATGCAAACAAGATGCAGGCAAGGTTTTGGTCTCAGAATATTATATAACATTTTTAGAGTGCGTGTCAAGAAAGAAATCGCCAAAACGGCCCCACAAATAGAATGAGAAAAAGTGCTCTTTCACTAATCGATCTCAACGATGCCAAAATGACATGAATTGCACTTTCAATTGCTTCCGCACCCACACTATCTTCAGTGACTACTAGCTGTTTGCAGACCTCAAGAGAATGCCCCAGGGAAATAAATTTGGCTTCAATGAAGAAATGATCGCAGAAACTGAAGTACATTTTTGACAAAAGACAAATTGTTCTACAAAAATGTAATCGAATTGGTAGGAAAGTGTTGAAATCAGTATATTTCCCTTGAAGGAGACTATGCTGATGAATAAAGTCGAATTTTGCCTAAAGGTTGTTTTATCAATTAGGCCCGGGACTTATTGAGTCATGTGTTATAATCTCCCATAGGAGAAGTGCTGATATTTTTACAACCTATCTTCAGAGAAATACTAATATATTTTCCGCTAACGGTATCAGGAAATGTCAGCGATAATATCTCTAATACCATATTCCGAGTTTAACTTCAAATGAAGCCAGATATGTGTTGTGATTTTTTTTCTTTGAAAACCATTTTAGGAGTATCGGTTCCAGCCTGCAAGTCTGGCAAATATGACAAGGATCAGTAGTTTTATGGAACCTGCAGAGAACTATTTTTGAACGTTTGAATTTGGAACGTGTTCTGATTGACTGACCAAAATATCTGCTTCTAATCTATAAATCTATGTGATAATATAATATGTGCAATAATATCCCCTTTTTGCCTTGGTATAGCTCTCTCTTTGATGTCAGAATATAACAAAATATTTGGTAATTCTTCAGCTTATGAAGCTTGTAAATCATTCAGCAAAAAAAGAAATATCACACACACACACACACACACACACACACACACAGGGTTCGAATCGTGCGACTGGTTTGAACAGTTATCTCTCCACTGATGATTCTGCAAGGATTAAATGTAGATAAATATTAAATATTTATTATAAAATAGTTATTTGTAGCCCCCTTCCAGCCGGGCCCTTTAACAAGAAAGGATACAAGCCATCTAAGCTATAAATGCAAGTCACTTTCTGTTGAACACTGTTATGACGGCTGACTATCGTTGCCCACTTGCATGGCATAAATAGGATTTATTTTCATCACGTTGTGTAACGGTTGGAATAAGCCTCATTGGTATATATATATATATATATATATATATATATATATATATATATATATATATATATATATATATATAATTGCCATTTCTTTACAGAAGAAGGCCATCCCTACAAGATTGCAATGTTTGGTTGTGGGCACACAGATAGTTTAGCAACCCCGACTTACTTTTACAAGTCTGGTTTCATATATGATATAAAAGACCATTGGTTTTCGTTTATTATAGCTATATTCTACTATTATTTGACATTCACATATTTGGTGCCTGTCATGAGATCTCATGTGACTCAATAGATCAACCCTTGATAGACAAATTTTGCCACATGAATCGCACACCCAAACCATGGTCGTGCTAAAGTGTGTCCAGGACGTTCAGCATTGACCGTCTCCGCAAAGCACGTTTAAGGATCGAGTACTCTATTTACTTTATTTCTAATCTACCACAGCCGTCGCAGATATGCTTTCGCCAAACTGATCGCTCCAAAACTATCCTTTCCCAGTTCTCTATGTTCATGCCAAAGGTTTTAAGCTTACTCTTAACTATGTCTCTTTGGACGTCTCGGATGTGTGAACCTATAACAGCCGCAGTTTTCCATATAACAGTTGTTTAGGGACCATTTCATCATCCATCTTAACCAAATGGCCGGCCTAGCGCATCTCATTATGTATAACATGCACTTCTGTGCTCGACACACCAGCTTGCTGTAGAACATATATATATATATATATATATATATATATATATGAATGTACATAAAAAAATTCCAGTCTGTATTTCTATCATATTGTCGGATTTTTTTCATCTGCCTCTGCATATATCTATCTATATATAAAGACCGAAAATTGTATGCCTATTAAGTAACTATCTGTTAGATTTAACATAATTTTCACAACTATTGGGTTGGTCAAAAAGTTCGTAATTTTTATAATATCATCTTTCCGGACTACCAAAGATCGTTTTATGTATCTATTCTTCAAATCCTGTATTTTTTGTAGTGAGTATGTTGACGTCAGTGTGCAATAAGCCTCCAAGCAGAGGAATTTTTACAGGCCTTGAAATGGAAGATCAAGCAGAGCACTACCGACATCTGATGCTTTTTATACTACAGAAAAGGAAAAATGGCTACAGAAACCTGCATAAAGATATGACATGTGTATAAACCTGCATAAAGATATGACATGTGTATAAACCTGCATAAAGATATGACATGTGTATAAACCTGCATAAAGATATGACATGTGTATAAACCTGCATAAAGGTATGACATGTGTATAAACCTGCATAAAGATATGACATGTTTATAAACCTGCATAAAGATATGACATCTGTATGTGGAGAATGCTGTTACAAATCGCATGTGCCAGAAATTGTTTGCTCAATTTTCAGTGAGAGATGTTATTCGCTCTAGCCAGCCAAAGATGATCAACAATTGAACAAGATTGCCGTTTGACAACCAGACAAATCACAGACATTCTCAAGATGTCTAACTTGAGCGTGGAAATTAAATTGCATTAATATCCACTTAAAAAAACAACAACAAAATTTTTGGCCAACCCTTTTAGGTCATTGGACTTTCTCCTCTTCTTTACATGTACGTTGTGCACATCGAGAAACGACGACATTATTTAGATAATAACTTCGATTTGTGGTTGTCAGTCTGCAATTCTTTGACAACATAAATGTGTCATCGTCCTCCCACTTACTATTCACAAACTGGTTACTCATTTAATACTGACCAGACCCAACATTGCTTAAATTCGGCAATCTAATGAGATTATAACTGTATTAGACTTAGGAACTTGAAATTTGGTAGGGATGATTTCCTACTTATGTAGATTGATGTCATATTCATGTTTTTTTTTTCCTTTAGACACGTCCCCGAGAGAGGATAAAGTGTCACTGCTTAACCGTGTTTACTCCTGAAACTTTTGAAACATAGTTACATTCTACAAAATTAAATAGATTCTAAAAAGGATCTTACAGCTGTGGTCCGATGCTGCACTGCCCACATGCATTACGACTTGTTTCTATCTCAATCGTTCTGCGCCCACGCTTTTATTGAAAAGACCACTAGAACTATGGATTAAACGCAAATCAGTTAGCAATTTATCTCGGCTTTAGTCCGAGAAAACGGTGTGTTCATTGTTTTCATAGGCGATTTCATAGTACGTTCTCCGAGCTAGGTTGTGAGCAAACAAGCTAGAATAAATGTGCATACACAAATGACAAAGATATATATAATACATAATATACTTTTATAATTTAACTAAAATAGTGAATCCATTGTCTAAGTAAAATATAAAATAGGCTTAGAACCTCAAATTTTACATCCTTCTCCATTCAATTCCATTCAGCTACTGGTGTTCCACCTCAGAAATATTTCTCAGCACATGTCTACTCAACCGAACTACAGGTGTGTCGGGAATCACACATAACTTTTAAAAGTTCATAATTAAAAACGACCTATTAATATTGTTTTTTTTAACTTGGTTCACCCCAAACCAGGCAAGTTGCAACTCTAGACATAATGAGCTACTGAGTATTAGGGTGAAAGTTTTGGGGGTCATCCTAACTTGAGAACTGTTCAGCAAAGTGCTTATTCACATTAGTTTTAAATTTCTGGATCTCGGTACAGTCGGGGAAACAGGAAGCAGGGTGGAAGTTCCAAAGGCCGGTAGCTCAAGGAAAGAAGCTATTGGAGTAAAAGGCTCCCCGGCATCCGGGGACGTCCACAGTAAGTGGGTGGGATTTAGCTGATTGGCAGGTTGGTCGAGTGTATTTACATCGAGGGGACACCAGAGCAGCAAGTTCATTGTAGCTCATTCCATTGAAGTACTTGTAAAACAAGCACAAAGATGCAACATTGCACCTTTTCTAAGAAGGAGAGACTTGTGGATGGTGCACCAGCTCAGATGTGACAACAATACTCCATGCATGGGCAGATGGTGGCTTTGTAGAGATATAGGATAATGTCAAGTATGAGAAGTTTTCTAGATCGGTAGAGGGACACCATCTTCTTTGCAGCAGTCTTGGCAATGTCTTTAATGTATTTGTTCCAATTCATGTAACCTGTGAACGTTAGGCCGAGGAGTTTGAACGTTAGACTCAGGTAGTGTGTTATTTGCCATGGCAATCGGTAGTTGAAGAGGTTTCTTGTAGTTGTTGAAGGAAAGGAGCTTTGTCTTAACAGCATTACATGTTACCATCCATTCCACTACAGACTGGAGGTCACTTTCTAAGGATTCAGCCATTGCTTCGGATATGTGCGCATCCGGTTTTCCTGCATGCCGAGAGTAAAGCCTATTGTCGTCAGCAAATATAACCATCTCAGACACAATGTCATTAGGAAGGTCATTTATGAAAATCATGAACAATAAAGGTCCAAGAATCGTCACTGGGGTACATTTGCATTTATGTCATGTTGTTTTGATAAACGGCAATCGAGGACAACCTGGATCTTTCTTTTGGTTAGGAAGGATCTAATTATACTAAATATCTGTCCAGTAATACCATATGAATTTATTTTGATGAGAAGACCTTTATGTCAGTCCTTGGCAAAGGCTTTAGGTATATCAAGTGTTACCACGCGTAGCTTCACCTGCTTTGCCTAATGTATGGTATATGCGTTCAGCGATGACCTTTAGGATATCCGCAGTAGACCGTGCTTGCTTAAATCCATACTAATGGTCAGAAAGCATTAACGAGATGACAAACTATCGCTAGATTGATTAAGAATTCAAAGATTTTAACGAAGTGTGAGAGCAGACTGATGGGGCGATAATCCTGACGGTCAGTTCTATCTTAAGAATTCTTGAAGACTGGTACAACAGAGGCAATTTTCCAGCTATCAGGGAAGCAAGATTCGTCAAGACATTTGTTGTAGAGTTTATAGAGCACAGGGGCCAGTTCAGCAGAGCATTTCTTTATTACTATTACTAGTAGGACCACATACTTTAGAAGTGTCATGGTTTTTTATGATGTCTCGGATATGAGATGAGGGGATCGTAAAAGTCATCAAGTGTGACTTCAATATGCAATGGGAAATTTGGGAGGGAGGGGTTAGCAGAGTCCACAGTGGAGTTTAAGGTGAAACGCTGGGCAAGTAGTTCAGCCTTATCAGTTGACGTGAAAACGTCATTATTGTGGTTAGATAGCAGGGGAATTGTTGATTGCCTATTGTTCACCACACTATTAAAGATTTTACAGAAATCACGAGTACCTAGTTTCTACAACTGAATGCGTTTTCTGGTCATCTCTGTATACTTTCGTGTTGCTTCATCTATTACAGTCTTACAATGATTTCTTGACACTAAAAGATTCTGTCTGTTTATAGTTGACTTATGGCGGTTGAATTCTTAGAGTTCTTGCTGCTTCTGAGCAATAGCAACTGAACAAATCGGGATGAACCATTCAGGAGAGTGGGGCTTACTGAAGAATTTTAGCATGGGTACATACGATTACATGCCTGTTTTGACCCATTCGGTTACCTCATTTGGGCACTGATCAGCAAGGAGGGAAACATTTTCACTCCATGGGGCGTCTCTGATGTGATCTCTGATTGATTACCAATCAGCTTGCTTGTAGTATCTCGTTGTTTTGAGCAATGGCTCATCAACTACGAGATTTTAGGGTGATGTCTATCATTACCACAAGGTTATCAGCATTCCTGAGCATTCATTGCACAAGCCTCGGGTAGTGAAGTCAAGAACAGGTTAAGAAGTGAGACTTGTTGGTCTACACGACTAGGGAGGCAGGTTGGAAAAGTGACAGTCTGTGAGAGGGAGTGCACTGTGGAAAAACTATACATGGAGTTACCAGCTGCATCTGTATAGCTGGAGAATCCAAGCCAGTAACAGTAATGTGCATTAAAATACCCAAATACATGTATTTGGGCACTCGAGTCAAATGATAGTGCTGTATCTATGCTTTCAGAGACAAAGTTAAGCAGGGTACAGTCCTGGGTCGAAGGAGAGTGGTATAAAAAATATAAATATCTAACACTGTGTTTTAAGGTAGCCATCTACTCCTTAAGAAATTTTAGGTTTGCAAACCGGATATTTTCTTCGAGACTCTAGCTCTAGGAAGGTTGTCGATCAGGACTAAGGAGATATCCCTCTCCAAACGGTTTGCTGCCAAGACATAAGTAGCACAGTTTTTATATCAGAGTTTCTTTCCTTTTGTTTTGTTTTATATCTCAACCAAAGTTATCCATAACTTACAGGTGTAATCTTTTCTCTTGCTACTCACACGAGATATGACACTACAAACAAAACTAATATTACTAGTCATCGTTTAACATCAATCAAAATTAGAACTTTTGTAAGTTTATAACTTTTGTAGTGTACCACATTTTTTCATTGATTTGAGCTATTTTCGGGCTTGATCTCTTGTATTTTCTAAAAGAATCCTTGTTACATTCTCATCTAACCGTTTCCATTACCTGTTATTCTCAACTTACTCAATTATATACTAGCTGATCTACCTCTCAATATTCAACTGAGGGAACATGAAACCGCACCGATTTTTTTTACCACTGATTCGAATGCGATAAAAAAAATTAAGACCGAAATTTATATCGATTCTAACACTTGGATAAAATTTTGTTCATTAAAGACTTTCCAATGTTACAAAGTCTTTTGCGATGTAGTGCTGCGTTGTCTGGCCTCTACTACCCAACCAGTGTAGTTTGAAAAACCTTGCAGAGTTAAATGGTAATGCAAAGGACACCGTAAAGAAGTGGGGAACCGTCGTATGATGTCTACAGGCTTTAAAGAAGTGACTTTTTTGATTTTCTTTGTGACTTTTCCATTTACTTGGTGAGTTCTTACGTTAAAATTGTGATTTTTAAATTCGATTTTCTAAATAAATATCTATTCTATTCAATTGACAGAAATACCCTGATCTTTATATCCTAATTCGTACCTATTTGACATGTTACCAAAGTCAAAATGTTACATGAGATCAGTTTAACAAAAAACACTCTGGACTGGGTATAAAAACAGTCATGATCAGACCCGCTGGCATTCTTCGGCGAAGGCGCCTCAAGCTACTTAAAAGGAAGATATTAATCCCTTACCACCTATGTATGAAACTATGGTGGCTTGGGGTGCACCTCCACGTGGAATCTTTGAGGCACCATTGTGACAAGAACTGGGCACGGTCTCTGCGTTATTGTAGGACCACAAAAGTCACATTTCTTCTGAACAGTTCTTTGTCAATAGTTTTGAGCCCACGTTGTGAATCAGATCTGCAAAACACTTATTTTGCGTTACTGGTTCGAACATGTTGGTGTAAGTGTCTGTCACATTACTTCTCTGCAGCGTTAGAGAAAAATAATGTCTTGACTTCAGGCACAGAAGGATGATGGAGTTTTCAAACTAAAGATAATGGCTGAATAGGAAATGAACAATACATTTTCTTGTCTTTTTAAAATCATAATTTCTTTCTTTGTTCTATTCGTATCTGCTAAACGCTGGCTTATGTTACATTTCAAAAGAATAATGCTGAGGTAAGTTGCAGACGGATTTTTCTGTCACTAAAAAAGTAAAGTAGGAAAACAAAACTGTCAAAGACCCCCCCCCCTTGCAGGCACAAGATTGAGATTAATTGACAGCCAACTCGTGCGTCCTTTAATAAATTTTGAGGGCAAACCTGACAATAGTTGATATCTAGAAAAAACCTTGCAACATCACTTCAAGTTGGACTCAAAGCCGCGCGAGAAATGTAACTCAGATGCACTTTCTGCCACATACGAATAGGGGGATGGCCTCCTGAGACTAAACAAATAACTAATTACATTAAGCACAGCTCAAAGGCCAGGCTGCAAGCAACTATCTAGATCAGAGTCGCCAACAGAACGTCCACAGACACTGGAGGTCTGTGTAAAAGTTTTGATCGTCTGCAGTAATATGAATAAATATCACACTAAAAATGTGTAATACTAGAATAAATTTAAATTTTCATTTTTTTCAATAATTACACTATAACTTTGTTACATTTGTGTGCATTTCATATTAATCAAATAATTTTTTTTCGATTCATATTATATAAATGTATTTACCTTTTTTTCTATATTAATATTAATGGTCTGCCAAATTACAAATTATACATTTAGTACTCCATGAAGTTCAAAAGATTGGCTACTGATGATCTAGATACATATTGATTTCTCAGCGACCAGCAACCATTTCCTTGCAAAGATAAGTACTTTTTGAATCGGTGTTGATTGCCGAAGACTTTGTTTATCCGAAGCCAAAGTATTATTTTCGTTTCATTCAAACATCTCGATATCTTAGTTTCATTCCTAAAACCTTTCTTTACTCCAAACCTGAACATTATCCTTTTTTCTCTGCCAATATCTTGTTTTTTTCTCTCTTGTTCTTTTGATATTCGTTTTATTAATGTCTCTGTTAATAAATTATTTATTTTATAATATCTTCTGTGCCATTGCTGTGTCTTCGGCGTGTTGTGTTTATTAATATTTGATTTGAGAGTCCAACACGGAGTTTTGGAATGGAGATCCACTCAAAAACTGTTTTTATTTTTCTTTGCATTTGAACTCGGAAAATTATTTGTTTGTATCTGGCGATTAAGCGTCTCCTTGTACGACCCGTCAATAACAGTATAGAAAGTCCCTCTTAAAATAAAGGTCCTCCAGTGTATGAACGTTAACTTTCTGAGTGTGTTTATATAAAAAAGAACAATGGTTTGCCATCTTATAAATGACAATTCAAGGAAAAAAGGAACGTGTTTATGATGAGTTAAAGACATATACGATTCCGTTAACAATCTAATGTTTTGTTTGTTATGTTTGTAAAATCGATAAAACGTGATGCAACGTGTTTATGTTATGTTCAAAGCAACGACATTAGCATCGCTGTTGGAAGCAACAGTAGCAAATGTTGTTTTTACGTATCGTCTCTCGATTAGAAAAAAGCTCAAATCAGCATTTTCTTTTAACCAATCACAAGTGCGGAAATATTCACGCCAAAATTTCGCGCGTACTATAAAAACTTAAACATAGTGTATTTTCTTTCTCTTCCCTGTTTGCTTTCAGAGACAACAAATTTGCAGACGACGCACCTTGTTTAGGTCTTTTAAGTTCGAAGATCCTCGACAGATGCAACAAGAGACACACACACGAACAACTAAACATAGCGACAGCGTGTACATACTGCTAACCAGACTTATTTACACAGTTCATACATACACTCTCTCAGTGTCAGAACAGTCACGCTAATATACATACACATCGACATGCCTATCCTATTCATGCAAACTGTAACATGTAAACTCGTACGGCAAATTCTCCTTACAGACAAAACGACTACTTTTTACTGAACCTTCGTATTCTACCAACTCTTTATCTTTTTTGTCTTAAAAGGTGTCAATAAAAATTAATTATTTCATATGCATAGACATTGTTATTATTCCTTTTGATAATGTCCTATCTTTAACATTGTCATGGTTTCTGCAGATTTTTGGAAACTGATGTAATATCGGCGTTAATCGAAGGAAAACAAATTATTTAATTGTTAGGATTGTAAACTCCTACGAACATTTTATTAAGTTGACTTTCAAAATAATTAATAAGAAGAAATTATAAATAAGTTACTAGTTACGTTAAGCAAACTGATTGCCCGTATAGAAAGTACTAATAACACATCTTACACACACACATCTTACGAATAATCTATATTTCTTATTTTTTAAACATATCATATTAAATAAGTAATAATAAAGAATTAATAATAAAAACAATTGGACCCATTGGGAAAACTGATCACAATCACGCAGAGATATACACACGTGCATTTTGAATGACGTAAAGGTTGTTTTTTTTAATGTTAAATGAAGTAGTAATACATAACAATTAGCAATTCAATGATTGGACGTAAAAACAAACTCAAAAGAAAACAATTTAAGCGAAATAGTTAATCATGCCTGAAAAATATATAAATAAAAATTGAATTAAAAAAAACAAAACTTAATAATGATTAATAATAGAAATGTTTTATCTGAAAGTAAACTAATGGTTCGTCTATAGTTCATGGAGATATATTTTATTAGTCATCGTTTACGAAATATGTGTTATGCAACAATGAAATGTAAAAGTTTTCAGATATTTTCTATTCGTTTACATGTCAGTTACTGTATTAATAACAATTTAATATTGTTTAACCATTAATTATTAATAATATACGAAAGGAAGTATTAGTATTACTATTTACTCTTACCAATGAAATTTGCTGCTGAAAACAAAGATGGCGTCCTTCTGAAAAATATTCTGAGCAGGATAAAGAATTTTCTTAAAGGAATTAAATCAAGAAGTTGTTAACCACCTCAGCAAAAACAAAAAAACTTTTAATGACAAGTAATGTGGATTTTGTCCTGGAAGATCAACAACTTACGTGCTGACTGATATCGCACAGGATCAGTGAATCTAGCGGTGGGGACTTCATCTCTAGGAGGATAGCTCTTGATATATAAAACACCTTCAATAATGTTTGGCACGAAGGTTTGCTTCACAAACTTGTTATCTATGAAATATCTGAAAATGTCCTCTCGGCTATCAAATCCTTTCTCTCCGATATATCTATAAAAGTGGGTGTTGATGGGCAGAAGTCCAACGTATTCTGCATCAATGCCAGCATACCTCAAGCATCCATTCTGAGCCCAACCCTCTTCCTGATCTTCATAAATGATCTTCCACATCATATTCTGAGATCTATCGTTGACATCTATGCTGATGACACAACTATTTACGGCAGCACTTTGAAGAAAATTGATGATCAAGATCTTTCTGACTCCCTCTCTTCCGATTCAAAGCACATGGCGCAATGGGAAAAAAGTGACTTGTTACTTTTAACGTTTTAAAACCAAGCTTCACTCCTTTCACCACCAATGCTCGGATCATCATTTTTGCCAGTTGAAATGAATGACTTTCTCCGTTAAAAAGCCTACTTTTTTGATAAGCTCCGAGGACTGACTTTCACTCCAGAGCTGAAATGAAAGACATACATCAAATCTATTCCTAAAGTTGCTGGAAAAATTGTTGGATCACCCCTAACGCAATTCCTTACTTGTATAAGAGCCAGATAGTTCTACTGTGGAGTACCGCTGTCATATATAGGGAAGTGCCGTTCGGGTCACTCTGTTTTGCCTTGACAGTGCAAAATCAGCTTCTAAATCTAGTAGGGGAGTATTATATTCAGGGTAGGTGTTCAACAGAGCTCCAATCCCTGTTCCCCATCCCAGATAAACATTCACAGCAAGAACTCGACTAGCTACAACCACAGAAATGAACTTTTATTTCGCCCTCTCTGTACCAAAAACAAAACAGAACTTCCATGAACAAAGTTTTTTTCTTAGAACCTCCCATCTGTGAACAAAATACTACAAGGCTGCTTCCCAACCGACTACGACATGGTCGTCTTCAAGTCTAATGTAAACAAATACTCTTAGATAATAAATTCCTCTTAAGTAATCTTCTGCCTATCCCATCTATGTGGTTCCAATCCTCTCGTGGTGGCGTTTATCATCCAACAAAAAACCTTGTTAACCCTTATCCTCGAGTGCCCTTCGAGCCTTGATAAGTGCTGACCCGTTAGTTAAAATAAACTGAAATTACCATTTAGTGTTCTGGAGAACATGGTGCCACAAACCACAAGAAGAAATAACTATAAAGAGTGAAATATTGATTTGTCAGATGCAATGCTATCGTTGTCTAACTTTGAGAATCCGACTGACTTTGTTTCATATATAAGATATAATTTGATAAAATCGGACAAAATGTAGAAGATTAAATGAAGAAATTAAATCAACTGAGAGGTGAGATTGTAATATATCGTCCTTATTATTTGAAATACCCCATTAGAACTGAGTTAATATTTTTATTTTTTTATATATTTACAATTGAACACACATAGACATGACAGATAGAGAGGGGGAAGAGAAAGAAGAGGGGGAGGAAAGGAAAGAAATCTCCCTTCTTTCTATTCCCCACTTTTCTATCGCTCATGTCTATTTTTTCAATGGTAAATATCTAAAAAAAATAACAACGTTAATTACTTTCTGAACATGTCTTTTGAAATAACAAATATAAAATATTAATACCTCTCCATATGACTTATTTTGATTGTATTTTGTTCGTATATCCTCTTTTTCCGTCTAATATTATCATATATATATATATATATATATATACTATAAAAATATAGTTATAGTAAGTAAGCCCTCAAAAAAGTTTATGTTTCATTCCTGCGGAAAATCATCAGGTTTAACGGTAACTTTTATAACTTGTGCTTACTCTAGCCACTAACAAATCAGATTCGTTGGTTTGATTAGCATTTCCCATCAGCCAATAGGGGTCAACTCCTTTGTTTGAGAGTAATGTTGGTAGCCCCCTATTTTTAAATGTGTCAAATTAACAAAAGATGCGATCATTCTGATACATGGGACAAAACTACTTTATATGTCCCATTTTGTGTCATCTATCGCTATCTTAGATTTATTTTTCAATCATAATGCTTGTACATATTTATTTTAATTTTTTATTTAAAATAATCTTTACTTTATTAGTTATCCCAAAGGAAAGTTTATTCTGTGTTTAAAAGTAGTTGCTATTTTACCTGTATGATTAAGTATTTTTTAGCGTCTTTAAACTTTAAAATTTCTAGTATCTCGTTCAAGCATATTCTACACAGATCATCTAAAAAGCTACATGTCTTGGCCCATCTAAATATTTTCCATTCAACTATAGGTGGTTGTCAGCTTTCTTTAAGATCCCAGTAATGGTTCAATTATAATATACTAAACTGTGTTTTTTGTTATTGAATGTGCTTTTGTGATTATAATACCATTTTTAAATTTGGGGGATGTTTCTACAATATAGTATTTTTGTTATTAGAGTTTTTATGGGAAAATATTATGACTTGGTAAATAATGCCTTTAGTCAAGCAGTTAGTTTTTAAAGGGCAATGTGCACGAATTTTGCAGTTACAGTGTTTCCTCATTATAAATGTTCTTATTTATATTTAGGTAATTACCATTACTGTCTGATATATTACTATTTTTTGTGATTATTATTATTATTATTATTATTATTATTATTATTATTATTATTATTATTTACTTACTAAGAGTTTTCACACAAGTCATTATCAGTGATTGCTTACTGACAATTATCAATGGCGTTCTCATGAAGTTCGCGTAACAACAAGTTTCTTAAAATTTCGAGAACTGCCCATCTCTTTCAATAACCTTTGCAAATTATTTTATGTTATTGCAACAGCCGTATACCATTGATTTCTCGCTAGCAATGATCGTTAGTCTTCTCTGAAATTTGAGTGACGATAAGCCTCCCCAAGGTTCCAATAGAGTCGTACTCTTTCAGTGAATGTCTTGTTCAGTTTTTCTTGACCCTTCACGACAATTGTGTGTTTTCACTTCCATTTATTATTATTACTATTATTATTACTATTATTAGTAGTATTAGTATAATAATAAAAATAATAATAAAAATAATAATAATAATTTCTTTATAAAACAGAGTTATTGAACGACGTGTAACAGAAGAGCGTCGATTACAATAACAAAAAAAGAATAATAATAATGTATTTAAAAAAAGGAGATCCCTCAGTGAAGATGATTATTGATTCCCACACGAATTCCTGTATAAAACAGAGTTATTGAACGACATGTAACGAACAAGCGTCGATTACAATAACAAAAAATAACAAACAAAATAATAATGTATTTAATAGGTACGTGCAAAATGGCCGTCGCGTGTACTGACTATCGTTCTTAAAAGTGTCTTTTCATTATTTTTTTAAATAGTTCTCGTTTAACTTTTGATTGTGTTTGAAAGATGAAAGCATTAAGTTAATATCTAAAAGTAAACTAATGTATATTTACGTGTGAAAAAAAATTAGAATGGAAAATGTTATCGAAACTGCCAAAAAAAACGAAAAATCACATAAAACTGCAGATTCAAAAACTCGCTGGAAAGGTAAATATCAGTTTTCTGGAACTGTTTCAAAGATAATTATTAAAATAAAGTCTTAAGAGAGTGAATTACAAAATAATGTTTTGTTTTTTTTCTAAAAATTGCTTAATTATGAAAAAAGTGAAAGTGAGGTTCCGGAGATCTTTTCGCCGTGTAAACAGAAAATATGGCTACAAAATCTAAAAGTATGGAAGACTCGTTTACAGTAATATTTATTTATTTTTATTTTTTATATTACGAACGGCGCCAATTTTATTAATTATTTTTACATGATGATTGATTAAAATCTTGAACTATTCCATTACTCGATTTATTCTTTAAGAATTAATCTAATTTTAAATTACATTAATTCTTAAAGAATAATTTACTAATTATTTAAAATAAAGCTTAATGAGTATTTTTATTATTTTAAGTGTGAAAAAGTAAATTAAAGTCAATGTCTACACTGGCAATATTCATTAAAATCATTTATTAGTAAATAAGTATAATTCAATTTTGAAAGAAAATGTCATATTTGAATTCTATTTATTTATTAATAAATAATTGTGTTAAACTTTTTAAATAATATTTATTAATGAAGAAATGACAAAACAAATATAAACTTATGTTTTATCTTTCCAAATAACTGACGATGAATTGTGAAATTAACGAAATTGTTGAATCTCTGAAAATAAAATTTTGAGGACGGTGTGGGGAGTGAGTAGTGGTTGGTGAGATAATCCCGTCTGTTTATTACAGAACAGGGCAACCATACCTCTCCAAGGCAATCGGTAGTAGAAGTTATCCAATTTTTAAAATCCTTTTTTTCGTTATGATCCTAATTTTCAAATTTTTCAAGTTTTGGTTTATTTTCAAGATTATAAAAAAAATTTCTTACGCTGATGATAACACGTTCATGTATAGAAGGGAACATTAATTACATCGCATTTCATATTTTCCAAAAACTCTAATCATTAAAATCACATGAAATGTTTTTTGCAATTATATTTTTTTTCTGCTGAAAATATTGATTAAACAATGCTTTATTCAATGATAACATTATTTTTCTTCGAGTTATAATGATTTTATTAACACGGAGTTCAAAGGCCTCTTTTGTAATATATCTAAATAGAATAAATGCAAAAGCTTTTCCCATCTATCCTAGATACATCAACATAAAAACACGTTAGGATTATTTAATTCTAATGATATAAGAATATATTGAAATACCCTTTATAAAGGCATCTCTTACTCACTCAAACAAATCTCGATTTTGCTGTTTTGCATATTTATTTATTTTTAAGTTTTTTATAAATTAATATTCTGTAATATACTTTTCTACTTTGTATTGTCAAATTTTCATCTACATACGCAATCGGTTTATCGATAATACTATTATTATAATTATAAATAACATAAGATAGAGAGATTTTATTTAAAAAATGATAGCGTTTAAAAACTTATTTAGAATTTAATTTTCAAGAGAGATAATTTACTTCCGGCTTTAGTAAAGGATCAAATATTGCTGAATGTCGAACATATACTACACTTTGATCTTAGCCAAACGGCCACGGGACCGTAAAAATATTTTTTGTGACTAGGCATTTTTAAATGAAAAAAAATTGATTAAATTGGAATATTTTGTAGTGTAGTATCGGTTCTGTTGTCATAAGACTGTCGTTCCAGGAATTACCTCCTCCGTTTTTAAGAGTGTGTAAGGGGAAATTCTGAAAAATCCCCAAGACTCGATTTAGTCAGAATATCTTTTAAGAGGAGGGGGTAGGGTAATATCGATTCTGTTCTCATAAGACCGTCCACGCAAGAATTTTGGCGTGGAGGGAAGTCGTGTTCGTTCATCATGATATTATCGCCTGTCAGCATAATACTAGCTAAGGAAGAACGATACCTCAAGTTTATAATAAACATGCCTTTTTTAACTAGAAAATTATGAAAGGAAGCCAGCATATTCATTTTTGTTTATAAAGATGGCGACTATATTTTTCTAGCTAATTTTCATTTAGGCGTTTCACATGGACAATGAAACTTGCCATAGTTTGTAATGTTATCTAAATAAATAAATGCAAAAGTTTTTTTCACCTATTCTAACTATATTGACATTAAAACGGTTTATGCTTATTTAATTCTCTGTAGTATATTTTCATTTGTCATGATACATTCCTCCCAGGCATTCCTTCTTCGGGGGCGGAAGGTCGTACAGTATATATTCGTTCCTCACGATACCATTTCCTCAGGATTACCAGTTTTGTGTGTGTGGGGAGTTAGTGTACTATCTATTCTGTTGTCATGATATCATCCTCCCAGGCATTAACCTCTCCTTTGGGGGGGGGGGAGCCAGTGTATGTAGTTCGTTCATCATGATAGCATCCTCTCAGCCTCTCATTTGCATATTTATTTATTTTTAATTTTCTAATGAATTAATATTTTCTAATCTGTTGATAATTAAATACATGCGTTTATTGTTATTTTTAGAAATTTGTTGCTGCTGTTGTTGTTGTTGTTCCTATTACTTTTTACTTCCTCCCACGAGAGCAGAGTTAGGCACAATGTCAAAATTTAACGTGGGGAGAATCCAGCTCCCCCAAAATGGGCACTCTGAATTGAAACAAAAATGTCAATTGCCTCGGTCTAGAAGGATTGCTCTTTCACTGACAGTGATCATAAAAACTAAGTGCAGATTAAGTTCAGATACTACATTTTGCTCCTAGCCAAAAGGCCAAGGAGTTAACATGTTGGGAGTTGTGGTGATGATGATGATGATGATGATGATGATGATGATGATGATGATTTGTCATAGAAAAGAAATAAACCTCCTCTAATCTTTCTAAATTACCAAAAAAAGTATTTTTCTTTAATATTCTTTATGTGTTTTTCTTTCTTTTATAACAAAAGTGAAAAGTACAAAGTACTTATTTCTAATTACTCAGTAATATTAAAATTGAATATTAGACTAATCGACGTTCCACCCGTATGTTTATTCATTTCATTATATAACCAGTTTTTATCGAGAATTCATTTTAATTTTTATACTAAAACAAAATAAAATTTAACGACGTTGAATATCTTAAATATTCTTCCTAAAAAACAAAATTTGACGATGTCCATGCACAGAATATTTCCACCATATTGGAATATATCAAATAACACTACGACAATTATCATTTTTTAAAACTTTCTCTAAATTACAAAAATGTCAAATGAAAAATATTTCTTTGGTTTCTGTAAAGAAGACTATAGCGTCGGTCATTGCCGCCCGGAGGGCGGGTAGAATTTGCTAGTACAAAATAATTTTAAAGAATAATAATTTTAAACATCTACAGTGCTTTATTCTAATAAAAAATTTAAAAAGTCATGCTTTTGTTTTATTAATACATAAAAATATAATTTTAGCAAAGGTGTATTTTGTTTTCAAAAAATTAATATATTTTCACTAAGACTTAATAAACAAAAAATTGTTTCATTACATTACATAATCGTTGATTAATAAATACTGAAAATTGCATTAAAATCGGTTGATTTCCTGAATTTGAGTGAAGTTTTAAGTGAAGGGAGGGTCAAAATGTTTTTACATTTTTGAGATCGGCCATTGATTTTGCACGTACCTAGTATTTAAAAAAGGAGATCCCTTAGAAGATGATTATTGGTCCCCATGTGGATTTCTGTATGAAACAGTTATTTAAAAAACGTGTAACGAACGAGCGTCGATTACAATAAAAGGTAAATAAATAAAGTAATAATAATCTATTTAAAAAAGAAGGAAATCCCTCAATAGAGGTGATTATTGTTCCCCACGCGGATTTTTGTATAAAACAGAGTTATTGAACGACGTGTAACAGAAAAGCGTCGATTACAATAACAACAATTAACAAAAATGACAAAAATAATAATGTATTTAAAAAAGAAGGAGATCCCTCAGTGAAGATGATTATCGGTTTCCACGCGGATTTCTGTATAAAACAGAGTCATTGAACGACGTGTAACGAACGAGCGTTGATTACAATAACAAAAAATAACAAAAATAATGTATTTAAAAAAGGGAGATACCCTTCAATTGAGAAGCTTATTAATTACCACGCGGATTTCTGTATAAAACTAAGTTATTTGGCGGCTTGTTATTTTATAGTGGATCGCGTACTATTTAAATTATTACAAAAAAAAGTTATTTGATTTAATGGCAAAGCATCTTCGTTTTTTTTCATAAAAACGAATGTAATAATAGTTGTAGTAGTAATAATAATAATCATAGTAATTAATGGTGATGATGATAATGATGATAATAACAATTATCCCAGCCACAGATCAACTGGTATAGGGGGTTTAGAATCTCCAGCAAGCCATAGCGAACGCAACATCTCTAAGGATAGCAAATACCTGATGGAATAGAAAGGTAGTTGTAAATTCCAGGTTGACATCTGGTATGGTTAAACTGCATTTCATGGCCATGATTGGGTCGTCAGCTTTGATTAGCAACTCTCCTAAAGATGGTATCTCAATAAATATACTAGGGAAGGAAAACCTTTCACAAACCATTCCTCATATTATTTCAATATGAGTGTTAAAAATTATCAAACCGAAAACGACGTATGTGGGTCCAGAATATCAAGTACAGACCACACGCCCCTCGGGGGAACGAACGAGGCTTCCTAAGTCGTCATCTAGTGAAACCCTTGAAGCACTAACACTAAAACTAGAACTAATTGGATTAAAGCCTCAAATAGAATTGTGATTAAATGTTACTTGAAGAGTGATCATCCTAAGAGACGATATAAACCACGAATGCACCGAAACTGGAATGATCTAGGCCTGTTTGAACTATCAGAACAAAAACTTGCAAGACACGCCCAGGTGATTAGAACTAATGAATGGTTATCGGCTATTGAAATTGAAGAACTAAAAAGAGAAATTGAGAGAGAAGACTTAGACGAGCTTAAACAACAAACTCTGAGAGCGAAATATTGTAACTAATGGTTATCAGGTTGTTTCCGTAGATGCAATCATAAAAGATATGATAGAACATGAGACGACAGAAGAAGATATTGATATTTTCAGATTGTTAGACGAGGAGCTAAGGGCTGGCGATTTAGAACAGCCGTCGAACCTGCGATTTGTCAATAGGAAAAGACTTAAAACTGTTACGACCAAAGTGAATGAAGTCTTGCCATTTTTTTTAGTAAATAATCTTGATCAGTGTAATAAAGTTATTAAAGCTGCTGCCAATACTGTGTCAAATCTACTCGGAATAGAAAAACAGAAAAAAGAAGTAAAGAAAGAGCCCTGGTGAAGAAAACGTTTATATGGTCAGATAAAAACAACTTAGAAAGGATTTAAGTAAAATGCAAGCTGTCGGAAATAGCGAACTCAAAAGGTTTAAAGTGTGTAATTGAAGAACTGAAACAGTGTGTCATAACTAAAACCGCAAAAGTTAAACGTTACAGCGACAGAATTGAGCAGTATCGGCAAAACAGAGTGTCTGAGAACAACCAGAAACTCCTTTTCGAACAACTAGAAGGAATTGAAAGAGGGAATGATGTTGTACCTGATGCTGACCAATCCAGTGCATTCTGGAAAGGCATTTGGGAAAAGGAAGTAAAGCATCAAGATGATGCAGAATTGATAAAATATATTGAAAGGGAGGTGTCCTCTAGAGTAGAAGGACAAACGAATATAACAGTCACCGTTGAGATGCTGAAGGAGAGGGTTAAAATGCTTTCAAATTGGAAAGCACCTGAACCTGACAGAGTCCCGGGATACTGGTTTTAAAACCATCCGGCTCTTCACCCACGTCTTGCAGAAATGATAAATAGCTGTTTGACGACAGGTAGCTTCCCTAAATAGCTGACAAAGGGCACTGTAGCGTTTGTCGCTTTGAATTCGAGTTATTTCCCTTGGACCATTTGAGGTTAATAAAAGGGTTTTGCTACGTGTCACTTGGCAAAGTACGCACGAAGCGCCCGACGAACTAACAATGTGTTTATGTCTCTTTTTGATCTTTCCTTTGCTTGTATTGCTTCTTACTTTCAGGAATAACCACTTCATAACAGGCACCACAGTCTTTATCATAAAAGATAAAACAAAAGGGGGTGAAGTGACAAACTTTAGATCACTTGCCTCTCGGTTATGTGGAAACTTTTCACTAGCATCTTGTCTGAAAGTATTTATGGTCATTTGGAGCAAAACAATTTGCTGCCTGAGGAACAGAAAGACTGCCGAAAAAGATGGCATGTCCCCAAACATCAGCTTCTGATCGATAAAATGACCCTGAGAAACTAAAAACGAAGAACTACTAACCTTGCCAAGGGGTGGGTGGATTATAAGAAAGCATTCGACATGGTGCCTCATTCATAGAATACACAAATACTATGACATTTTCGGAATAGCCCCAAACATTCAAACAGCTTTAAAGAATAGCATGAAGAATTGGAAAACCAATTTAACTCCAGGAGGTGTTGCATTAGGTAAAGTGAAAATCAGGAGAGGGATTTTCCAGGGCAATAGTCTTTCCCTTTTGCTTTCTGTCATTAGTTTGATCCCAATAGCACTTCTCTTACCTAATGTGAAGGCAAGATATGAACTTGGGAAAGGACTTCCTACAGTCAATCACTTACTATTCATGGATGATCTTAACATTTTTGGAAAGAATGAAACCACACTTGATACCCTAATGAACACGGTTAAAATATTTAGTGAAGACATACGAATGGAATTTGGCATCACTAAATGTGACATTCGTGTTGTTCAGATGGCCTTGAACTCTCAACAACAAATCTGATAAAGAATTTGAGAGAGGCTACAAATACTTTGGAATTCTGGAGGCAGATAGATTAAAAACAAGGAAATAGGAAACCAAATCACAGCTGAGTACAACAGAAGAGTAAAGAGTATTCTTAAATCATACCTCCACAGTCGAAATACAATGATGCTATTAATGCCAGAGCAGTAGCTATCATTCGATATACTGCCAGTATAATTGACAGGAATGTAGATGAACTTAATTGTTCGGACACCAAAACACGGAAAATGCTTAAAATTTATAGAGCTTTTGCAAAGAAAGGAGATGTAGATCGATTGTATCTACCTAGAAAGGAAGGTGGTTTAGGTCTACTTAGTGTTGAAGATGTTGTGAATATAGAAGAAGGTTGACTATATAAATATATTTCTGAAAGTAATGAGATTCTTCTTCGTGAAGTGAAAAGAGAGGAAATACTAAGAACTTGGGTGAAAAAGAATCGAAGGTTACAAGAGAGAGGGTTAAAATTATTTGGAAAGAAACTACACAGTGTATCTTTTAAGAATACTGCATTTAAAGATAATGACAGGTGGAATTGGTTTGGCAGGGGTGATCTCAAAATATCTACTGAGAGCACCTTAATGGCAGCCTAGGAACAAGCCACCTGCACTAGGTCCATCAAACATCATATTGATAAAACTGCAGAATCACTGATATGCCGATTTTGTAATGAAAAGGAAGACACCTTAGCGCATATTGTATCTCAATGCTAGCACAAATGGAGACACAACAAAGTCGCTCAGGTACT
Source organism: Sepiola atlantica (assembly GCA_963556195.1). Classification (NCBI taxonomy): domain Eukaryota; kingdom Metazoa; phylum Mollusca; class Cephalopoda; order Sepiida; family Sepiolidae; genus Sepiola; species Sepiola atlantica. Next base: position 76,831,866 of record OY744515.1, read on the forward strand.
ACACTGGAATATATTTAAACTTTATGAATTGGACCACAATAAGAAGTGGTATGAGCATAACTCAGAAGTGGTACAGGAAAACGACAATGTCAAATGTATTTGGGACATGTCTATACAGACTCATAAAGTTCTTGAACATTCAAAACCCGATTTAATCCTTCTAAACAAAAACAAGAGAACTTGCTTAATCATTGATACCAGAGTGCAGGACAAAGAACACGAAAAAAATATCAAGATCTAAAATGGAAATATAAAGAAGTAAAGATGATTCCAGTTGCAATTGGAACACTTGGAACCATAACGAAAAGCCACCATAAATAGCATAAACAGATTGACGAGACAATTTCTTTTCCAATTCTGCAAAAGGCTGTGAAAGTGTTAAAGAACAGCTTGAATGTCGAAATGTAATTGACTTGATTTTCCAAAAAGAAAACTCCAACTAAAAACATCTAAAAGTTGATAGTTTTATTATAATAATAATAATAATAATAATAATAATAATAATAATAATAATAATAATAATTTGTTGTCACTCAGACTCCAAGGAACACCACCGGTAATATTTGTCACTTTTTATGCGTTTTATTTTTATTATTGTCATTTAGTATTTTGTTATCCTTTTAAAATTTTCACAAATCTAGGAGAGTTTTAACTAAACTTAAAATTATTCTACAGATGCTGTGAAAATTTAGAAGTAAACTTAAAACTGCCCTTCAGTTACTGTGGAAATTCAGAAATGATCATCAACGACTAACAAAATACTAAAAGACAGTAATAAAGAGAAAATAAAAATTAATGAAAATTTTATATGCAAAAAGTAAGTAAATAAAAAATAACAAAAATCAAGTATAACAATAAAAACAAGAAAAAATAAAGTAAGATCGTTTTTAGATAAACAAAACAGAAAACTGTTCCAGCATGGTTATCGTAAAGAAAGTCAGAGCGCTGGAAAATGACGTCATGCTATACAGTAGCAAACGAGATCTGTCGAACAGTCAGACTATGGGCATTTTGACCCCTCCCTTCACTTAAAAATTCATCAAAATCCAGGAAATAAACCAATTTTAATGAATATCTTCAGTATTAATTAACAATCACAGAATATAACTTACCCATTACTTTATTAGAAATCTTAGTGCAAATGTATTATTTCGTGTAATTTGCATAGGCTAGACAAAAACATTAAATTTATACTTAATATAATAAAATGGTGTTGTCATAAACTTTAAAATTTTTCAAACATGAAAATTTTTCTTTGAAAAATAATTTGTCTGAGTTAATATTCATTCTTTAAATAAGTTCATTCTGTCCTGTCTACATCGAATGAAAATCTAATATCAGTTATACTGCATGGAAATATCCTTTGGTTTGTAAACACAAGAACAATAAGACAAATATCTATTCTTAGGCAATTTTATTCTTTATATGAACATTTCATTATCATTAGTTTTAGCTAAATAATTTGATAAGACTTGCTTTTATTTCCGAAAAAACAAATGTTTCTTGATTTTTTAACTTACAAGTAAATCAAACAAAAGATTATAAATTCAGTAAAGTAATACAAAATCAATTATTCAAAATAATTAATTAATAAAACATTAATTGAAATAAATTAAAAAATGTGTTTCTTTTTTTTGCCAGACGAACAGTTCATTTACAATATAGTTAAAAATTGTAATAAATTAAAACAGTTATGTTTTTACGGGGAAGGGACTTATTTTTCCGAACAGACAGTTTATTTACAAAATATTATTTGAATATCTCGCTTATTTCGTTGGTTTTTGGCACACACTTTGGACGAAACTTATTAATTAGTCAAAAACTGTATGTTTTATCCCGAAATGTAATTCTAATTTATATTTTTGAGACTTGAAATTCGAGTTTTAATGTAGTGCTTTATTTATTGGAGGCCATCTTGTAATTTACTCTGATTTTCTTTTGTGCTTGACATCTATGTAAAAAGAATTACGTTTGAAAAAGGAACAAGTAAACAATAATTTTCAAGTAAATGAATAATCCTATGAACCTGAGTCTGCTTGCTCTTATTACTTGCTCTGATTACAGATGGATGCATGCGCATTAAGCGTTTCGAGCACTTCCGGTCCTCATTGATAGTGGTTCTTACTCTCACTATCAATGACATCACCAGAAAAACTCGACTAAGTTGACAGGCATCCTTTACAATGACCGTGGTTCATGTCAACAAAAAAAAACATATGATAAACAGAACCGGAAGTGAGAAAAAATATCACAAGAAGATTAGTGTTCCTGGTCATTTGACGAGTGCTGAGAGCGTGAAATCGTGGATATAACCTACTAAAACACATAATTCATTTAAGTATTATATATATATATATATAAAGTATAAAGGTATACTCAAAAAAGAATAAAAGGGAAATACCAGTAGAGTGCCCAATTAAATTAAATTAAGAGCGTAATATTTTTATTTTTAAATACAGATTTTAATCAAACATGGACCAGTGGTTTCTGACAAGAAACGGGTTTAAATCCCCGATTCCGTCTTCCTCAGCATAGTCTGAAATAGTAAATGATGGAATTTCTTCAAAAAAACATTTATAACCGTTATGAAACGCTATGCACACAGAATTTGAAATGGAGAGCCGGCGAGAAGCTTAGATCAGAAAAATAGCCGTTAAGTAATTAAAAATTCATATATAAATAAAATCAAACAATAAATATATATATACACACGTACATATACACATATACATACACACACACACACACACATATATATATATATATATATATATATATATATATATATATATATACATATACATACACACGTATGCATGTATAAATAAAAACATTTTTTTATTTATATATTGATTTTTTATTTATATATTTATTTATTTATTTATATATTAATTTTTGATTTTTTATTTATATTTTTATTTATATTTTTATTTACATTTTTATTTTTTATTTTTTATTTATATATTATTATTATTTTTTATTTATATATTGATTTTATTTATATATCGAATTTTTATTTATATATTGATTTTTTTATTTTTTATTTATTTATATATTAATTTTTTATTCATATATTGATTTTTTATTTATATATTGATTTTTTTATTTATATATTGATATTTTAATTATATATTGATTTTTTATTTATATATTGATTTTTTATTTATATATTTATTTATATTTATATTTTTACTTTAATTTGATATTTATTAATTGAAACAATCGTGAATTATATATACATATATATATATCTTATATAATAATAAATAGTTACCTCCCCTTTTTAGATAATTTAATTAATTAGAGTTGTATACCTTTAATTATGTTCTACATATAAAAATAATATTTTATTTACTCTTAATTAATTTTTTTATTATTATAAATTTTATTTTATTTTATTTTATTTTTCCCTTCTTGCTTTCTTTCTTTCTTTCTCTCTTTTCTTTCTTTCTTTCTTCCTTTCTTTCTCGTTCTTCACTTCTAAATATAGAATCTCTTACTTAACGGCTATTTTTCTGATCTAAGCGTCTCGCCGGCCCTCCATTTCAAATTCTGTGTGCATAGCGTTTCATAACGGTTATAAATGTTTTTTGAAGAAATTCCATCATTTACTATTTCAGACTATGCTGAGGAAGACGGAATCGGGGATTTAAACCCGTTTCTTGTCAGAAACCACTGGTCCATGTCTGATTAAAATCTGTATTTAAATATATATATATATATATATATATATATATATATATATATATATATATATATATATATAAAGATAGATAGATAGATAGATACATAGATAGGGATTGGACAAAATAATTGAAACATCTTGTGAATTTTGCATCCATTTTAAAACACCTATAAAAATTGACATAGAATTACCAAAATGTTGGTTTCATTGGATAATCCCGTTTCAACAAAAACTGTTTGCTGAGAGCTTTACAAGGTCTTTCCATTATTTTGCCCTACCCCTATATATATATATATATATATATATATATATATATATATATATCCATCCGGGCCATCAAGTGTGGCTCTAGCTTCATCTGTGAATAGAACCTGTTGGAAGTCCGTTTTCATGTATTTTTCTGCCCATGCAATGCGTTTTCCCTTATAAGTTTTGTTCAAGGGAGGCCTGGAAATGGGCTTCACGTTCATGGCCATCTCATTCAAGACACTGCATTTGGTCTCCGTGGACATCGGAACAATGCCAGCTTTGCCAAAAATGGAGGCGCTAGTGCCATTTGGTTCCCTAATGATCTGTCTGCGTATTTTTCACATATCGCGATGGGAAATGCTCCTTCTTGTACTCTTATCTTTCCTTGGTGCAGTGTTGGGCTTCTCCACAAAAGAAACCAAGGTTCTCTTACCCCTTCCCAGTTCCTTGGCTAAATCCAGAAGTGTCAGTCCTTCTGCAAGGCCAGCTACAAGCCTTTGCGTTTCAGTAGCAGTCAAACGTCGATTTTTGGGCATTTTTACAAACCTGCAATAAAGCGAGAAACAGTGAAAGTGGCTAAAAAAATGCATAAATGTCTATAACTTTAGAAATATAGTATAGATTTCCAAAATATTTTGGTATCTTACCTACTTAGAAGCACTCTTTTAGTGTGCAAAATTTCAAACTTGTGCGATTTATATTATTGAAGTTATTAACAATATTATCATCTACAATAAAGCAAGAAACACAGTTTATATTAAAGTGTTTTTCACCTATAGACGACGTTGTTTCGGGCTCTTTTACCCTCATCAGTGTATGGGTGGCGGTTGTAGGCAGTCGCATAGGCTCGAACACAGTTTGTAGATTCAGGCTAGAATCACGAGAACAATGCTCAGGACAACGCGGCTACGAGAAATTGACACAGACAGTAGTTGAAATTAAGATAAACTTACCCGGGAGGCATGGGAAGTGTCTTGTCTTCTACAGTATTTAACGCTCGACGGAAACTTGCTTATCGCAAAAATGACAACACTCTTTTCAATTTCAAACAGGGCTTTAATTTTTAACCTTGAAAAACAGACAAAAAATACCTTTAGACACCTCGTTTTAAGATGTAAATATTTTGATTAAAATCATTAAAAAAAAAATGACTTCTTTTTTTCTTTACTTTTTTTCTTATTAATTTCGGACGATAACATATCCATCTTCAGAGTCTAAATCACATGAAATATTATACCATTATTTTTTTGCGTGATAGTAGTTCTTTAGTTCGATGTTGATGAATGGTCGGCCAGGTGTTGTTGCCGGACGGTGTACAATGAGTAACGTCTCTTTTTATATGTGAACTTGTTGGTCGCGCCTGGTCGCTTATAGGATAATAAAAGTTGTCAAAAGATCTGAGAAGCATCATATATATATATATATATATATATATATATATATATATATAAATTATATATATATATACACTAATATACATATGTACCTTTGGCACCAAATAGGCATATATATATATATATATATATATATATATATATATATATATATATATATATATATAGCTTAGCAAATAAATATTGAATGTGTTCAAAATGTATTTCCTCTTTTCTCTACTTTCTTATTTCATCATTCTGAGACAGAAAAACGTAATTAACCATAAATCTAAAAGTTCGCTCACTTTATTCGTGCTGTATGTAATAATATTACGACAATAAAATATTGCTTTTCCTTCTAAATCTTTGAAGTAATCTTATTAAGTGCCAGATTTTGACATCGTAAAGACTTCTTTTCACAAAGTCTTGCCATACTAAGCAAAGAAAACTATGCTTACACTGATAGCGAGTTTTAATAAAGTTCTGGTTGAAATAACTTTACCTTGAAAAATTCAAGTCAAGGCAGAGCATTAAAATAATCATCCAATGAGACTTTTTATACTCCTAATACTTCTAATACTCTCAATACTCCTAAAATATATTCACACTAATGGATATTCTTAAGATGCGTCCATTAAATCTGTGTGTTTAGCGATAAAATGCTATCTCAAAGTTGACTGTGACAGACCAAATATAAGAGTGACCGGGACCGGTACTATGAATTGGGGAGCTCGATTAGAAAACTCTACATAGTAAAATGTATGGAGCTTTATATTTCATATAAAAACAAAACACCTTCAAACTAACATAAAACGAATAAAAATTTAATGCTTGGTATAATAATATTTTGAAATATGCAACAAAAACATGACCTATCCAAGGACCAATAATACAGCAGATAAAGGAAAGTAACTACATAACACAAAGTAAATCTGATCTCATACATCATGAGAAATTCAAAAGTCAAAATTCAAAATTCAAAATGTTTTTTGATCATAAACTAATTTAAACACTCAGGCGAATTCTACCATTTAGTTCATAGTGATAGATATAAAAGTTCAGTTGTTAATAAAAGTGGCATAACAATAAATTAATATTATAAAGAAGAATATCTTATTCTTTATTTTACATTTTCAGTAATATTTTATACCTTTATAATAAAAACGAGCCTTGCTAACGCGGCCCCATTTCAGGTCTGGGGCCCAATTTGATTAAATCGGTCAAATCGGGTAAAATCAGTGCTATTTAAATTTAAGTATGACAGACAAATAAAAATGTTATTTCAGACTTAACCGTGCCAAATCGAAAACAATGTCATTTTAAACTTAAGCGTGACAGAGCGAAAACAATGTCATTTTAAACTTAAGCGTGACAGAGCGAAAACAATGTCATTTTAAACTTAAGCGTGACAGAGCAAAAACAATGTCATTTTAAACTTAAGCGTGACAGAGCGAAAACAATGTCATTTTAAACTTAAGCGTGACAGAGCGAAAACAATGTCATTTTAAACTTAAGCGTGACAGAGCGAAAACAATGTCATTTTAAACTTAAGCGTGACAGAGCAAAAACAATGTCATTTTAAACTTAAGCGTGACAGAGCGAAAACAATGTCATTTAAGACTTAAGCGTAACAGAGCAAAAACAATGTTATTTCAAACTGTGACAAATCAATGAAAATGCAGACTGACTAATGGAAATACCTCTTTCCGATATGTTTGGATACATCGAAAATAAGTGTATTTACCTCGCTCCCACCGTTGAAAAATGTAACACAAGGTTGGATGGTGGGGATAGAAAATGCAGTGCACTCTAGCCCCACAAAAAAATGCCTGAGCATTCACTGGTAGAGCATCTCAGGCGATTAGCAATAAACTAACCCCTTCTCAAAGGGTGAGAAGGTAAAGCCTGTGTGAGTGGACCTCCTAAGACTCTACAGAATAATACCCCATCTCCACAGAGCAGGGCAGCTCTTGCCGTAGTGGTCCACCATGTCGGACTGATTGTCAAGGCCGTATCCTCGATTGATATGAAGTGTCAAAAAGACTAATAAAATGAGTCTAGTTAATCTGCACAGTTAGCAATTAAAATGCTATTGCCAACAGAAGTGTGATGAACCGACCGACAGAGCCACTCATTGGAATGTCAGGACACAACATTCTAAACATAATTTGCCATAGTTTTAAAAAAATAGCAATACAGACAAGTTTTTAGATCGTCCACTTATACAAATGATTCGTTTCACTGAATTTGTTTCAATGATATTTGGGCTTGATATAAGCAGGCATATTTCGCTTGTTCAGTCAGTTAGTTAAGCTTGTTCAGTCAGTTAGTTCAGCTTGTCGGTCAGTTAGTTAAGCTTGTTCAATCAGTTTGTTCAGCTTGTTCAGTCAGTTGGTTCAGCTTGTCAGTCAGTTAGTTCAGTCAGTTAGTTCAGCTTGTTCAGTCAGTTAGTTCAGCTTCTCGGTCAGTTTGTTCAGCTTGTTCAGTCAGTTACTTAGGCTTGGCGGAGAGTTAGTTCAGCTTGTTCAGTAAATTAGTTCAGCTTGTCGATCAGTTTGTTCAGCTTGTTCAGTCAGTTAGTTTAGCTTTTTTAGTCAGTTAGTTCGGCTTGTAAGTCAGTTTGTTCAGCTTGTTCAGTCAGTTAGTACAGCTTGTTCAGTCAGTTAGTTAAGCTTGTTCAGTCAGTAAGTTCAGCTTTTCGGTCAGTTTGTTAAGCTTGTTCAGTCAGTTAGTTCAGCTTGTTAAGTCAGTTAGTTCAGCTTGTTCAGTCAGTTAGTTCAGCTTGTCATTCAGTTTGTTCAGCTTTTTCAGTCAGTTAGTTCAGCTTGTTCAGTCAGTTAGTTCAGTTGTTAGTCTGTTTGTTCAGCTTGTCGGTCAGTTTGTTCAGCTTGTTAAGTCAGCTAGTTCAGCTTGTTCAGTCAGTTAGTTCAACTTGTCGGTCAGTTTGTTCAGCTTGTTCAGTCAGTTAGTTAAGCTTGTCGGTAAGTTAGTTAAGCTTGTCGGTAAGTTAGTTCAGCTTGTTCAGTCAGTTAGTTCAGCTTGTACAGTCAGTTAGTTCAGCTTGTTCAGTCAGTTAGTTCAGCTTGTCGGTCAGTTTTCTTTGTAAACTTCATTTTCTTTCATAAGGAGTTACCACTTATCAAGGCCCCCTCGAGAATGAACATCAATAAGATGGATGGATTGTCAGGTAAAGAATATTATTAGACGATTGTCAGATCAGATTAAGAACATTTTAAGATGGAATTGGAATAATTCTGAAATGATAGTAAAAAGGGAATTAAGATTTTCGGAAGAAATATTTAAAAGAATTTTATCTATATTTTATATATATATTATATTCATGGTGTATAGATATTATATTCATGGTGTCAATGTCTTTTGAAACACTATTTTTTTCTAAGGATAGAATTGAGAAGATAATTAGAAATATGAGAGGCACAAAAATGCAGAGCAAATAAATAAATAAATAATATAGCTATATAGCATAATGCCTTATGGACAGTTGGTTGTCTGGACTTGTGTCAGAATTAGTTGCAACTACACAGCAACCAGTTGATCTTTGAAATGTATCTATCGATCAAGAACTGACTAATTTATATAGTAAATAAAAAGCAAATCTAGTTTTCAAACGGTCAAGAGCACATGATGTTCGTCCATCGCTTGTGAAGATGACCATGATCATTATGTTTTTGTGGGTCCGGAGATGGCTCGACAGTCTGATCCGAGCTCTGAAGTATCTCCCACATGTAGAGCATCTGTGGAATTATTCCGTCGCAGATAGGTTGACTACTCTTTCTTTCCGAATAGCACGTTTTCTCAATGCGTGCAGATTCAGCAATCAGGACTCCTTTATGGCTTACGCCAGGAATACCTGTCCTGTGCTTGTTTTTTTCATGAGTCGGATAACAGACCGAACTGTTTGAGGGACACCTTCAAGCTGTCCTTGAACCGTTTCCACTGTCGTTCCACGGCCATTTTGCCATTGGCCAGCTCATTTGGGAGTCTTTATTCTGGCATGCAGCATATGTGACCCGCATAACAAACCTGACATTCGACAAACGCAGTAATTGTGAACACACCAAGAACTAATAACAACCTGAAGATGTTTGAATGAATCAATCGAAAGTACTCGCGAAGAATGGACCATGAAACCTACGGATCCTACATACAACAAGTTGACAAAAATATTCGATGGACTATTCGAAAAAATGAAAGAAAGTCTGATTAAGCAGAAGCATTCCATGTTGCTCAATAACACTTGCCTTAATATATATATATATATATATATATATATATATATATATATATATATATATATATATATTCATTCATAAAAATGTGCTATGTTATTTTTTATCACCTCGCATTTCAGCTTAGAATATCAACTGGGTGAAATGTAGGTGCACTTTATATGATGATGTGCCGTGGATTTATAGCTAATTATGAAATGGAAACAACACACAACAAATATATAATAGACACGAGTTTATTATTCCATATAAACAAGATGAATGTGAAACGAGTGAAAGCTTAAGTTCAGGTAGCTGATAGCAATTCCTCTGAGACATTCTGTCGTTCTCCTCTTCCTTCTTTATGTATTACTTTATCTGATGTCACTACACAACCACCGAGTTATAGCTGTTAAATATAATGACCAATGTAATTTAACACCAGATTTTTTAAAATAACATTTTGAGTTTGGAAAGGAGAGTGAGTGTCCTAATAGATACCATCGTATACTATAGAATCGATTAGGTTGAATTCAGATCTATCATGTTCAATTATACTCTAATACCGTTGGTGAAGGTATGAATCCTCACTCAGTTATAGGTAAAACAGTAACTTTTGTTTAACTAATCATATACACTGAAGTGATGACAATACATGGATAAGATAATCCCCGAAAATTGTTCATACACTGAAAAACAGACAAAACAAAACAAACTTATTTACAAACATACACACACAAAATCTGTATTATAGTAATAAACAAAACTATCTTCTTTTTTACTGGGATTCATTGTTATACAAGGTTGCTAAGAGGATTTTCTGTATTAAACGTACAACATAGCATGGTGTCAGGAATCATTCCACAGTGCCTTTTGCCTCCTGTCTGTTCTTTAAAATCATTTATTCAATTTAAAATTATGCCTTGGAATGCATGTATTTCCTAATTTCTTGTTCCTCTTCACATGGAGGCTTTCTGCTGGTTTATGGAGCAGAAACAAAGAGACTGGCATGCTTTCTTACATTAAAACCATTTTTAGAGAATAAAGTTAAAATTAATTATTCTGGCCACTTTCATTTCAGAGTTGTGATTAGTGCATAGACAGAAGAGAGAGAAAAAGAGAATTAATTATGACAAGCGCATTGCTCACCCTATTCTAGTTTTTATTAGGCAATAATTAACATGTTTGTTTGTACTAACTAACATATCTATTAGCCAACGTACCCACCACGGATAATATTTAACACTGCAGAAATCAGTTCCTTGAATGTTAAAAACCTAAGCCCAAAATGTTATTTAGTTACATGTTCTTTAGTAGCATAACATATCACTTTTGAGATAGACGTATTAATGTTAAGCTGACAGAATATTGGATATTCTAGGTTTTGCATTTTTAGTGACCACGTGGGTTGATAACTCTTTCAGACATGAGGTCATCATTTTTGTATGTTGCGTTATAATAAGTAATGCACACAAGAATCAAAATGAAGAGATAAAATAACAATGATGAAGAAATACTTGGATTTACATATATAGATTCTCACATGGACAGTTTATCGAAGAGAAAGAGGGCTACACAAAGAGGTTAAAACCACAGCCATGATTACTAAGTGAATGTATACATGATGTCCCAACACAATCAATAAACACATGTGGTGTTCTGAGAGCTGATACGGCTGCTACATGTTTAAAAACTTGAAACGAGTGATAAAACCAACACATTACTTAGGACTCACATGTAAGCTTGTTCGGGATGTATTTTTATAATCCATGGGCTTTAAAGTAAAATAAACCCGTATTCTTAAAATGCATTCATTCGATGTTTAGCAAAGAAAATGTCATTTTAAACTTCAAGACAGATGAACGACGGATGAACAGAAAAACAGACAAATAGACCGAATCTCTTGTGCAGGTGCTTCGACGCATTTAATACTTAACCACTTGCATTTTTACTTTTACTAGCATAGACAATAGCGGTGGTTGATTCAAGTGAAGTGTTTTGCTTTTGTAGTCTGTTGTTGCTAGTATTAATCATTTTGTGGACACATCTTCAACTGGTGAACGTGGACAAGTTTTCTCTCTTTTATAGATTTTATCTCTAAACTAACTTTCTCTTATCTTTTCTATTTTACATGAAATAAGTTTTGTTATCAGAAATATTCATAAGAAAAACGGACGAGAATGTCAATAATTAAGCTTTTACCCCTACCCCACTTCTCTGTTAACATGTTCATGCTGCTTCACACCTGGATTTCGTTTCCATCACTTGATCACTATTTTCTCTCATACCTTATCTTTTGATTTACTTGTACTTGTTTATATATATTGAAAAAATTATAGTTGCAAATCAAACGAGAACTTGGTGGACTGAGATTTGAACCTCACTCAAACATTGAACCACTTGGGTTTTCTGGGAGATTATACAAATGCTATATGTTGAAAAACTTGAAATGAGTGATGAAACCAACACATTACTGACGAATCAGATTTAAGCGTCTTCTAGGTATATTATTACAATTCATGAACTTAAATAAAAGTAGCAATAAAAATGCTATTTCAAACTTCCAAACAGATGGACGAATAAACTGACAGACTGGATTTCAATCCACACCTGACTCAAAGATTTTGTAATGAAGTCATCAAATGGGTACTAATTGACAATCGAACCTCAAAGCGTTTTGTAATGAAATTAAAAGCTGTAGTAAATTTAAGATTCGAACCCACCGAGACTCGAACCTCTAATAGCTTCGTAACAACATCACCAGTTGTAACAAATTAAATGGTAACCGACTGAGATATACATGTTATGGTGTTGTATTCTGGTAACCTTTAAGCCACTATCCAATTGATGTCCTGAACCCAGCCCAGATGTAAGCTGCTGAAAGATAAAAAGTTCAAATCTCATGTGCATGGGAGTGCATAGGTACCTGAAACAACAGTAACCATGCAATTGCATAGAATTCTGGGAGGCAGTGAACCGTGGTTTTGAAGAAGTCAGTTAAAAGTGCACGAGACAAGGCATGTGAAAATGTAGTTTTAAAATCACCAGTAGTTAAATCATATACCTAAGATTATAAGAAATGACATATATTTGGGGAAAAATAACTTGTGTTAAACATTTCTAAAAACTATCGATTTACGGACATCCCCACGTATCCCATCCAGTAGAGCAGAAGAAGTGATCGGCTAGAAGAAGTCTTCAAACCATGATTATTATTTCAACAAACTAGATTGTATGCAACAACAGCTGCAATAAAATGAACTGCTTTATGCACGTTTGGTTTTGTTTATATTAGGTTTTGTCACTTGCTTAGCCGACTAAAAGGCATCAACAAAATCCTAGCTCAGGTTTCTTTGTCGAACTCTGAGGCTCGTTGCTCGTGCCATGCACATCCTATAATGATTATGTTTTCTTTGTTATAATTCATTCCACTGTTTGTCCTCATATTCCTTTTAAAGATATAAGTCTAAAAGTAACATTCTGTGTAGACTTAAAAGATTGTTTCAAATAAACTATAATATCAGAAACGATCGAACACAAACTGTTGTTTATGTTGAATTATTGGAGTGTAAATAAAAGATCAAGTCGTAATTAAGTTTAACTAATATATATATATATATATATATATATATATATTTTAACATAGTTCACCCCAAACAAGGCATGACGTCACTGTAGACGAAAGTGGCTACTGAGAAAAAGGGTCAGATTTTTTTTTGGGGGGGAGGGGGGGGAGTCAACCTAAATTTGGAGCTGTGCAGCGAGATGTCTGTTTGCATTAGTTTTAAATTTCTGCATGTCAGTACCGTCAGGAAAAACAGGGATCAGACTTCCAGAGTCCAGCAGCATAAGGAAAGAAGCTTTTGGAGTAGAAAGCTCTTCGGCATCTGGGGACTAGTGAATAGATGGGATTTGGCAGATTGTTGGGTTGGTCTAGTGAATTTGTGTCATGGGGGCACCAGAGCAGCAAGTTCATCAGAACACAATCCATTGAAGTACTTTTAAAACAGGCACAAGGAAGCAACATTGCGGTGGTGGGACAGGGGCTGGAGCTTAGTAGATAGTGATAGACCTATTAGGTTGGCGACTCTTTTTTGGACCTTGTCTAAGAGAGAGAGAGAGAGAGACTAGTAGATGATTCACCAGCCCATATGTAGCAACAATACTCCATGCATGGACGGATGATGGCTTTGTAGAGATGTAGGATAATGTCAGGTATGAGAAGTTTACTAGCACGGTAGAAGGAGCCCACCTTCTTTGCAGCAGTCCTGGCAATGTCTTCAATGTATTTGTTCTAATTCATGTTATCTGTGAAAGTTAGGCCGAGGAGTTTGAATGATGAACTCTCAGGTAGGGTGTTATTTGCCATGACAATCGGTGGTTGAAGAGGTTTCTTGTAGTTATTGAAGGAAAGTAGCTTTGTCTTTGCGGCATTAAAAATTACCAACCATTTATGACCCAAATCCACTCCAGACTGGTAGTAATTTTCTAAGGATTCAGCCATTGCCTCAGATATGTGCACGTCGGTTTTGCCAACATGACGAGAGTAGAGCGTTGTGTCATCAACAAATATTTCTATCTCAGTCGCAATGGCATCAGGGAGGTCATTTATGAAAATCAGGAACAGTAGAGGTCCAAAGATGGATCCTTAGGGTACACCAGCATTTATGTCATGTTGCTTAGATTAACGGCCATCAAAGACAACCTGGATCTTTCTTTTTGTTAGGAAGGATTTAATTATATTAAATATTTGTCCAGTAATACCATATGAGTGCATTTTTAGGAGAAGCTCTTCATGCCAGACCTTGTCAAAGGCCTTGGATATATCAAGTGCTACCGCCCTAGCTTCATGTGCCTTGTCCAGTGTATGATATATGCGTTCAGTGATGACTGTTAGGATATCTGCGGTAGATCGTGCTTGTCTAAATCCGTACTGATGATCAAAAAGAAGTTTAGCCTTAGTTAGGTTCCAGACTATAGCAAGATTTATTAATGATTCAAAGATTTTAGCAAAGATCAGGAGTAAACTGATTGGACGGTAGTTTGAGGATCAGTTCTATCTCCAGAATTCTTGAATACTGGTACCATAGAGCCAATTTTCCAACTATCAGGGAAACAAGATTCAGCAAGACATTTGTTGTATAGTTTGGAGAGGACAGGGGCCAGCTCAGCAGAGCATTTCTTTATTACTATTACTGGTATAAGATCAGGCCCACAGGCTTTGGAGGTGTCAAGGTTTTTAATGATGACTTTGACCTGAGATGGGGTGATGACCAGGTTATCAAGTGTGGCTTCAGTCCGCAATGGCAATTTAGGGAGGGAGTGGTTTGTCGAGTCCAAAGTGGAGTTTAAGGCTAAACGCTTGGCCAGTAGTTCAGCTTTATCAGTTGCCGGGCAAACAACATCGTTGTGATTTGATAGCGGGGACATTGTCGATTGTTCATTGTTCATCACACTATTGTAGATTTTCCAGAAATCATGAGTACCTAGTTTCTGTGACTGAATATGTTTTTTCGTTATCTCTGTATACCTTCTCTTTGCTTCATCTATCACTACTTTGCAATCATTCCTTGCCTCACCAAATTTTTGTCTGTTCGCAGTTGACCTGTGGCGGCCCAATTTTCTGAATGCCTTCTGCCTCTTAGCAATAGCAGCTCCACATTCTGAGGTAAACCATTGAGGAGAGTAGGGTTTACTAGAGAATTTTCGCGTGAGGACATAAGCATCAATGCCTGCTTTAACCCATTCGGTTAGCTCATTTGCACACTGATTAGCAGGGAGTGACAAGGTTTCAGTCCATGGGGCGTCGCTGATGTGATCCCTGATGGGTTCAAAATCAGCCTGCTCATGGTTTCTCGTCGTTTTTCAGCAACGGATTTTCAGCTTTTGGACGAGTCTTTAAAGTGATAAGTACCATTACCACAACGTGATAAGAGTTTCCGAGCAAGCTACGGGCATTCACCACACAAGCATCGGGTAGTGAAGTCAGGAACAGGTCGGGAAGTGAGGCTTACTGGTCCGCACAATCAGAAAGCCCGGTCGAAAAAGTGACAGTCTGTGAAAGGTCGTGAGCTGAGGAGAAATTATACGTAGAGTTTCCAGCTGCATCAGTAACGCTGGAAAATCTCAACCACTCACGGTGATGTGTATTAAAATCCCCAAATACATGTATTTGGGCATTCGAGTCGAGTGAGAGGGCTCTATCTAAGCTTTCAGAGACAGAGTTAAGCAGGAGAACGGTATAAGAAATATAAGTAACTAATGCTGTGATGTAGGGTCAATCTAAAGCACATGTAGGCTTGGTCATCTGATTCTAACTATGTTTACTAGTCAAGGGGAGGGTGTTCTGAACATTAACTCCTAGCCTGTGCATATGTTTGTCAGAGTCCTTACGGTAGAGTGGAAGGTAATCAGTCATGTCAAACTGGTGAGAGGAAATTGAGGATTGAAGGTTCGTTTAACTTAGAGCTAGGATATCCGGGGAGTTTGTCAAGAGAAAAGTTTCTATGTCGTTAATGTTGGTTCTAAGTCCCTGGATATTTGTGAATGCGAGCCTCAAGGGCGGTGGCGAAGATTTTTTTGTTGGGTGTCTAGTTTAGATTTGTTTTTTTACTTTGTAAATTCATGTTTGTTTAGAGTTAGAGTGGGGAAGGCAACGTGGGTGCTTGTTTGGTGATAATAAGCTCACACAACCAGTTTATTAGTCGTGACTTGGTCCATGGGGTTTGTGGCCTCAGGAAAGACCACCGGGATAACTATAGGGTCTTATTCCATGCGCGACATGGCACGTACAGTTACCCACGATATTATGCAACTGTTGACGGAGCAGCCGTTCTTAGCGCGATCTAAGAGTTTGGGCTCCTAACTATCAGTCAGAAACAGAAGCCAGACAAGCTGTCTAATCTATACCCTCAACCTGTCAGAACAAGAGCGACCCAGACTAGTCATGTAGGACTTAGTGATAAAACACTTTCCCCAAGTTGCCCAGATATAGAGAAAGAGAGACGGCGTTCATTGCCCTAGTCAGGAAACAAGTCCAAGCACTAGGTGTCTTTAGAGGCGTTCCAGTGCTTGTATCTCTACGCCTGGCTAATAGACAGAGAAGGAGTGCAAAGGCCGGGCGATAGTCAGAACCAATCTACTATTTAAGCAATTATAGGTTTGCAAACCGGATACTTTGTTCGAGATTCCAGTTCTAGGAAGGTTGTCGATAAAGACTACGGAGTAAATACAAGTAAATTTGGTAGCATGATTAGAAATTAGTAAAATGCCAAATATATTTAAGATAGTTAAAAGAACAGAAAACTCAACCAAAAACTTTGGGGAGTCTTTTTCATTTCGGCAGCCATGTGATTGGCATTAATTGAAGTCGGGCTACTTTGCAAATGACCCCTTCAAGAAAATCATGTTGTGTATATCTCAGAGGAAGGTGAAGGGAGGTGAGAGGTTGGGGGGTGTATATCGAGGGTGGTTTGAACTTTTTCTTCTAACATATATATATATATATATATATATATAAAGAGAGAGATAGATAGATAGAGAGAGAGAGAGAGAGAGAGAGAGAGAGAGAGAGAGATAGGGGGGAGAGTGAGTAACGTAGGTACATTATTTTTTTCGTAAACTTTACCATTTAGGGGATGCCACCAAAACCGTACGATCCACCCAAAGAAAGAAAAAACAAAACTGCAAAACTAATGCTGGGACGGATATTCTACTTGTATATATATATATATATATATATATATATATATATATATATATATAGAGAGAGAGAGAGAGAGAGAGAGAGAGAGAGAGAGAGAGAGAGAGAGGGGGGGGACAAACAGAGAAAGAGAGAAATAGAAAGAGAAAGAGGGAGAGAAAGAGAAAGAGAGAGGGAGATCAGTTTTCATTTCATTAAAAGTTAAAAAAGGATTATTGATTCAAATAAAAGATGCCCAAAACGGCATAATAAATAAATAATTCTTTCGTGCTTTTCACTTCATTCATTCTTCAAATAAAGCCTTTCTTTTTCTATGTGCCCAAGTATATCTGTAAGAGGCAGTGTCCGTCTGTTTCGGTTAAGTGTAAAATTGCATTTTATTTGATCTGACGCACTGTCCGTCCGTTAGTCATTCTGTTGGTCCGTCATACTTAGGTTTACTATACCATTCTCAGCGATAAACGCACCTATAGAATAGCCGTATCTATCGTAAGAATGTACTTTTTATAGAAAAAGAAAAAGAAAAAGAAAAAACGCAATTTATTGTAAAACCTGATAAAATATGAAAGCATTAATTGCTGTTCTGTGACCTGCAATAAATTGCACTCATAATAATAACAACTAAAAAAATAACAATGATAGATAATAATGCATCTAAAGAGGAAACGCTAACGTATGACATCGAAATCATGATTGATCAAATGTATGTCTTACATGCTGAGATAACAATATGTCAGAAAAGAGATAATCCTTTTATTTTCTATGTGTTTCGCAATCTGTCGGCTGTATCAAAGTAAATCTGTGAGTGAACTTTTCCAAAACCGAAAAAAAAACTAATGCCACCTGAATTTGTTCTTTATGAAATCTTTTTGATGTTCTTTTTTTTTTAATCTCACGCATAATATGAATATACAAATCCCATTCTTCTAAATATTTCATCAAATCAACCTAAAAATATGTGAATTCATTTTTTTACATTATTTACGATTCCATTCAGGCTATTCTAAAAATTATGTGCATGAAAACTGTTTCTAATATTATTAGGTAATTTGTTCCAAAAATATATTACTCTATTAGAAAATAAATGAGAACAGTGGTCCGAATAATCCAAATCATACAAATAATCAATCCTCATATCAAAAATTCCAAAACAAATCTAATAATGTGGTAGATTCACTTTTTGAAATCTTTGTTGCCAATAAATTACCATTGCGAGGAGAGATATTAGAAGAGTCAGTTCCATATTTAGAATTTTTTAAAATTACTACTAATCTTCCTTTCCACTTTATTAACTTACAGCGTTTCCGATCGGCGTTTATATGCTAACTGCTGATTTTTTTCTTTCTTTTTCTTTTTTAACATTTCTTTCTTTCTTTCCCCCTTTCTACTGTTTATTACACGTGACTATTTTTTTTTCCAAATTGCGTTATTTGTATAAATTTGAAAACTTTTCTGTTTTTAATTAAAATTCTGCTACCAACTAATGATGATTGTATTTTAACAATTGAAATATTTTGGTAGAACTATTCGGTATGTGTTTTTGAGTTTATTTTTGCTAGTTGTTGATTTACTTATCCTTTATTCCATTTTTATTTTGACATATGTATATATATATATATATATATATTAGATCCCTTTCCTACTCTCTTCTTTTTTCTACCAAACTACAGGTTAAACAATATTACCGCTTATGTTGATATCCACTTTTATTCCAATTTATTTAATAATGTCCTGTCCAGACAGACAGACAGACAGACATATATATATATATATATATATATATATATATATATATATATAGAGAGAGAGAGAGAGAGAGAGAGAGAGAGAAGCTCGAGTGATATATACAGTATAAAAGAAGAGCTGGGCGTCAAACAAGATACAATGAAAGAAAAAGAGGTGATAGATTCTTCTTAAGAGATGGGCCACTTGGTAAGATAATTGAAATGTAATTAAAACTATTAAAATGGATTTTATTTTTCAAATAAAACTAAATCCTAAATTAAGGAATATTTTGGCAATTTATTTGTGTGATTAACATACATTTGAATAATCTTTAGAGAAACAAACGTTGATTAACTCAGTTTTAGTATATATATATATATATATATATATATATATATATATATATATATGGAAAATAAAAAAGAAAAACCAAATGTATTTTTATATTCATCATCCTTTTTCCATTTTCAATCACGTTCGAATATTATTTCCATAATTTTCATCATATATATATATATATATATATATAGATAGATTGATAGATAGATAGATAGAAAGAGAGAGAGAAAAAGAGAGAGAGTGGAGGGTAATGCAGCATCAGTGCAGTTCTAACGTGAATAAAAGTATATTTAAAGAAGTGAGGCAACCAACATTTGTTCGTGTGAGGCGGTTGAGTACACTTTGTTCAGAATATTAAAAGTTGGTCTTAAAATTTTATAACTTTGTCGGCACTCTGTCTGTCTGCGTGCGTGTGTGTGTGTGTTTGTGTGTGTGTGTGTGTGTGTGGCTAGCTATGGTCCGCGGCCCAGTGCGTACACATGTTCGTCTGCCTCCGTCCATACATACATATACTCACTCACACACGTACACACATATACATACATACACACACATACATATACACATATACATATATATGTCTACATATATACATATAAATATATATATATATATATATATATATATATATATATATATATATATATATATATATATATATATATATATATACACTCATATGTATAGAGAGAGAGCGGAAATAAAGGTCAGGGAATACAGTCCTGTATATATGTAGAATTCAATTGGACACAAATGTTGGTAGCCTCACTTCTGTAAATTCTTGGCCTTTTGGCTAAGATCAAAGTGTAGTATCTGTTCCGATGGATACTGCACGCCTGTCCTGTGCAGTTCTAGGAGGTCCACCCTCCCAGGCTTTGCCTCCCCTCTTTGGGGAGGAGTAAGTTTATTGCTTACTGTCTGAGGCGCCCCTACCGAGGAATGCCGACGGGGCTGCCCAGGCAATTTTTTAATGGCCAGAGTGCTCACCTCCTGAGCGCTGGATTTTCAAACCCCACTTTCTCAACCCGATCTTGGGTCACATCTTACTTGTGGAAGTAAGATAAAACTGGCCTTGTGCCTAACTCCTGGGGAGGAGTAAATAAAACTTCTGTAAATATTCATTTTTCTCTTGTTGGAACTTCACGTATTCTGCATGACCCTCTACTCTAGATATAACTACAATGAAAGAATGCCACCAACAAACAAAAAGCCTTGGAAGACCTACTGGAACACCAGAAAATCCACAACACCGAACAAAAACTTCTTGAGGAAGAATTACGGAAACTCAACGAAAAAGTGGACATGATACTTCATCTTGTATCCAGTCAACAGGACAAGGAACAAAATAACATCACAGCGACAATTATACAACTATTTAAACTCCAGCACAAATTTATAGAAAACTGCAGGATATCATATATCCAGGATGAATCGTTAAAAACGAAAAAACAAAGCCTCTGAACATGAGAAACCCTCCTAAAACAAAGGAAAATGGCTTTCTATCATGCAATCAAAAGTAGTGATACCGCAGCCACATATAGAACCTTTCTGGAGATGAAGGAACAATTCATCCCAAATAAATTCCGAAAAAAAAGCCCTAAATGTATCTAAACTACAAGCCCAAATCGACATACAAGAAAACAACAAAATTCACTTCACAAAGAAATACACGGAAGTCAACAACAAAATTTCAACTGAAATCAAAGGATTATGCCCCACAGAGATTCATCAATTCCTATCAGAACTCTGGGAATCCGAATGCAGTAAGGAGGACAAATCCAGGAATATTGTCTAAAGAAAAATAAGTTGGCTACAGAGCTTACCCGAGAAAAAAAGACAAAACAAACATCATACATGAACCAAAATATCAACCCAGAATGAAACCCAATTGAGAACACCCACATACTACATGCACAAACCAAGAGGAGACCACAAAACAGAGGTAAGAAGCCAAACACACATCTCACGCAAACATACATACACAACAGACCTAATTACTCACAAAGAAACAACATAAATATACCCACACGATACACACACCCCTTTCAACAAATTCAATCCAAATCCTCATTAAGCACACCTCGCAGCCACACACAGACACATACGCACAACAAATACAACTACCAAAACACGCCAAACAACATATCAAACACTCATACCACTCCACCATACACTAACCCTTACGAATACGGCTCAACCCAACGATAACAAACTTAAGTAGTTCCACCCACACCAACCAATACAATCAGAAATACCATCTCATACACCATACACCACACATGCATACAACCACAAAATACCTTTACTCAACAACCCTCACCAAAGCCACTCCACACTACAAAACAACCTGTACAAACACCACCCTTACAACATTACAACCACTACCCACACACACCACACCAACAGATGAAACATTCATACAATAACCCTCTACCTCACCACACAAAAAAACAGACATCCTTGCCCGTCAATGGATGCAACCAAAATACTCCAAGCACTACCCACATTATCAAACAGAACCATCATACAACAATACATACCTACATAACCTTTCACAACAATACAGACCCCATAACAACTTCCAGCATCAACAAATTCTGCCAAGATACCGTAACCCGAAACAGCTAACTCACAATAGCAACACATTCAACTATGTCAAAATAAACCCTTATAATAACACAAGCAACACGAATTTTCTCGAAAAACAATGCAATCCTTTAAAACACATACAATATACAGAAAGTAACCCCCTTTCAATAACTCCCCAAATCAACGAAACAAACATCACTCATAATTTTTTAGAAACTACTCCCCAAATAATAACCCCAGATTAGACAACCCAAAACCAAAAATCATAAATTTATCCACATACACATAAACAAGAGAAGAAATAGAAATACTAAAATTGGATCTCAAATTCTGCCCAACTCCCAAAAGTAATATAACATAACTGAAGAAGAACCTTAATAATTTGAATGCAAATTCAGACTAATAGAAACATTAAATAATAACGAAAACAAAAAAAGATGACTCATTAGTAAAAAACAAATCAACATACTTCCCTAACAAACACAACAATACGAAAGAACAAAACACCTTCTTTGAAAACCTCTGGAACATCAACCCCAGAGAAAAGCGAAACCTAGCAGCAACCTAACATCTAAACAAAATCAAGCACTCGATAGCATCCTAAATAATAGTAACATAATTATAAAAGAAGCAGACAAAGGCAGTGCTGTAGTCATGAACAAAAAATACTATAAATCGAAAATTATAGAGGCAATAGAAAACAAAGATTACTACAAACCAATTAGCACCAACATTGACAATAACAGCATTTAAAAAATCGTAAAACATTGCACAACATACAATAAAAAGAAACTTCATGATAACCCAAACAACTTCTGCTGACTACCGAAGATACATACATCAAATGAGATGAAAAATGCCATCAATACGCAGAAATCAGAATATATTAGTGTCCTGAACCCCAGTGACTTTACATTTAGACCATAGTAGCATGACCAACATGCCCATTAAGCAGACTTAGTAACTTAATTGACATATTACTACAACCATTCTACCGAACAAGTCAGGAGCTACATAAGAGACGACATACACTTCCTGAGCTCCTTACCACTAACAGTAAACCCCAGGACAAAACTAGTTACATTTAACGTTAGCAGCTTATATAGCACCATACCCCATGACTTAGGTAAATGGGCAATATTATACTGAATTGACAAACATCCACAAATATTACATCCAAGGTTCTCGACAGCATAGACATTATTCTCGACAATAACTCATTTGAATTCAATAACAAAAACTACATCCAAACCCTAAGTACAGCAATGGGAACTAAAATGGCATCAACATTAGCTACCCTAACACTGGCCTACCTAGAAGAAATCCTATATAGAAAGATAGAACAAGTATATGGAAAAAATATTCAAACTCTTTTCATAGAATCTTGGAAAATGATTGTTTTATCCTTTGGGAACCCACATGGTAGATATCAATAAATTACACAATATACTAGAAAACCTCCACCCCAAAATTAAATTCACCCTAGAACATAGTAACACAGAACTACCCTTCCTAGATATACTAGTTAAAATCAAAAACAATAATATTATCACAGACATCTACCACAAACCCACAGCAACCCAAAAGTATCTTTTAAGCGCCATCACCACAAAAGCTGCCTAAAATCTATACCCTATTCCCTAGCACATAGAATCTTTACTATAATCAGTGATAAACATCTCCGGATTGTCCGACTGGAAGGACTACGGAAAACCTTAACAAGTAGAGGATACCCCTTACAAATAATACACAAAGGTATAGAACTAGCAGAAAACATACCATTAGAACAATTACGAATACTCGAAAAACGAAACAAAGAACATATATTAGCATACGTCTTTACACAACAAAAAAGTCCAGAACTGTTCACATAAATAACAAGAAATCTAACCTTACTCAACCAAAACAAAAAACTAAGCAACATATTAAAAACAACGAAAATAATAAAAAGCAACGCCTACCAAAAAAACTTCAAGCAAATTTTAACCTCATCCAACCAACACAAGGGGTCACAAAATGAGACAAGGAAAGATGTGGGGTTTGTGACATAATAATAGAAGGGAAACCATACACATTCAAAACCCCAACACAAACATTCACAATAAAAAAATATTTAAACTGCACCTCCAAAAATGTTATCTATGTACTAGAGTGCATACTATGTAACGAACTTATATAGGCGCCACCAAAACACTTAATAATAGAGTTGCTTTACATAAAAGCAACATAAAAATCCAAGAAAATAGAAAATTGTTCGTCTCTCAACGTGCGCACTTATGCAGCAGACGTAAATTCAAAGTAATGCCCATTTTCTAAACCCAAAATGATTCAAATCTTCTAACACAAGAAAAAACTTTATATCTAAATTCAACCCAGCATTAAACAAATCATAAAACAAATCAGACAACATGCGGACCATACGCATCTACATGCATATAAGAACGAAGGTGCATACATGTATAGAGGGAACCTATATGCATGCACACGCATGTGCATGTGTGCATCCACATACATAGAACGGATAGGCTGCACACGTGCGTGTGTCTGTATGTACATACATACATGCAAAAATTGATGTGGGCGCGCGTGTGTTTGTCTATCAATCTGTCTGTTCATTCATCTACATATCCATCCATCCATCTATCCATCTTTCTATCCATCCATATATCTACCCATTTGTCTATCCATCCATCTATCTATCTATCTATCTATCTATCTATCTATCTATCTATCTATCCATCTATTGATCCATCCTATATATCTATCTATCCATCTATATACCCATCTTTCTATATATTCATCCATATATCTACGCATTTGTCTATCTATCTATCTATCTATCTATCTATCTATCTATCTATCTATCTATCTATATACTTATCTGTCTATCTATCAATTCCATTCTATTATCTATCTATCTATCTATCTTTCTATTTATCTATTTTTGTCCAATTGAATTCTACATATATACAGGACTGTTCCCCCTGACCTTTATTTCTGCTCTCTATCTCTCTCTATATATATATGTGTGTGTGTGTGTTTGCGTGTGTGCGCATGTGTGTGTATGTATATATATATGTATATATAGAGATTTGTATTTTTGAATATAACAGACAACTTATGTTTTGTTTTTGGTTTTTATATATAGGGCTTCTAATATATAGAGTTGTTGTTTGTTAGTACTATATACTAAGATTTTCGTATTTTCTACTAAGAGTTTTCTGAATTCCAATCGGGGGCAGGAATGGTCGTTAGTTAAGTGTTGGGCTATCGCGCTAGTATCAGACACATGCATCGTCAACCCTAATTAACAGAATTAACTTTAATACCAGTAATAATATACTAAAATATCTATAATTCTTACTATAGTTTCGTACTTATTACATAATTCCCACCAAAACCATCTATAATACTAACACATGGTCTGTACCTGATTATCCTCATTTCCATGAAAATGGACCCGGATGTGTCTGAAAGTACTTGGGACACAAATCAAAACTATGGCAGATTAATCGGCCAATTCTGATTCGGAATATTGAAAGGATCTACCAAAGGATATCCAGACATAAGTTTTCTGTTATATTCAACAATACTTGCCTGCAAGAGAAGATGCTGCCTAGATATACATATATGGAGATATATATGTATATGTGTATATGTATGTGTGTGTATGTGAGTGTGCGTGTGTGTGTATGTATGTATATGTGTATGTGTATGTATGGACAGAGGCAGACGCACATGTGTACGCACAGGCCGCAGACCATAGCTAGCCACACACACACGCAGACAGACAGAGTGTCTACAAAGTTATAAAATTTGAAGACCAACTTTTAGTATTTTGAACAAAGTGTACTCAACCGCTGCACACGAAGATGACCGGAAAGATAAAAGTCAAAATCACACATACTTAAAAAAAAAAAATAACTTCCAGTCAGACAAATTTAGGTGGATAAATAAACCATCCAAATAAGGTAGCTGTTTCCCCATCACTCTGCCAGAAGCCAACGGAAGGTAAGGACTACTTTTCCCGACACTAGTAGTAGTAGTAGTAGTGGTGTTATCGTTTTTTTCTCTCATCTTTCTTTTTTTATACACAGTTTCTCTCTCTATCCTTGTCAACTCAGAAAACAAATTTTCAGTAAGAATTGTACTCATTTCTGTTTCATAATTGTAGTTATGGAGAAATGTTGTGTCTTAATGTCACCATTATTAATCTAATTTTGCTGGGAGTATTTCTGAAGCCAAACTGCTCGTACAATTCCTTGTTTCTCTATTTCGGTTTCATTTTTAATTATTTTCAAACTTTCATCTTTATCCTCCTTTATATTCGAAATAATGATGCTATTTTTTCGGTTTTGTTTTTCATTCATGTGATCCACTAATATTTATACTTGTTTAAATGGCGCTCTTTCGGCAATTTTATTCACCACTTATTTCTGTCCACCTTTTACTACATCGTTTCTATGTCCACTTTTATGAATTTTAAATGCGCGTCTATTTTTTCAATTATCTCTGGAATCATTTCTTTTATTCGTTTTTTTACTTCATTTTAATTCGCCTATTTTTTCCATTGTTATTCATTGAAGTCCCATACCTGCTGGATGCCATTACCTGGCACAGTAATAACACTGTACAAAGAACTTCATACGTGGTGGTCTCTCTTCGCATCGACACGGGGTTATTATCTTTTTGTGTGCGTTTTTTTGTTGTGGAGATCGTAATGTCATCTCTTTATTGGTTAATGTAAAAATAAAATTTCCCTTAGAAAAAAACAACAACAACACAGATGAACACAACAATTAAAGATGAATCACGACTTACAGATTCAAGTGCCGTTTAAATGTGTGCATTTTCACGCGTGTGTCTGCTGGATTGTGTATGAGAGTGATGGGGAAGGGGGACATGGCCTTTTGAATTTGGTATAGATTTTTATTTAGTTTGATTTTAATTTTTCTATATTTCTTTGTTTGGATCGTGTGTTTACAGAAGATTGGAACATAAAGGATGTTGGATGTAGGAAAAACGAAACAACATTAATTGTAAATATTTATCATTTTCAGTTACGGTTCCTTGCTGTGTGTTAGTTCAACGTTTGTGGATGTCCATTCGGCTATGAACTCTGAAAAAGTTACGTTAGTATGTCGTTTGACAGCTCATTATTGTTTTTAGCATTCTGCTGTCTTGACTCTCTGATGTTAGCCAGAAAAATGTCTCTCACAAGTTGACGAGCTGGTTTGTATCGCAATCGTACAGCTCCCTAGCCTTGTTGTGTTGTCTCACATGGGAAGCTATCTGATTAGTTAATCAATTTGGAAATCTACTTTGGCTTGGTCCATTTTGAATTTGGGGTTTTATTTGATTTTATTCATCTTATTTTGTGTTATAATATTATTTGAGTTTGTTAACTAATCACCAGCATGTCTAACATAGTACTGGTTGCATTAAAACGCAAAGGGGCTATCAACTAAGTATTAGTAAATAAATATTAGTAATTTACTTTATTGCTTAGTGTTCGAGATAAATTTGACAGTTTGGAAATGAAAGAAAACAAACGTCATATGATGGCTAATAATTTATGTATTCTCAAAATCCAAAGTGCATCTCTTAGAGAATCTTTTGTCGAATAAAGCTCATTCGAAGAAGCTGACTACAGCCGTTATTTATTTTTTATGCATTAGACTTGTATATGATATTCCAGCCGGACAAGTGTTATTCCTATGAAGATAAAAGACTGACGCCAGTGACAAGGACTTAGCTCCACCCTATTTGAAAGAGACTTCCGGATCCTTGTTTTTTCATGTTGATCGCCGACGAACGTTCTAACTTCGCAATCTGCACAGTTTTTTTTAAACGAGCATAAGGGTAGTTACGCGATACCCGGGTACCATTCAATCGAATTGTCTAGTGCATAAATAAAACACATATTCTGCTCCTGTCTTACAATCGAATACTTTACAGAAGTTATTAAAATAAAAACATGTAAATTCAAGCAATGACAATTATACTATTTTAAACTTACAATATCTAACTATTTGTCGTGTAGAAAATATTGGGTGAATGATGACTTCGAAGAGTTAAATAGTTTCTTCATAAGCGATAATATATATATATATATATATATATATATATGTTATATTATTAAAGCGTATTGGTGGCAAGCAGAAAGGAATAGACAACACAGGATGGAAATTATAACAATTGAATCATTTATTTTCCAAACAAACGGAAGGAAATTACCAAGAATTGTCGTCGTTGTTGTTGGTGGTAGTGATGGAAGCAGCGGCGGCACTTGTTGTTGCTGTTGGTAGAAGTAGACACAACGATGACTGTTGTTGTCGTTGTTGGTAGGAGTAGACACAGCGATGATTGCTGTTGTTGGTAGGAGTAGAAGCAGCGATGACTGTTGTTGTTGTTGGTAGGAGTAGACGCAGCGATGACTGTTGTTGTTGTTGTTGGTAGGAGTAGACGCAGTGATGACTTGTTGTTGTTGGTAGGAGTAGACGCAGCGATGATTGTTGTTGTTGTTGTTGTTGGTAGGAGTAGACGCAGTGATGACTGTTGTTGTTGGTAGGAGTAGACGCAGCGATGCTGGTTGCTGTTGGTAGGAATAGAAACAGCGATGATTGTTGTTGTTGTTGTTGTTGTTGTTGGTAGGAGTAGAAGCAGCGATGACTGTTGTTGTTGTTGGTAGGAGTAGACGCAGCGATGACTGTTGTTGTTGTTGTTGGTAGGAGTAGACGCAGTGATGACTTGTTGTTGTTGGTAGGAGTAGACGCAGCGATGATTGTTGTTGTTGTTGTTGTTGGTAGGAGTAGACGCAGTGATGACTGTTGTTGTTGGTAGGAGTAGACGCAGCGATGCTGGTTGCTGTTGGTAGGAATAGAAACAGCGATGATTGTTGTTGTTGTTGTTGTTGTTGGTAGGAGTAGAAGCAGCGATGACTGTTGTTGTTGTTGTTGTTGTCGTTAGTAGAAGCAGCAGCGCTGATGGTCGGGGCGGAGCGGCCGCGATGCCCACCACAGCAGCCGCGGATCTTGGTGGCCAGCGGTCCCTCTGCCTGCCTGTTGCTTGACCCCACTATTTATAGAAAAGTGGCGGACGTTGTAGTAGACATATATCTTCGGAGTAAAGATGCCCCCCCCCCCCTCTGATTCAGAAAAGTGTGTTTCTTTTGGGACGTTCTTTTTGCCACAGTGAGCATGTGTTTTCAAAGAAAATATTCTCCTCAGAGGACCATTATCACAATGACATTACATCACAGGTAATAAAATTAAGCTTTGAAAATATATAAAAAGTATATAAAAAATATATAAAATATCAAATATATTGGCCAAAAATACACAGTTTTCTTAAACTAATACAGTTTATCCAAGTCATAAAATTTTAAACAATTTCAAGAAAAATGCCAAAGAAGTCGATTAAAAAACAATCCAGGTGGTGAATGGTAGTTCAAAAACGAAAAAGTTATCAAGGCGGGAAATTTGCTTGCTACCGATGGAGTGGATGACAATAAAGCGTGTGTTCAGGGTGTATGCAAATTAATAATTAAATAATAGAAAAAGCAAAATCATACAAAAAGTTCAGAAGACTCACTCGGTGTTGAATATAATAATGTCCAATTAAGGGTTCTTATAGACCGATAGTAAGAGTATTGCTAACCATAACTTCCTGATCTGTTATATAGAGAGACAAACAAATGTTATGGAGTAGAAATACGCAGTAAGATCCGATAAAAAAAAAAACAATGATTAATAAAATAGGGATTGAAAAATGAAAAATATAATATTCAATGTTCGGCTTAAATTTAAAATCAGCAGGATCCAACTTAAACGAAAACTTAAATGTTCGGGGAAATGGCAGAATACAAAGAGAAAAGAACAGAAATTGGTATTAGTGGACGATCATTGTCGAAATACTTTGAATATGATGAACTTACACTTAAGATGAGAAAAAAGAAGACAACTATGTTTATATTTTGGGGAGAATTAGGATTGGTTCACCATCAGACTCTGATATTAGCATTCTTCAAAAAACGTGCAATAGTTGAAGAAGTTGCTGAAAAATTGCTTGAAATGTATGCTACACCTGAATGTAATTGTGTTTGCATTTTGCTTTTAACTAATTTCGCTGTTGATGAGTTGAATAATTTAAGGATGAAATAAATGCAAAATAAATACAGTGGAAATTGCTGCAAAAGATTCTTCTATGAGACAAGTAAATGGAAGAAAAAAGAAAAATGTAAAAATTAGCAAAAACAAGAAAACATCTGACACTGCTGGACTTACAAGATTGGTAAAAGTTAGAATAGGAGCTTGAGTGATGCTGTAAAAGAAACATTGATGTGGATCAAGGATAATGCAATGGTGTTATTTGGAACAGTTGTTGAAATGATTGGAAATT
This sequence comes from Sepiola atlantica, assembly GCA_963556195.1. NCBI lineage: Eukaryota > Metazoa > Mollusca > Cephalopoda > Sepiida > Sepiolidae > Sepiola > Sepiola atlantica. The sequence continues at coordinate 76,862,157 of OY744515.1, forward strand.
GAAACAATGTTGATAAAATTTTGGTGTATTTTGATACCAATAAAGACAAACCCATTTAAATTGGAATAATTCAAATAGACTATAAAATTTGTCCTGGTGTTTTTGTCACTAGAACACAATTTCCATTGTCACTTCTTTACTCTATAACAATTCACAAATTACTAGGAATTTCTGTGGATGGAATCATTGCTGATTTAGGCAATCAGATATTTTCTTATGTTCAAGCTTATGTGGCGCTTTCAAGAGCCAGGAAACTTTGCAATGTGTATCTTTCTGACTTTGTTCCAAGATCCTTGATCATGGTTGATAAATCTGCATGGGAAGAGTACAACAAATTACGAGCTAGTACTGGAAGAGCAGATTTGCCCCCTTTGAAACTTTGTAGGAAAAAGCCTCCTTGTATGGCAAATGCTTCTAGCATGCCCCAAAACGAATTAAAGACTTAATTTGGAAGAAAATACAAACCAACCTTCCAAGAAGAAGAGAAGAAATGAAATTAGCCAAACTTTAGTTCCTGTGCATCCTTTGATTAATAAAAGGAATGCATGTTTTGCCAATTAAGTTGTGCAATCACTTAATCAATCGCCTAGATTTCTTGAGTATTTACATAATTTTAACAACATGAATTGTGTACATCAAGAATTGAGTAATATCATCTTTAATAATCATAATCATAATAATGTTTGTACCTTCAGAAGAATCATTGGAAGAAGATTTGATGATTGTAATCAGCAATGTGCCTATGCATTTTGGAAATAACTTTCACTTAATTTTGACTTAGTATTCAGAGAAAAACTTCAATTTATTCAAACTGATCATACTAACTGCACAAGATTGCATCCGACAAATTGCCATGTGTTAAAAAACAATGTTTGCAAATGTAATTCAAAACCTGGATATGTTATAGAATTTGAATTTCCATTTGAAATAAAATAAGATTTAATATTAAATCTTGTTAGTGGCACACAACAATTTAAATCTTTACTTTCAACAACAACTACTTTAATTAAATACTGTGATACTTGTTCATAGAATTTTTCATTGTCTAGAAAATGCTAGGCATTAGTTAACTTCAAAAACTGAATTTACTAATGATTTCAAATATCTAATAATCTCAATTAATAGATTTTTATTAATAACAACAGAGAATAAAGAATTAATTGTGATATTTTGAACTTTAGTTCTAAAATGCAGCAAATATATTGAACTAATTTTACATTAAAAGCTGCCATTCTTCATGAAGAACCATCATCTATGGCAGGTTATGATATTTATCTAGTCAAAAATGAAGCTGAAAATGCGAATGACATTTAGTGATAACATTATTAAGAAATGACACATTACATTTCCTCACAAATAATGTATTCAATTATTGCAGTTAACTGATGCTCAGTATTTTCTGAACAAGTATCATAGTCTTTAATAAAAGTAATTATTGTTGAAATCAATATTTAAATTGTTGTGTGCAACTAATAGGATTTAATATCAAATCTTATTTTATTTCAAAAGTGTACAAAAGAATCGAAAATTTAAGTACGTATCCTCTGGTCTACAAAAAATTGAAAGGTTACGGACACGCCTCTGATCTATAAAAGAATTAAAAGGTTACAGACACGCCTCTGGTGTACAGAAGAATCGAAGATTTACGAACGAGCGTCTGTTGTACAAAAGAATCGAATGTTTATGGACGCGCCTCTAGTGTACCAAAGGACATGAAGTTTAGATACGCGCATCTGGTGTAAAAAAATCGAAAGTTTACGACAGCGCTTCTGGTGTACAAAAGAATCGAAAGTGTATAGACTCGCCTCTCATGTACAAAAGAATCGAAAGTTAACATCTTCAACATACCCAAGAGTTTATATCTTCAATATAGACAATGTTTCTTTATCTTCTTCATTAATAAAGATAATTTTCAATTTGGCATTTTTTTAGCTTTCTTTCTACTAAAAGTGTTGCTTTAGTTGTCAATTTTGCCTTTTTGGCCTTTTTCATCTGAAAAAATTGGTTTCAAAAGTAAATTATTACTTTTTTATTTTTTTTCTATTAAAAGTCAGACAGTTCGATTTCTATGGCCCAAATCTTTTTAACACTAACATATTTAGAATCAGCTCATCGAGTTCTATCTTTCTATTTTTCCACCCTTAACTTTTTTATGTCGAGTCAAAGGACATCAAGAGCGTTACTCAATTGGCATTTTTTGTCAGTTTAAGCTGCTCAACCCTTCCATATCTTAAACTTATTTCGAGATATCTATATTTTTAGATTCCTTGTGCTGTTTGCTACATTTTGGGTATAAAAAAATATTTTTTTAAATAAAAAAAACTTATGGTTATTCAAAGTCAATGGAGGGGCGTTATCCTACATGCTGATGACCACACATATTTTGAATAACTTTTTTTCTACTGGACCAAATTTTAATTTCTTTATGTTCAAAAAAGGTTTGGGATGACGCCATTCTAGTGCAAAAAAACCCGCATCAAATTTAGATGAAAACTGAATTAATGACAAGCCCAAGAATTGGTCACGATTGGGTAAATGTTGACCGTAAGCATATTATTCACACACTGACGTGTGTGAATGATATATATTAGCCTTACTTATGTTGGGTTGTTTAAGTCTTTTAGTAAAACACCTATATAATTTGTTGATATGTTGGTGTATTAATGTAGTGTGGTTTGTATACTCAGACTAATCTTTGATAACCTCTTCTTTAGAAAAATCTATAAATTAGTAATAAATTTAATTTGTCAAAATTTATTTAATTGATCTCTTATTAATTAAACTAATAATTGTAGTTTAACTTGTCTTGACTTCTTAACAATTTTATCTTCATTGATGACTCTGGTTATTTCCCATCCCGTAAAATTCTGAAACCATAACCAAAATAATTTCTACGGATTATATTTCCAATCTTTTAAATACTAACCTAATACATTGATCATTCTTCTAACCTTCCTTAATTAATTGTACGATTTTTCCTCAACTTTGTCCTCAGATCCATATTCCATTTCTATTCATCTAATTAATCGTTTTTAAACTATGATTTAGACTAAAATCTTATATATCTAAAATTAAATATTTATATTATTTTTATCGACCCTTTTCAAAATTTTTTTAATTCTTCTATGGTTGGTCCTATGTTCTTTAATGCTACGGTTTCCTTTTGAAAATAATTAGTCTAACATTAATTCTATAGTCTCCTATTCAAAATTATTAGTCTAACTTTAATTCTATGGTGTCTTTTTCAAAATAATTAGTCTAACATTTATTCTATGATCTTCTTTTCAAAATAATTAGTTTAACTTTCATTCTATGGTATCTTTTTCAAAATAATGAGTTTAACTTTAATTCAATGGTCTCTTTTTCAAAATAATTAGTCTAACTTTAATTCTATGGTCTCTTTTTCGAAATAATTAATTTAACTTTAATTCTATGATCAACTTTTCAAAATAATTGGTCTAACTTTAATTCCATGGTCACCGTTTCAAAATAATTAGTTTAACTTTAATTCTATGGTCTCTTTTTCAAAATAATTAATTTAACTTTAATTCTATGGTCTACTTTTCCAAATAATTAGTTAAACATTAATTCTATTGACTCTATTTCAAAATAAGTAGTTTAACTTTAATTTAATTGTCTCCTTTTCAAAATAATTGGTTTAAGTTTAATTATATATTAACCTTTTAAAAATAATTAGTTTAACTTTAATTCTATGGTCTCTTTTTCAAAATAATTAGTTTAACTTTAATTCTATGGTCTCTTTTTCAAAAAACATTGTCTAACTTTAATTCTATGGTAACCTTTTCAACATAATTAGTTAAACTTTTATTGTATGGTCTCTTTTTAAAAATAATTAGTCTAACTTTAATTTTATGGTCTCCTTTTCAAAATAATATGTCTTACATTAATTATATGATCAACTTTTCAAAATAATTAGTCTAGCTTTAATTCTATGGTCTCTTTTAAAAAATAATTAGTCTAACTTTTATTCTATGGTCTCTTTTTCAAAATAATTTGTTTAACTTTGATTCTATGGTCACATTTTTCAAATAATTAGTTTAACTTTTATTCTATGATCAACTTTTCAAAATAATTAGTTTTACTTTAATTCTATCGTCTCTTTTTGAAAATAATTAGTTTAACTTTAATTCAATGGTCTCTTTTTCAAAATAATTAGTCTAACTTTAATTCTATGGTAACCTTTTCCAAATAATTAGTTTAACTTTTATTGTATGGTCTCTTTTTTAAAATAATTAGTCTAACTTTAATACTATGGTCTCTATTTCAAAATAATTAGTCTAACATTAATTATATGGTCTCTTTTTTTAAAAAAATTAGTTTAACTTTAATTCTATAGTCACCTTTTCAAAATAATTAGTTTAAATTTGATTCTAAATGTTTGCTTTTTAAAATAATTAGTCTAGCTTTAATTCTTTGGTCTCTTTTTAAAAATAATTAGTTAAACTTTTATTCTATGGTCTCTTGTTCAAAATAATTCGTCTAACTTTGATTCTATGGTAACCTTTTTAAAATAATTAGTTTAACTTTTATTCTATGATCAACTTTTCAAAATAATTAGTTTAACTTTAATTCTATAATCTCTTTCTCAAAATAATTAGTTTAATATTTATTCTATGGTCCTTTTTTTCAAAATAATAAGTTTAACTATTATTCTATGGTCTCTTTTTCAAAATAATTAGTCTAACTTTAATTCTATGGTCACTTTTTAAAAATAATTTGTTTAACTTTAATTCTATGGTCTCATTTTCAAAATAATTAGTTTAACTTTAATTCTATGGTCTCCTTTTCAAAATAATTAGTTTAACTTTAATTCTATGGTCTCTTTTTCAAAAAAAATTGTCTAACTTTAATTCTATGGTAACCTTTTCAAAATAATTAGTTAAACTTTTATTGTATGGTCTCTTTTTAAAAATAATTAGTCTAACTTTAATTTTATGGTCTTCTTTTTCAAAATAATATGTCTTACATTAATGATATGGTCTCTTCTTCAAAATCATTAGTCTAACTTTAATTCTATAGTCACCTTTTCAAAATAATTAGTTTAAATTTAATTCTAAATGTTTGCTTTTTAAAATAATTAGTCTAGCTTTAATTCTATGGTCTCTTTTTCAAAATAATTAGTTTAACTTTAATTCCATGGTCACCTTTTTCAAATAATTAGTTAAACTTTTATTCTATGGTCTCTTTTTAAAAATAATTAGTTTAACTTCACTTCCATGGTCTCTTTCTCAAAATAATTAGTTTAACTTTTATTCTATGGTCTCTTTTTCAAAATAATTAGTTTAACCATTATTCTATGGCTTCTATTTCAAAATATGTAGTCTTACATTAATTATATGGTCTCTTTTTCAAAATAATTAGTCTAGCTTTAATTCTATGGTCTCTTTTAAAAAATAATTAGTCTAACTTTTATTCTATGGTCTCTTTTTCAAAATAATTTGTTTAACTTTGATTCTATGGTCACATTTTTCAAATAATTAGTTTAACTTTTATTCTATGATCAACTTTTCAAAATAATTAGTTTTACTTTAATTCTATCGTCTCTTTTTGAAAATAATTAGTTTAACTTTAATTCAATGGTCTCTTTTTCAAAATAATTAGTCTAACTTTAATTCTATGGTAACCTTTTCCAAATAATTAGTTTAACTTTTATTGTATGGTCTCTTTTTTAAAATAATTAGTCTAACTTTAATACTATGGTCTCTTTTTCAAAATAATTAGTCTAACATTAATTATATGGTCTCTTTTTCAAAAAAATTAGTTTAACTTTAATTCTATAGTCACCTTTTCAAAATAATTAGTTTAAATTTGATTCTAAATGTTTGCTTTTTAAAATAATTAGTCTAGCTTTAATTCTTTGGTCTCTTTTTAAAAATAATTAGTTAAACTTTTATTCTATGGTCTCTTTTTCAAAATAATTCGTCTAACTTTGATTCTATGGTAACCTTTTTAAAATAATTAGTTTAACTTTTATTCTATGATCAACTTTTCAAAATAATTAGTTTAACTTTAATTCTATGGTCTCTTTCTCAAAATAATTAGTTTAATATTTATTCTATGGTCCTTTTTTCAAAATAATAAGTTTAACTATTATTCTATGGCCTCTTTTTCAAAATAATTAGTCTAACTTTAATTCTATGGTCACTTTTTCAAAATAATTAGTTTAACTTTAATTCTATGGTCTCTTTTTCAAAATAATTAGTTTTACTTTAATTCTATCGTCTCCTTTTCAAAATAATTAGTCTAACTTGAATTCTATAGTCTCTTTTTCAAAATAATTAGTCTAACTTTAATTCTATGGTCTCTTTTTCGAAATAATTAGTTTAACTTTAATTGTATGATCACCTTTTCAAAATAATTAGTCTAACTTTATTTCTATGGTCACCTTTTTTAAATAATTTGTTTAACTTTTATTCTATGGTTTTTTTTTCAAAATAATTAGTCTTACCTTAATTCTATGGTCACCTTTTTAAAATAATTAGTTTAACTTTAATTCTATGGTCTCATTTTCAAAATAATTAGTCTAACGCTAATTCTATGGTCTCTTTTTCAAAATAATCAGTTTAACTTTAATTCTATGGTCTCTTTTTCGAAATAATTAGTTTAACTTTAATTCTATGGTCTCCTTTTCAAAACAATTAGTCTAACCTTAATTATCATGAATAATTTAATTTGCATTATTCACATGGTTTTTTCATTTTATAGTACTTACATGTTTTAGGTATCTATGCCTGTTGTTTGCGTTTTTCATATATATGTCTGTTTATGTGTTTTGTTTATATATATATATATATATATATATATATATATATATATGTGTGTGTGTAGGGGTATGTATGCATTAACACATCTATCATCGTGGCTTCAGTGCAATGTTCCTTTCAAAAGTCGAACTCTTTATGACAGCAGTCATTAAATAGGATTCATCTTTTGCTGATTTACCGAGTTGTTGACAACGGCCGTGTGAACAAGGACGTTGGAATTTAAGTATAAATATAACTTATGTTCAAGGGTTCGAGTCCGGCGACAGGTGTGAATAATTCTTCTTTCCACTTACGATTCCCGTGAAATGGTGAAACGTATACGTATGTAGATAAAAACAAATATTTAGAATTATATGAATATGTGTGTCTCTGTAGCAGTTTATATATATATATATATATATATATATATATATATATATATATATGTGTGTGTGTTTTTATGTGTCAATATATCTGTTTGTAATTTATTATCTGATATGATTATTTTCCTTTGATCATTCTTAATTTATAACCGCTTCAAAAGCTCTAATTTAAATTGCAATTATCTCCTTTTAATATTAGCCGTTATTTTTAATTAGTTTTAAATCCATTTCATATCGAATTGTTTATTTCTCCGGATGGGCTGTATTGCAGTTTGATTCTAACACACTCTGATTGATTTAAGGTCTATTTTGACCCTTTTCGGAATTTCTATTCTTGGATATACTACATTAAACCTTATCTAAGCTTTGACTTTCTTTAATGAAAATATTTGACTTTTAAGTTTCACTAAAAAAGCACAACGTTGCCTATCTCGTGGTATCAACTTCATACATACTTTCCCCCCTCTATTGACTACAAGATTTGAATCTAATAACTTGCCTCTTAATTGTATCTCTCCTATTTTCTCCTATTTGTTTTCAATTTGTAATTACTATGATGTGTTGTAAAAGTTTTTTTTAATCGTTTTTATTATTTTTGGTTTGATATCAAAGCAATTTTGATTTGTTTTTATTCCATTTCATTTCATATATATATATATATATATATATATATATATATATATATATATATATATATATATATAAAAGTAAGGCTAGAAGAACATCGGAAAGCCTTAACATGTGGATATATCGAAAATTTGAGTATAGCTGACCACATATGGAGGGAAAAAGGAAACCATCTATCCCTATGGGACAATGTAAAAATTATAGACAGAGAAGAACGGCGAGAAGTAAGACAACTCAAAGAAGCAGCGCATATGTTGAGTGACAAGGACTTACTAAGCAAACCGAGTATAGAATTTAATACAATATGGGAACCATTAATTATGAATTATAAATAAGGACTCCATAATATACATATATATATATATATATATATATATATATATATATATATATATATATATATATATATATATATATATATATATATATATATATATATATATATATATAGTCTTGGAAGTTTCTCAACCATTAGAACTATATTAAAAAATTTTTTTTAAAAACCTAAAGTCCCAAGTCGTTCAGTGGAAAATCACTCATGTAAGTCAATTTAACTTTTTCAGTTATTATATTAGTTTGCTTCTAACATTATTTAAGGGATCATCAGTTGTTTACCATGAAAAACTGTTTCGGGAATTTAAATATATATATATATATATATATAGTAAGCTATGAAAATATATTTATGGCAATTAAGCTACACAGAGGCTCCCACGTCTTATCCCCGGGGGAATCTTCAGGCTTCCCCCCGGGGATGAAACGCGGGAGCCTCTGTGTAGCTTAATTGCCATAAATATATTTTCATAGCTTACTACCTAGCTTTACTTACGTATCGAGCACTGTTGAAGTAAATACTAAAAATTGATACATAAAAAATTATTTCTCCTTATAAAATTTTATGTGGATACATGAAATACTAATATTCGACGGTTGAGTTTCAATTTCGGCTTGAGGCACTAACTGGTCTAGCCACACTAAAAAGCTGTGATACAGCGAAATAGTCTGTATGTGGATGACTATATATATATATATATATATATATATATATATATATATATATATATATCATATATTTGAATTCTATAGACCATGGTGTATTAATCCAAAACCATAACTTCTTTATTTCTGTACTTTGATGAGTTTTTTTTAACATCTCTCATTTTACACACAACAGTAATTTATTCAAATTTAATATTTATTTCTATCATTTATGCGCGTTTCATGGCAAAATTCGGATAAGTGTATTTTTTTTCAATTCGTCAATTTTGTTAATCTAATATATATATATAGTAATGTATAGTAATATGTCATAAATATATATATATATATATATATATATATACATATAGTAACGTATAGTAATATGTCATAAATGTATATATATATATATATATATATATATATATATATATATATATATATAGTAATGTATAGTAATATGTCATAAATATATATATATATATATATATATATATATATATATACATATAGTAATGTATAGTAATATGTAGTAATAAGTAGTGATCTATAGTGATAAGTAGTAAGACTACACATAAAAAATATAATGATAGGTTTAAGGCTCCCAAAATTCATACTAGAATTGACTGCAAGGACCCGTGGCATAACGGATGCAATACTAGGTAAAATTGAAGGTTGAAGGTTCAATCCTCAGTGCAGGCGATACTAGGAATTGCGAATTACTGAAGACTTCTATCCGGTCATGGCTGACGGAACGAAAACATGCTACCCCTGTGGATTAAATAAAGGTTCTGTTCGAAATTCCGTGCAGATTCCTGAGTTTGACAGAAAAATTCCAGAGTTCGACAAATTACATATGAAGAAGGTCAGAAGTTACATCGGCCGAAACGTTGTGAGAATTACACTCAAGATGAGAACAATAGTCCGAATAATCCAAATTATACAAATTATCAATCCTCATCTACAAAATTCAGAAATATCATATTATATATATATATAATTATTTATAATAAATACTTTTCATTATCAACATATACATATGTTTCATCTTAACCAAGGATCATTAGTGTTGATAGCTATAATAGTACCACCAGTCATAGGATTCGAACTCCGGATTAAAATAACTTTTTGACTTCTATCCGACATCTTTGCCCACATGGTCACTGAGCATGCTATAAGACGAAAAAAGGGAAATATACCTATATTCATTACAGGAACAGAGTCAGCTCTCATATAGTGTTGAAGCAAGGTGAGGGCACTTTGCAATATTGCTTTAGTTATACATTTAATTTGATCCATACTCATTAGGCATAAATTAAACAAGATTCCCTGAATTTCTATTTCTTCTTAAGACCCTTTGAGCTTAAGTCTTAAATTTAAGACATTTTCTAGAATCAAAATTATATAATTTAGAGTAAGGATTCTAGACATAAGGTTTAGTAGTATTATATCTTGATTTTAATCTTTGTAAAGGGGACATAAAAGTGGTGTAAAACTGTTCCGTTCAGGGAATTAATTTTACCCTTGCTGGGACGGGTATTCACATCACGCTATAAGTCCATGGTTTGACATATAGATAATAAAAGAAATCCATATGATTCTTATAAAGTACTAACTTTCAAATAGCACGTGTCAAAATTTGAGCACAATCCGATTATTAGTTTACAAATTACAGTTAAGTGAAGCTACTGCTGCGAATTTTCAAAACAATGGAAAAATCTGAATTTTGCGCGTTGATTAAGCATCATTCGGGTTTTACTCTGTCAGAAACAATGGCTAAAAAGTGGTATGCTGACTTGAAATGCGGTCGTGCCGGCACAAATAATGTTGAACGCTTAGGTCGCTCAAATCCGGCAGCTGTCACGACGAACATAAAAACAATCAACTAAATCGTTTGTGCCGATAGTAAATTGAAGTTGTGTGAACATTTGTCAATGCAAAAGCTGTGTTCAAAGTGAGTGCCGCATTTGCTCACAGTCGATCAGAAACAACAACGCATCGACGAGTAAGAATGTTGTTTGCAACTGTTTCAACACAACAAAAAGGAGTTTTTGCATCAATATGTGACAATGGATGAAACATGGATCTACTACTTCACTCTTGAATAAAATCGATAGTCAATTTAGTGGACAACAGCAGATGAAAGCCATCAAATACGACCACAGACGAAAACATCAGCGGGCAAGGTTTTGGCCTCCATATTTTCAGATGCAAGGTGTCCATCAATTACCATACGAAAGAAAGGACCAACAATAAGGAATATTATATAGCATTATTGGTGTATTTGTTGGAAGAAATCGACAAAAAATGGCCACAAATGAACAAGAAAAAATGTTCTTCCTCCAAGACAATGCATTGTGTCACAAGTCGATCGCAACAATGGTAAAACTACATGAATTGCACATCGAATTGCTTCTGCAAGCACACTGTTCTCAAGATATGGCTTCCTAGCGACTACTGACTGTTTGCAAACCACAAAAGAATGCACCAGGGAAAGAGATTTGGCTTCAATGAAGAAGTGATATCAGAAACTGAAGCGTATTTTAAGGCCAAAGACAAATCATTCTACAAAAAAGACATCGAATTGTTAAAGAAGCGTTGGAATCAGTGTATCACCCAAAAAGGAGACAATGTTAATGAATAAAGTCGAATTTTGCCTAAAAGTTGTTTGTTTATTAGTTAGGCCTAGGACTTATCGAGTGATGTTATATATATATATATATATATATAAACACTTTAAGGAGAGTGGGTACTTATTAACTAACTTGATTATAAATGCAAATGCTTAAAATTGACAGTAGAAAATAAAAATAAAAGAATAAGTTCATATCTAAAAAAACAAAACTCAATAAGTTTCGTGAAAACCCAGGAATGTGGATTCTAAATGTGTGTTTTAGTGCTACCTTTAAATAGATGACAGTAGGCAAGACAAGCACCAACGTAATCGTTTGCAAGATATTGAAGCTAGCAGCCGATATTGAGCTCTTCTGTAATACATATTCCAGGCCAGTCAAGAGAAACCCATTTAGTCTATTTCTTTTTTGGTATCAAGAAATGCTGATGGGTTGGGCAAGCTTCTTATTGCATTTTGATTTTTTCTTAGACTAATCCTATTCGAAGCCTTTGTAGATTATGAGTGCGTATCAGGATTATTGTTAAGTCTTTTACAGTCACTGCTTTAGCCATGTTGGAAAACTTCTGATCTATCGGGGTAGGGGGAATCGTTTATGCATTAGTAGTTCAGCTCAAAATGGATTACAGATATAAAATAGTCTTGCAGCAGAAGGTAAACACAGTGGCATCATGCTATTAATGCCCGTTCACCAAGGAAAAGTAGAAGCGAGGATTTGGCTTCACCACGCAGAAAACTATTTTATTAGTTTACGAGTTTGTACGAAAGTAAACCACGTGGCTGAAATATATGGGTGAAGAAGTTTAAATATATTCACAGTTGCGATTACCTGCAATTTCCAAAAATTAAAACTTCATAGAAAAGGCAGAGATTTTCAACAGATTTTTAGGATTATTCTTGCTCATTTCCAAAAATTAAAACTTCATAGAAAAGGCAGAGATTTTCAACAGATTTTTAGGATTATTCTTGCTCATTTCCAAAAATTAAAACTTCATAGAAAAGGCAGAGATTTTCAACAGATTTTTAGGATTATTCTTGCTCATTTCCAAAAATTAAAACTTCATAGAAAAGGCAGAGATTTTCAACAGATTTTTAGGATTATTCTTGCTCATTTCCAAAAATTAAAACTTCATAGAAAAGGCAGAGATTTTCAACAGATTTTTAGGATTATTCTTGCTCATTTCCAAAAATTAGAACTTCATAGAAAAGGCAGAGATTTTCAACAGATTTTTAGGATTATTCTTGCTCATTTCCAAAAATTAAAACTTCATAGAAAAGGCAGAGATTTTCAACAGATTTTTAGGATTATTCTTGCTCATTTCCAAAAATTAAAACTTCATAGAAAAGGCAGAGATTTTCAACAGATTTTTAGGATTATTCTTGCTCATTTCCAAAAATTAAAACTTCATAGAAAAGGCAGAGATTTTCAACAGATTTTTAGGATTATTCTTGCTCATTTCCAAAAATTAGAACTTCATAGAAAAGGCAGAGATTTTCAACAGATTTTTAGGATTATTCTTGCTCATTTCCAAAAATTAGAACTTCATAGAAAAGGCAGAGATTTTCAACAGATTTTTAGGATTATTCTTGCTCATTTCCAAAAATTAGAACTTCATAGAAAAGGCAGAGATTTTCAACAGATTTTTAGGATTATTCTTGCTCATTTCCAAAAATTAGAACTTCATAGAAAAGGCAGAGATTTTCAACAGATTTTTAGGATTATTCTTGCTCATTTCCAAAAATTAGAACTTCATAGAAAAGGCAGAGATTTTCAACAGATTTTTAGGATTATTCTTGCTCATTTCCAAAAATTAAAACTTCATAGAAAAGGCAGAGATTTTCAACAGATTTTTAGGATTATTCTTGCTCATTTCCAAAAATTAAAACTTCATAGAAAAGGCAGAGATTTTCAACAGATTTTTAGGATTATTCTTGCTCATTTCCAAAAATTAGAACTTCATAGAAAAGGCAGAGATTTTCAACAGATTTTTAGGATTATTCTTGCTCATTTCCAAAAATTAAAACTTCATAGAAAAGGCAGAGATTTTCAACAGATTTTTAGGATTATTCTTGCTCATTTCCAAAAATTAAAACTTCATAGAAAAGGCAGAGATTTTCAACAGATTTTTAGGATTATTCTTGCTCATTTCCAAAAATTAAAACTTCATAGAAAAGGCAGAGATTTTCAACAGATTTTTAGGATTATTCTTGCTCATTTCCAAAAATTAAAACTTCATAGAAAAGGCAGAGATTTTCAACAGATTTTTAGGATTATTCTTGCTCATTCGGATTTTTCACATGAATAGTGACCAGTAATCGCTCACTGGTAAAAACAGGTGACTTCACAAAAAGTCTCCTGAATTCAAGTACTCTCCTCTTCTTTTTGATCATCATTGTAAATCACTTTGCATTCTCACAACAGTTGTTTATTATTAAGTTCCCGCTGATAACGACCCTTAGTTTTTTCTGGAATTTGAATGAAAATAAGTTCCCTCGGGATTCCAATACTCTCTATGCCTTCCAGTGTAGATTTGGATGGTGGTCTCTTTCCTAGATCTTTCCATCTTCCTAGACCCTTCATGAAAATTTTCTGGTGCACTAACAAATGCTGGCGTCATTGCACTTCTTTTGTGGGACGGAGGAGGGTGTGTCCTATTATGGAAGTTTTCGTACTTATCTACCATGACAGTTTCAGTTCCTTTTTTGCATCAATTATTGTCTCATGCTACTTGATTATCATCACGAAAGCAAAAACAAAACAAATATATAATTCTTATCTTCATTCTTCATTTTCCTTCTTTCGTCTTCAGCTCACTTCTCAATGTACCGTATGCTATAGTGAAATCATCCCCAAAAGAGGTCTACTTCCCCCATTCCTTTTATCCCTCAACTACCTGTTATATAGTGAAAGCATAGAGCCCTCATTCTAGAATGGAAAGAATAGCGCATTAGTCAAAAGCAACTAACTGGCTGAAGGAGTGATGGCTGTAAGGTTAAAAGCATGACTCTGATAGAATAATGGAACTTAAGATATGATGTTATGTCCTCCGAAGGGGTTTGTAGGCTTTTGTTCCAATCAAACTTCAAAGCGAGTAGATGCGTAAAACAATGTCTAATCCCAAAATCCAGTGGGCAGAATGAGTGACAAAACAGTTTAGCAATGGTGGCTTAGTTTCTGCTTCCCCTCCCTCTCTCTCTCTTAGTTTACTGCTGATACACCATAAGAATGCAACAATAACAAATGATAATAATAATAACAACAATAATAATAATGGTAATAATAACAACAATAATAATAATAATAATAATAATAATAATAATAATAATAATAAGTAGAAGAAGAAAAATCCATGAGTGCAGGAGCCAATCCACATGCCCAGTTTGAAGACATCAAGCCCCTCGCATTCAAACTAGCCAAGCACAGAGTCATGGACTTACCTTAAGCAGTGTTGCATCCGGTTCCTAAGTCTGGTGGCAAAAAGATACCAACGCTATGCACCATGCTCAATGTGGCCAATTCTTTGGTATCCTGGCTGCAGCGTGCAATGCCACCGACATCCAGGAGAAAAGTTAGTTTTAGTGCCGTTTATAATGATGGATGCACCAAGATTGAGACCATTTCTTTACATTCTGGTAATGGTTCGTCCAGGGAAGGGTTTTTGTCCTTTGTAAGTTTTGTTTCCTGTATGGCCCCCTTCGTGGCCTCCAGCATTTACCAGACAGAGCTTTTGTGACCGGCTGGAAGCCTTACATGTATTGTCATAAGGAGGGCATCCGGGAAATTGGTAGGGTTTTCTATGTCCTTGCCCCCTATCTGACTGAAATCCACAGGAGGTTTTAAGTTCCTTTTCTGCTGGAAAGATAAACATGTGCAGACAGACAGGAGTTCAATTCTAGAAATGTCCTTCCCCAATTTAAAGGTGAGTTTTTTTTTCTTTCTTTTTCCTTCGAGGAGGAGAAATTGATTGGCTCGTTTTCGTCCCCGGCTCAACTTGTTCTTGCCTTGAGAATTGCTTGTGCGTGTGTGTGTGTGTATGTGTGTGCAGGTGTCTGTTTTTGTAAATGTAATGTGGGGCAAGTGTTGTTGAAGGTGTTTGTAGAGAAATGGCTGGTGATTTTTGTGAAATTATTGTTTTGGGGGTAGAAGTTGGCTGTGTGAGTGTAGGTTTTGGAGGTGTCGGGATAGGATATGCTCCATGGGGGACTGGGCAATCTTTTCCTCCCTTTTTCTCTTTATCCTGTTTTTCCTTTTTAGTTTTCTTATTCTGCACCGGGGGTGGGGGGTGGGGGGAATTTGTGTGCGCCTCCGCCTCACCAGCTCCATCCTTCTCATCGGAGAAGTTTTTTGGTTTCCTTTTTATTCCTTGCCAGTTTTTCGGCTTGGGGCATTCTGTTTATTCTGCTGCTTCTGCTCTTGCTACTGTTCATGCAGTTGGGCGAGGGGTGAGATTGTGGTGGTGCTAACCACTGTCCTCTGTTCCTCGTCTGCTCTGCTCAATGGCTTTGCTGATCTTTGCAGCTGAGGAAGTGTTTCATGTAGGTTCAGTGTTTCTTTAAACATTCACCGGTAAGAATGAAACCATTTCAGGGTTATACTAAATTGGAAAATGTAAACTGGGTGTGTATATCCTTGGTAGTTTGTAAGCTTTTTACCGAACGCACACAGTCAGACAGACAGACAGATAGATAGACAGAAATACGACTTTATTATTATAAGTAGTAATAATGTCGTACTTCTATATAAGTGGTATTATTATAATTAAAAAGATACATTCCAAAAGAAGACTCCTTAAGGTTTATAAGCATAAGTTTCAAGTTAAATCTACACGAAAAAGACGATCATCATCATCATCATCATCATCATCATCATCATCATCATCATCATCATCATCTTTGAGCAAGGGTCTGATGTTTTTTTGCAGCTTGTAATCCCTGTCTCAAAGCTTAGCGGTGCAATGATGAGGATTGATTTCGTTCAAATTCCATTGTCTAAGATCCTTGTTCATGGTTTGCATCCAAGGTTTCTTGAGTCGTCCCTCTTCACTCTATCCTTCCACCACAAACTCTGTATTTTCTCATTCAAGAACCGCTCCTCTCACTGTGGCCCAATCAATGTAATCGAGTGATTGTCAAGAACTCATCAAACTTTGTATATTCAGCCTCACCAACAGGAGTAGCACCTTCTAATCATTGCTGTGTCATTACACTGAAGGTGAGCGAGTGAGGACAGGTTGGGGGTGGGGTGGGTTCAGCACTCACCTTCATACAGCAGCATGCACCTAACGCAGCCTCTGTATTATTTTCAACTTGTAGTGAGAAGAATAGCTCTCCATGTCAGGACTGGCAACATTTAGAAATTTTACTAAAGCTAAACTTGCAACAGCCCCCATTACTCAACATATCCTCAGGTAACAAAAAAGTGCACCACTTCGAGAGGGTCGTCACCCAATTTAACCCCAGCTCAAGGTCGGCAATCAAGTGGACGTGCCTGCACCAGTCACGTACTAGACTTATAGTTAAATTTGGTTCTAACTTTCCATACAAGCCACTACACTTTTTGTGGACCACTAATAGGCATAGACTGCATTGTATGGCATTAGATCCCACTCCTTTCCTGCACACAGCACATGGATATTGACCGAAATCTTTTAGCGTTTGTAGTTCTGGCCCACTGATCATTACTTTTCTCTTTGACAGATTCATTTTTAGTCCTTTGGCTTCCATGTAACTTTCCCACATTTTCAATTCCTCAAATAATTGGTCTATTGTATCTGCCATGATTACCATGTCGCTTGCATATAACAACTTTTATAAGCATCCTGTTGAGAATTCTCGTGATAGGGCTTCAAGAACAATAAGGAATTTGTCTGAGTTAAAGCAGAATCCCATACTTTTGTGATTGTCTGTTTATTGTCATTACTTTTGATGATAATGCTGAACAAGCATATCAGAATGGAATCATAAGTTTAGCATAGGTCATTGTCAAGGAAGCAAACATATATGCAAGAAATATATATATATATATATAAATATATATAATTTATTTAAAAACTATATGTTACATATTTCAGAAACGTACCACGGTTTCATCTAGATGGCTGACTTTTTACATGAAAAAAGTTATCTATGCCGAGTGGAATCGTCGGCGTTCTGAATGAGGTAAAACCACGATGAGGAATAGCGTTATATCGATAAAACCCGGTGCATTCTCGGAAAATCTCTCTGGAAAATATATATTAGTTGGGAAGCAATTGAGTTTTATTTTTTTTATTATTTATATTTTTTATTTTATTCTACTAAGTGTTTTATTTATTTATTCTCTTGAAGTTTGCTATTTTTTTTTAATTTAAGGTGTTGTTTGTAGATCGTAGCAGATAACGGTGTCTTGGAAAGTGAAAATACAAAGGGGGGATACGTCGTTTAAAGGTTGTTATATTAAAGTCTCTTTTTGATGGTGATACCGGGTTTAAATTTATATATCGGATTTATTGTTTATTTTATTGATAGTTTTGTGTTTTAAAGGCTTTATTTGTGTGTTTTATTTACATATTTATAATTGGTTGTTTCGTATTTTAAAGGATCATCTTGAACGAAAATAAAGGGAGCTGACATCTAAATATACTGTTAAAAAATGTACGTTGTTGACGTGTCCCTTTTAAAATAAATACTGGGTTAGGATTAAAATAATATCTGGGTTTTAATCGTAGTTGAATTATATTACAATTGATTTAAATATTTATGATGGGCGTTGTCTGTTTTACTGTGTCAAAAGTGTGTTTATATTTAGCGATAATCGAGTGGTATAATTTATTGATTAGGCTCTGAGTAGAGTTCGTAAAATTCTTTTATTTCTTTATTAATTTTTATTTGTTTATTTTTTGTTTGTTTATTATTTATAGATTAGTATTTTCCCGAAATGTATTTTTATAAAATATTCATGCAATATTTCATATATATATATATATATATATATATATATATATATATATATATATATATATATATATATATATATATATATATATATATACATTGTGTGTGCGTATTTAGGCAGCATATTTTCATTTAGGCAAACATTATTAAATAACACGGAGTGCTTTTGCTTGATAAGACTTTTTGTTATTTTTTCAATTTTCCGAATAGTCCATTTAGTGCTTCGGTCAAATTGCTGTATGTAAGTTCCATGTGTTTCTTGTTCCATTTTCTTTCCTTTCTTGCGAGTACTTTCGATTTGATTCGTCAAATCATTTTCAGGCAGTGTTCATTTTTTTTAAATATGTCTTTAACTGTTTAGTTTTTTTATTACTATAACAGTCAGTAATTTACAACTTAAATTTAGCGTCTATAACATTGAGATGTTACATGAGAGTGTGATTACGTTCTAAGAGCGTGCAAGATTAAAAAGTGTCATTGCTTCACCGTTTAGAATTTGATTATTTCTGAGCGTGTTCAAGATTTAAACATATAATTGCTTAATGGCTAAGAATTTGGAAACGTTTATTACTATGCTAGACACTAAAATATTATAACTAATTACGTAATTCCCATTATTGATTGTGGAATGTTTAGTTTTTATGTAGAGGGCTTCAAGAATTATTAATCTTTTGGTGTTAGTATCATGGTGTATTATTTTAGTATTGTTAACTAGTATGTGTCTATATTGTGAAGGGGGCCAGTCATGTTTTTTTAGGTGTTTGCAAATGGAGCTAGTATCAGAGAAATGTAAGGTTAATCTTTGGGAAAGTGTTGTGGTTGTGAAACCGATGTAAGCATTAGTTGTATTGTTATTGTCGGAGATACATTCTCTCATGGGGCATTGAAACTGATATATTACATTAGTTCTTCCTAATGTATTTTGGGTCTGAGATGTGTTATTTTTAACTACATGGTTTGATGTTTTCATTTTTTTGTAATAAATGATGAATCTTATTTTATTAGGAGAGTTGATGGGGGATATGTAGCGATGTATTATATTTTTAATAGCTTTTTCATCCAATTTAAAGTTCGGATGCCTTTGGTTACAATAGAATAGATTTATGTTTATTATTGAGCTGATTATTATTAGTATTGTCTAGGTTTCTAATCATTCATTTTAGATGTTCGTCTACAATATAATTGGGAAAATATTAATTAGGACTTGCTTAATGTTTTTTAATTCGTTAAGCAATATTTTTTTGGTCGAAGAGATTATCTTTGCACAGTTTAATAGATGTTTAATCATTGCAATTTCATATCGATATGAACATTCGCTTTTATAACTTAAAATGCATGTATTAATAGAAGTAGGTTTTTTATAGGGAAAGGTGATGAATGTGTCATTGTTAGAGTCAATGAGAACATCTAAAATCGGAATTTTGTTATTAACATTAAACTCATGAGTGAATGTAAGTACAGAGTTATTTTGAAAAATGTCTTGTAGTTTTTTGATCTCATCATTATTGTCTGCTAAAATAAGGATATCATCAACGTAGCGGGCATATATGGAGGGTTTAGTAAGTATATCAAATATTTTATTTTCGAGGTAAGCCATGTAAAAATTACTAATGGTCGGTCTGAGGACCGATCCCATAGAGACACATCTATACCCAAATCGATGTTTCTCTTATGGTCGTAGAAAGGAGCTTCGGTTGTGAAAATTAATAGTGTAAATTAATAGTAACGTAATCACGTTCTCATGTAACATCTCAATATTATAGACGCTCATTTTAAGTTGTAAATTACTGGCCGTTATAATTATATAAAAAAATTCAACAGTAAAGTCATATCTTTTAAGAAACCAAAATTAACACCGTCTGAAGATGATTTAACAAATCAAATCGAAACTACTCGCAAAAAGAGAAAAGAAAATGGAACAAGAGACACATGGAACTTACATACAGCAATTTGACCGAAGCACTAAATGGACTATTCGGAAAATTGAAAAAATAAAAAAAGTCTTATCAAGCAAAAAAACTCCGTGTTATTTAATAATGTTTGCATATATATATATATATATATATATATATATATATATATATATATATATATATATATATATATATATATATATATATGTTACACCGGCCGTTCTTACACAGGAGAAACTACACCGGTTTTCACTATAAATAGTGCGAGTCACCAGAAGACAAAGCACCACCTTGTAACTGTCTAGCCAAGAGCTAGTCAGTTTCTTACTTTGTTAATACACTTGTTAAACCAACCCTCGACTTGACTTCCTTTATTTATTATTTACTGTGGAACAACTTCACAACAGATTGGCGACGAGGAATCGAAACGATTTCACTGCAAAAAAAAAAATCACCCAAAGTGATTCGCAAGACCTTCACGGGAAAAAAAACCCATCTTAGTCAGATATTTGGATTCGCAAGGATTAACAGCAAATTAGCTACTGAGTAGTTAAGCGAAAAAAAACAAAAAAAAAAACACAAATTCAAAACTTGCTACCAAAAATCGAAAACTAAAAAACGCGTAAGACATTTTCAATTATTGAAATAATTGAATACACTGATACCTTTATTTTTTTTCTCTTCAAGTTTCACTGACTCGTTAAGATAAATGTTATCCGCGTCAACTATTACAGATTACTATTAAGTGTGTCGTTATTATTAGGACAACATCTGATATTTGAGCAAAATCCGGATTGACTATTTATTAAAACGGTCTACCACAGAATTGTCGAGAGCAAAGGACGGACAGTGAAAAAATATATTCGCGTAAGTCATTTGTGCTTCTAACAAAGAACTGTTAAATAAGCAAGTCGCATTTTTGCAAAATGAAAAGGGGTTTAAAAGATTTCCCATAAAACTAGTCTTATTAGGCTTATAGCGACGGACTTGGTTTTGTAAAACTACGTACACATATATATATAAAAAAAATTTTTTTTTTCTTAGTTTTGTTTTTCAAACAAAAGAACTGTGATTGAATTTTTTTTATTAAGGAATAATATATTTCTTGTTTTGTGTATTAGTTGAGCAAATTAATTATATTAAGCACGTTGTGGGGAAAACTGATTTATTTTTACAAGTGTAAATTGTGTGGTGCATAACTTGAATTCGTGAATGATGGACACTGAATTCAAAGATTCTCTTTTTCAATTACTTAAATTCCAAACGGAACAAAATGTTGCGTTACAAAGACAGCAAGTTGAACAACAAATGGAACTTCAAAGAAAACAAGTTGAAATTGAGGAGAAATTTAAAAGAGTGGCTGGAACAGCAAAAAGCCCAAAGAAAAATGCATGCTGAACAAAAAGAGCTGGCGACAACACGAGAAGAAAGATTCCAAGAAAATCTGCTACAACAGCAGAAACACTTCGAAGAACTCTTGATAAAAACACAGGAGGAACACAGAAAATTTCTGGAGGCAACACAGTTAACGAAAGCAAACGAGAATCATAATGCATTCTCCCAGACGGCTGTGTGGAGCGCTATCGAAATTTTCAATTATAATCCAGAAGACGATGCCACTTTTGCTCACTTCTAAAGAAGATATGTGGATATTTTTGTATCGGACTGCAGTACATGGACAGACTCTAAAAAAACTTAGATTTTTGCTAAGAAAATTAGGAGGTGCCGAGCATACAAAGTTCGTGAATTTTATCCTCCCAAAAAAGACCAGTGAGTTGAACTTCCAGGAGGCAGTTACTTTACTAACAGAACTGTTTTCTACAAAAACTTCTCTTTTCCACAGGAGATATAAGTGTATGAATGTCATTAGAAGAGAGGAAGACGACTACATTATGTATGCAAGTATAGTAAATAAACTTTGCGACGATTTTAAATTAGAGGAATTATCATCGGATAATTTTAAATGTTTAATATTCTTGCAAGGTCTGGTCTTAAATAAAACTCTGAAATCAGACGTCGTGTTTTAAATAAACTCGAAAATGAGCCATGTCTAACAATACAAAACTTAGCGGAAGACTGTGAACGTTTTGTTGCGTTGAAACAGGACAGTCGTGACATAGAGGAAAGCGGAGTGTCGCACATTAAAAAAATCCATCAGAAGAAAAAATTGACTTCAATGAATAACCAGAGAAAAAAACATGGAAAAGATCCACCTAGACCGTGTTGGAGGTGTGGAGATAACCATTGGTACAATGAGTGTCCCTACATATTCAAACAATGTGACAACTGCCACCAGAAAGGACATAAAGCATCACGTTGTAGAAAATAATCTGGTAGAAAGACAGCCATTAAACTGACAAAAATTGAACCTGAAGAACAAAATATCCGGAAATATGTACAGGTCAAAATGCTTAAAACAAAATAAGACTACAGCTTGATAGTGGGTTTGACATTTCCATCATTAATGTACAGACATGGAAGAAGCTTGGGAGACCCACTATGATCAAATCACAAAAAACGGCGAGAAGCGTCAGTGGTGAAAAAATAACCTTCGAAGGGGAATTGTTGACGAATATTTCTTTCCAGAATAAGACCGTAAAAACCAAAAGTTTTGTTATGCGAAAATCGAATAACCTTTTTGGAACTGATCTGATTGAAAAGTTTAGCCTATGGGATCTGCCTTTAAGCTCCTTTTGCCAAAAGGTTGAGGATTCCAATGTGGAGGCAGAAAAACTCAAGAGGGAATTAAAAGAAAAGTTTCCAGACGTATTTTCAGGCGGTCTTGGAAGGTGTACAAAAGCGGTAGCAAAGTTTGAAGTTAAAACAAATGAACTACCTGTGTTCAGAAAGAAAAGAAAT
Organism: Sepiola atlantica; assembly: GCA_963556195.1. Taxonomy (NCBI): domain Eukaryota; kingdom Metazoa; phylum Mollusca; class Cephalopoda; order Sepiida; family Sepiolidae; genus Sepiola; species Sepiola atlantica. Next base: position 76,885,246 of record OY744515.1, read on the forward strand.
GTTCCATACGCCGCTATAGAGCAAATAGACGGTGAATTAGAAAGACTCGAGAACATGGCTGTCATTTCAAAAATTGATCACAGTGAGTGGGCTTCACCTACAGTTTATGTTAAGAAAAAGAACAAGGAGATTCGGGTTTGTGCCGACTTTTCCACAGGCTTGAACAAGGCATTAAAAGATCACCATTACCCTCTTCCAAGCCCTGGAGAAATATTTGCGAAACTGAGTGGAGGAAAATATTTTTCTAAAATCGATCTCAGCGACGCTTATGTTCAAATCCCTGTCGATGAAGAGTGTTAAAAACTGCTATGTATCAATACCCATAAGGGATTATACAAATTTAACCGACTTCCTTTTGGAGTAAAGGTCGCCCCTGCGATTTTTCAACAAATTATGGACATGATGTTAAATGGAATGGATTTCGCAGTAGGGTACCTGGACGATGTGTTAATAAACAGCGTTAGCAAAGAACAGCACAAGACTCATGTAAACCAAGTATTCAAAAAAATCCAGGATTATGGGTTTAAAATCAAAGATGAGAAATGTACTTTTTTCATGGAAAAAATAAAATACTTAGGGCAAATCATCGATGAGCAAGGAAGAAGGCCAGACCCAGATAGGGCAATGGCGATACGGAACATGCCTGCTCCAGAAAATATTGCGTCTCTACAAAGTTTTTTAGGGTTGGCGAATTACAACAATGTGTTCGTACCAAACATGCATAAACTAAGATCACCCTTAAATGAACTGTTAAAGAAGGACCAAAAATGGGTCTGGACGCAAGAGTGCGAAGAAGCGTTTCAGAAAATTAAAGATATCTTAACGTCTGACTTGTTTCTGGCAGAGGTGGACGAATTTATCATAAGCACGAACGAAAAAAACAACAAAAACGTTCTTAATCCCCAGAGGAGATATTTTCAAAGGGGGGTGTTACACCGGCCGTTCTTACACAGGAGAAACTACACCGGTTGTCACTATAAATAGTGCGAGTCACCAGAAGACAAAGCACCACCTTGTAACTGTCTAGCCAAGAGCTAGTCAGTTTCTTACTTTGTTAATACACTTGTTAAACAAACCCTCGACTTGACTTCCTTTATTTATTATTTACTGTGGAACAACTTCACAACAATATATATATATATATATATATATATATATATATGTGTGTGTGTGGGATTAATTGTTATGTAATGGCTGGGGGATATATTTTGTCAGTGAAAGGGTTCATCTAGGTGTATCTAATGTTTTAACTATCATTATCATATGCATTCGTGTTGAGTTTATGTATTTAGTAAATTCTGTTGGCTTTAACTAATAAGGTTTAGAAATCTATTACATGTATATGTGAGGCGAGGTGGGGTTAGGTCTTAAACATCTATAATTTCTTTAGATTCTGTGGAATTTGATAGTTATATTTCTAGGTTTTTGAATTAGGGGGTTTCTGGTATTTACCATGTTAGAAAGGTTAAAAGGAGATTGATTATATACTGGTTAATGTTTTATCTGTGTTGGATGGGGTTAGGTTGCGTTGGGATTGGTAAGGGTTATGTAGTTGTGGTTGTAGTATGTGCAATATATCCGGGTGGGGTGTTATGTTGTACATAGAAAATTAAGTATAACTTTGGGGATCTTGGGGACGGTGGCTATTTTATATATTTTTTAATTATTTTATTCATTTATTTATCATTTTTTTAAAAAAATTTAATCAAATTTTATGGGGTGCATTGGTTTTTAAGGGGTGGATGGTGAGTTATGTATTATTATTATTGTCGTAAATCTATTTGGCTAATAAGAATGTTCTATTGTAGGGACATTTCTTGAAGTTTTTCTAGCAAGTCGCCTAATATTATAACAAAGGGATGTCCGAAAGCGGTTTTAGCAAAAAAATATCTGCGTGTATGTTCAGCGATGTTTTGTTTTTATTGTTTAATTACTGTTTCAAGATGGCTAATGTGAAGAAAAGCATAGAAGTTAAAATTTGAAATACGTTATACGTTTATGATGTGGTAATAATTTTATTTTTCGAAAAAACATAGACGTTAGAATTTGAAATATGTGGTGATTCTATGGGGTACAATGAATGTCTTTTTTAACTACTCTAAAGAAGAGGTTGGATGAACATAAAAGAAACAAAAAAATAACAATTCCTTAAAGGAACTATTCACTCATATATTACAACATGACCTTTCCTTTAACTTTAAACAAGTCAGACTCGTTACATTAATTCTAAATAAATATTGTTGAAGACTTCTTGAATCGACACTCTTTATAAACTCTGACACAATAAAACAACATAATGGTTTCTACAATTTATCTCCTTTAATCAGCAAACCAATACTAAATGAACAAAACTTAAACTTAGATCCAGGCTACCTATTTTTGTACTGCATTCCCGACAAAACTTTGTATCTTCTTGTCAATATCTATATTAAATTCAACAACCATATCTATGTAAATGTCCTTTTCAGAATAAATATTTTAGGGGTCGTACTGTTTGTGTACGTCTCATTTAGGCACGGCCACTTTTGGCTCCTGCTGATTTTCTAGAAATAGAGCGGAGACAGCGGAGCAACTTTATCGTCAAATTCAAGGCAATATCTGCCCGTCACTTATTTACTTACAAAAATGTTCAGACTAAATTTTAAATAAAAACAAATGCCAGTTTTATTTAAAATTTGATTTTTTTAACACAATAACAAATCTACATCAGTAAAACACTGATTAGAAAATCTTCGTAAAACGTAAACAAACATTTATTTCAGGTGTTCCCTTAAGTTTGAAGAAAAAAAATTTACGTTTTGGTACGCCAGTTTAATCTTTTAAATAGTAAATGACAATATCATCGAAGTATTAACGTCGAAAAAAACAAACAAAGCACATGCAATAGTCGAAAATGAATGCTAGATTAAAAAAAAAAAGTTTTAGAAACTAAAAAAAATTGCATTTTTCTTAAAGAAATCCGATTTATATTAAGACTGAACTTTATTGAATATTAATGTTTTGAAAAGAAAAGTGTAGTATGTGTTCTGATACTGCATTTCATTTTTTCTGTCCTCGGTCAGTGGAGGAGAAGTTCTTATAAACTGAGTCAATTTTTATTTTTATCCAAATCCAGTGTACTTTTTGGGAGTTGGATTTTCTCCACGTGTCTAACTCTGCTCTCGTGGGGAGATAAGTAAATAGGAACACACAGAATTCAATATCGACTACTGCTTGTTTTTAGTTGTTTATTTGTTGTTGTTTTTACGAATTTAATACTTTCTTTACTATTTAAAAAATTAATCTGGTGTACCAAAGTCCTAATGACTACTTTTACGTTATCCAGATTTTTATAGTGTTTAAAAAAATCAAATTTTAAAGAAAACAGTCATTTGTTTTTATTTAAAATGTTTTTTGCAAGAAGTAAACAAAAGTTTTTTTTCACGCTTAAGAGGACATATTACTACAAAAAATCGAGTTTGCCAAAAATAAACACTCGATTTCATATAATCGTTATGACTGAAGGTTGTGACTAAATTCGTTTCATTTTTATTTAAAATAATACCGCAAGACGATATTTTAGTTCAGTTCGATCTGACGGGCAGTAATTGCCTCGAATCTGACAATGTTTACCAGCCGACGTTTCTATAGGTAAAAAAAAAAAGCAGCAGCAACTGAAAGTGGACGGGCCTTGTTCGCATCGAAATTCTAGAAATTGTACGTGCCATGGCACGGCCACTTTAAGCAGACGTTAGAGATGTATGTACCATGCCACGCCCACTTTTCAGACCTGCTGCTTTTCTAGAAATAGCGGCCCGTACATTTTAAGCAGACGTTAGAAGTGTACGTGCCATGGCTGCTTTTCTAGAAATAGAGCCCGTACACTTTCAACTCCTGTTGCTTTTCTAGAAATAGACGCACGTCAGTTTCAAGGCAATTTCTGTGTCATTTATTTACTTCTTACAAAAATGTCAAAAAAAAATTAAAAAGCATATGCAGTCGTCGAAAATGAATGCTAGCTTAAAAAAAGTTTTAAAAACTAAAAAAATTGCATACTTTTTTTTAAGCTAGCATTCATTTTCGACGACTGCATATGCTTTTTAATTTTTTTTTCGAAGTTAATACTTCGATGATATTGTCATTAACTATTTAAAAGATTAAACTTGCGTACCAAAACGTAATTTTTTTTCTTCCAACTTAAAGGGGCATTTTTTTTTAAATTTGACTGGTAATTTTTTTATTATTATTATTATTGCACTCGTACGCCTGAAATAAATGTTCGTTTACTCTTTACGAAGATTTTCTAATTATGGTTCTACGCATGTCGATTTGTCATTATGTTAAAAAAATTCAAATTTTAAATAAAACTCATTTGTTTTTATTTAAAATTTAGTCCGGACATTTTTGTAAGAAGTAAATAAATGACACAGAAATTGCCTTGAAACTGACGTGCGTCTATTTCTAGAAAAGCAACAGGAGTTGAAAGTGTACGGGCTCTATTTCTAGAAAAGCAGCCATGGCACGTACACTTCTAACGTCTGCTTAAAATGTACGGGCCGCTATTTCTAGAAAAGCAGCAGGTCTGAAAAGTGGGCGTGGCATGGTACATACATCTCTAACGTCTGCTTAAAGTGGCCGTGCATGGCACGTACAATTTCTAGAATTTCGATGCGAACAAGGCCCGTCCACTTTCAGTTGCTGCTGCTTTTTTTTTTACCTATAGAAACGTCGGCTGGTAAACATTGTCAGATTCGAGGCAATTACTGCCCGTCAGATCGAACTGAACTAAAATATCGTCTTACGGTATTATTTTAAATAAAAATGAAACGAATTTAGTCACAACCTTCAGTCATAACGATTATATGAAATCGAGTGTTTATTTTTGGCAAACTCTCGATTTTTTGTAGTAATATGTCCTCTTAAGCGTGAAAAAAAAACTTTTGTTTACTTCTTGCAAAAAACATTTTAAATAAAAACAAATGACTGTTTTCTTTAAAATTTGATTTTTTTTAAACACTATAAAAATCTGGATAACGTAAAAGTAGTCATTAGGACTTTGGTACACCAGATTAATTTTTTAAATAGTAAAGAAAGTATTAAATTCGTAAAAACAACAACAAATAAACAACTAAAAACAAGCAGTAGTCGATATTGAATTCTGTGTGTTCCTATTTACTTATCTCCCCACGAGAGCAGAGTTAGACACGTGGAGAAAATCCAACTCCCAAAAAGTACACTGGATTTGGATAAAAATAAAAATTGACTCAGTTTATAAGAACTTCTCCTCCACTGACCGAGGACAGAAAAAATGAAATGCAGTATCAGAACACATACTACACTTTTCTTTTCAAAACATTAATATTCAATAAAGTTCAGTCTTAATATAAATCGGATTTCTTTAAGAAAAATGCAATTTTTTTTAGTTTCTAAAACTTTTTTTTTTTAATCTAGCATTCATTTTCGACTATTGCATGTGCTTTGTTTGTTTTTTTCGACGTTAATACTTCGATGATATTGTCATTTACTATTTAAAAGATTAAACTGGCGTACCAAAGCGTAAATTTTTTTTCTTCAAACTTAAGGGAACACCTGAAATAAATGTTTGTTTACGTTTTACGAAGATTTTCTAATCAGTGTTTTACTGATGTAGATTTTTTATTGTGTTAAAAAAATCAAATTTTAAATAAAACTGGCATTTGTTTTTATTTAAAATTTAGTCTGAACATTTTTGTAAGAAGTAAATAAGTGACGGGCAGATATTGCTTTGAATTTGACGATAAAGTTGCTCCGCTGTCTCCGCTCTATTTCTAGAAAATCAGCAGGAGCCAAAAGTGGCCGTGCCTAAATGAGACGTACACAAACAGTATAACCGATATTTTAGGGTTTTCTTGAACAGCTAAAGTAAATAAAAATAATTAATTCTACTTCATAGACGCACCATGTATTTCTAATTTAAACTTTTTTCTTCACATCAGTCATCTTGAGAAAGTATCTAAACAATAAAGACAAATAAAGATGAACACAAATAATTTTCTAGTTTGTGATTTTCCCTTTATATATATATATATATATATATATTATTTTACATTTTTCTTATGTTTCTGTTTTTGCTGGAGATGAGGCATCCTACCAGATGCCAGACATTCACCGGCTATTTCAGACACTCAAGCCTAGAGATCTTAAGATTCTAACAGTCACTTTAAGTGCAATTGTTTGTAATTCTCTTGCACTCGGTTCACCGGGTATACTTGCCAGATAGCTTTTGAAATTCTTTTTCATTAGTCCTGATGCTCCTATATCTACTGGTATGCTGGAGATTTTCCTAAGATTCCAGTTTCTTTTCATGTCGTACATAAGACCTTGGTATTTCGTAATCTTTTCCCTTTCAGCTCTGTTTAATCCTGCATTAGGGGCACTGACTTCAACTAGGGTTGCTACTTTCTCCCTTTTTCCAATATTACGATGTCAGGTTTAACAGCTCCGTTTTCTAGATATGTAGCTGTAGGGATTGAATAGTCATAGTGGATGGTGTATAAATGATTTCCAACTGTTCTTTCTGGTGTGAAAAAATGAAAAGGGAAAACTAGAAAATTATTTATATGTTCATCAACGTATATATATATATATATATATATATTTAGAGTGTAATTCCGTGTCATAGGATAAGAGAAATAACAATTTTTCTAATTATTAATTTTTTTTTGGTGGGGGGGGGGGGGCAACAAACACAGAATTAGTCAGGGGTTCGACATTTCGAACGATTTTTTAAGTTAGTATGAAGTAATTCGTAAACTATTTTTCTACTTACAATAGAAAACGAGAAAGAGTTTGATAGAGATCTCTCTCTATCAAACTCTTTCTTGGGTGTGATAGAGAAGGAGGTGGAGGGAGATGGAAGGAGAGGGGGTAAGAGGAGAAAAGGGGAAGGGAAGGAGATAGAGAGATAGAAAGATAGAGAGGGATAGAAAGAGCTAGACATAGAAGTTTAAAAGAAATATGTTGCACACAATTTTTAACTCTTCTACTTTTTGTCCATGCCCTCGGGCAACGTCGAGAAACCCTGCTAGAATATATATATACATAATAGACAGAAAGAGAGAGAATGAGAGAAAGATAGAGCTATTGTCTCAGTTTTGAGTATGAGAACTCTTTAAGTTAATCTCCTGAAACCGATCTGACGAAGGTAAGAAAGTGTATTGGCTGAAAATAGAATGGAGACACGAAGAATGAGAAAAGTGAAATAAGAAATTATTATAACTAAGATTTTCAACTTCAAATGAAACCATTTTTTAGTGTCTTTATATTATAAAAAAATGATTCCTGATAGAATCTCTAATTTCTCTTGAAAAAGTCCAAAAAAGAAAGACTTTGCAACAACATTCAAAGCAGGACAAATCTTTGTCCAAGAGAAATCAGGAAATTGAAATATTCACTTTCTTGCAAATTCAATATTTTTTCGTATTTCTTTTCTCTATAGAATGCCGAACTCATTAGTTCTAGCGCAAATCAAATTAAAAATTTCTAAGAGAAAAAATTATTAACTTTATTAGAAAATCATTTAAGAAAATTGAATCCATTTTCCTTTTATGTATCTTGTATTTTTAACAGCATAAAATATGAACATATTTCGAATTGCATAATCACTTTATATCTCAAGGGATGTTTGTGATTGTGCTAATGGATACGGGTACAGCCTATGCAATCGGCTGTACCGTGCTTAGTCAAAGTCAGTTCAGATTTATAGTGATCATTTACAAACTAATACTGTTGGAAAAGCCATGAAACGCAATTCTTGTGTCCAATTAGTATTATTTGAATTACTCAGACTACTGTTTGTATTTTGACTACTAGATCTATGGTGCAACGGATAAAGTGTTAAGTTATAATCAGTTCTTTTTTTTAAGTTTGTTTTTATACTAAAAAGGGGTCACCACTTATCAAGGCCATAAGCCACCCGAGGATAAGGGTTAATGAGATGGAATGATTGTCAGAATCAAGTCCGAGTATTTGTGGGGACGGTTCTAGATAGGAATCTGTTGACATTGGCTTTGAAAACGACAAAGTTTTAATTTATGCGAAAGCAGTCGTACGTGTGTTCTGCAGATGGGAAGCCTTTGCGGAGAAGCTCTGTTCATAGAAAATGTCGCCTGATACTTGGCACAGCACTCAGGTACAAAGAAAAGTTTTTCTATGCTGTCGTAGGAAGACGGGTTCTTGCTGTAAATGAGGAACCAGAGATTAGAGCTCAGTAGAGCACTTTCTATGGAAACAACGAGAGAGTAGAGAGAGACTAACAACGCCTGATCTGTGAGAAAGGGGCTGTGAGGAACAGAATAAATTTTCCCACACTAGATTTCGAAGTTGATTCTGAATTCTGTCAAGGCACAAAGAGTGATCTGAATGGCACCTCCTCAGATGCGGCAGAAATACTCCATCCTGGGACATATCTGCCTCTTACATAAGTAGAAGTGACAGTCTTCTGGAGGTAGAAGGTTCAATTCTCAGTAGAGGTGAGGCTAAGAATATAATTCATTCCCCGGTCATGGCTGATGATGAGAGTAATCAAATCTAATTCCATGGATGTAATAAAGGGTTTCATTTGAAATTCATTTGAAATTCACAAGTTGACATCTTTATTTTACTTTTATTCACCCCATCATGGTATACTGCCACTGAGACATAAGGGCTACAATGATTAGGGGCCAGAGTTATAAGGGGCATGCTAAGTGGGGAGTAGTGCAGAAAGATCTTTGTTCTAAAAGAGAGAGACTAGTGGTTGGTGCACCAGCCCAGATGTGGCAACAATATTCCATGCATGAACGATTTGTGGCTTTATAGAGATATAAAATACTGGCAGGTGTGAGAAGTTTTCTAGCCCGGTAGAGGGAGCCCACCTTATTTGTAGCAGATTGGCATAAAGAATTCCGAGTTTAAAAAGACGCACCAAGAGAAGAAGGTTGAAGGTTTCATCGGCCAAAACGTTTGTGAGAATAACATCCAAAATGTAGTCAGAATAATCCAAATCATACAAATTATCAATCTCAAAACATTCTGAAGCATAATTGGGTCGGATAAATTATCTACAATGAAAGGTTGATATGTCGTAACACAGAAGCAAACCTTTAAATCTTACCAAAGTATATCTGAAAGTGTGGGAAGGTAAACGTATTGTGGAGTTACCGATTTAGCACTTCTCCACTCATACCAGCAGTGCTTCCTGTTATCCTGAATTTCTTTTTGACACTTAACTGAAATAATGAAAGATTAGAAAAAGTGCGGTTGGTTAATTTGCAACATTTGTTTCTATAAAATTCTCTTCATGCAGACACCCGTTCGGTGGGTTTTCACCGATGATAGAGACTGATGGAGGCAAACAATTCTGTTTTCAAATGTTGTTCTGATTTTATATTTTGTTTGCTTGTTTGCACATTGGATATTTTAAATGGTGGGAAGAAGAACGAACAAGACGAAAAGTGGTGGCAGAAAGGGTATAGAAAGAGTACTAGTAGTAGCAGGTGCAGTATAAACAGAGGGACATTCAAAAAAATATTATTTGAGGATTGGTGGCATGTAAACGCAATAGAGTAGCAACACTATAACTCATGTAGACAGGCTTAGATCTCATGACTTCAGAGGAAGATTAAATCTGGAAAGTATAGGGAGATGTGTGCAGAACAGGGGATTTTGATAGTACGGCCACGTTGAAAGGATAGATGAGAGTCATTGGGTAGATGTAGAACAGTTGAGGTAGCAAGGTCAGTTGGCAAGGCTAAGCCAAGGAAAACGAGAGGAAGTAATAAGGATGGATTTGAGAGAAATGGGGTTTAATAAAGACCTGGCCAGAGATAGGTTAGTTTGAGAGTCAATCTCTAAAAGCTGTCTAACACATGCCAGTATGTAAAACGGATGTTAAACCGATGATCATGATGATCATGATGATTGTATTGGCAGAATCATTTAAGAAAATGTAATCCATTTTTATTCTCTATTTTTAACAGTATAAAATAGGAAGGTATTTCGATTTGCCTAATCACTTAAAATCTCACCTTAAGAGAAATCTATTATGAATTTCAGATAACACAAGGTGGAAGAGGAGTTACTGGCTATTTTTACGACCCTTATGGAAACTAAAAATGGTTGGGAGAGTCAAGAAAGTGGGGGGGGGGTGTTAATACCGAAAGTGACCAAAAAGGAGGAGAAAACGGGGGGTGGGGGAAGAGGCAGATTAAATCAATTGTGAAAACTTTGGCCACATGCCCTGAAATCTTTCTGTCAAGACAAGATACAAACGAAACGTGAAAAAATAAAATAAACGAAAGAATAATGATCTATCTTCAAATTATCAGGCTTCAGTCCCACGAAGGTCACTTGGTAGATATATTAGTTTTCTAATCATACCAAGTCTGCTCTACATAATTTGTTAGCAAGCTTTTCCCCAAAAAGCAAAATAAATATAGACTGATTCTGATTTTTGATATTTCATAGAAGTGTCCACATTTTGTTATACTTATTAAATGGTTTTCAACTGAAACAACTCAAGTTAGATACAAGAACCTTTTCCTCTCTTTTTAATATAAAGATTACTGATTAAGTTAATTCTCTCATTCTCTCACTCTCTCTCTCTCTCTTTTTCTTTTTCTCTCTCTCTCCCCCCCTCTCTCTCTCTCCCCCCCCCCCTCTCTCTCTCTCTCTCTCTCTCTCTCTCTCTCTCTCTCTCTCTCTCTCTCTCTCTCTCTCTATATATATATATATATATATATATATATATATATATATATATATATATATATATATATATATATATATACTAGAAGTATACACGTCCCAGGACAGGTAAAATGAATTCCCCCAAACAGAACAGTTTTGCAGCACTTCTATGTATCCTTACAATTATTTACATCAAAATATAATGATACTAGACTCAATTTTGATCAAAATCCATTGCATAATCTTTATACTAAAAAATGTCTCAAATTTATGGCTTAAGCATCGGGGGTCTTAAGAAGAAATTGATATTCAGAGAATCTTGCTTCATAAGTATCTAAGTACTATGGATAAAATTCAATGCAACTCTGAAATATTTGATTTTTCAAATGGAAGGTTTTACCAATATTATACTCCCTGAAAATCCAAAGAAACTGAATTCTGGGGAATATTTATTTATCGATGTTTATATTTAGTTTAATTTAGTTTCATGCCAATGGGAGTAAAAAGTGGGCTGAAGTCCTTACTTAAAATTCAGATACATTCGATTTTTGTGGAATTTTAACAATCTGAATTGTCGCAAAGGACTCCCACCCCCTATTTATTCCCTTGAGAGAAAACTAAATTAAACTAAATATAGCCCACATTTGGATCCCTTATACCGAGTATTGATTTACTCCTCTCCAGGAGTTAGGCACAAGGCCAATTTTTATCTTACTCCCACAAGTAAGATGTGACCCAAGGTCGGGTCGGGAAAGTGGGGTTTAAAAATTGCCTGGGCAGCTCCGTCGGCATTCCTCGGTAGAGGCGCCTCAGGCAGTAAGCAATAAACTTACTCCTCCCCAAAGAGGGCAGGCAAAGCCTGGGAAGGTGGACCTCCCAGAACTGCACAGGACAGACCCATTGACCGGCGTAAATCAAGACCCGAAGGCCAAGACAACACCAGTATGGGGTGTAGTATCCATCGGAACAGATACTACACTTTGATCTTAGCCAAAAGGCCAAGAAAAGGATCCCTTATACCAAGTAGCTGTGTTTCAAAATTCCTAATGATTGGTTAATTAGTTTATGATTGAATCTTTACATACAAATATATAAATGTATAAACATGGCTAACTTTATAAATACCCAAGTAGATGGGTATAAGCAATAAATATAGCATTAGTTTACAATGTTAATGTTATCTTTTCTTTGAGGGGTATGGTACGGATTCGATGGAACTCGCCCAATTTTTTTTTTTTTAGCATATTTCATCCCAAACAAGGCGGGCCGCACTGTAAACGTAAGAAGCTACTGAGAATTAGGGTGTAGGTTTTAGGTGTCATCCTAAGTTAGTAGCTATGTAGCGAGATGTCTGTTTACATTAGTTTTAAACATCTGCATGTCGGTACAGTCGAAGAAAAAGGGAGCAGGGAGGGAGTTTCAGAGGTCGGCAGCACGAGGAAAGAAGCTATTGAAGTAGAAGGCTCTCCGGCATCTGGAGACCTCCACAGTGAATGGATGGGATTTAGCTGATTGTCGAGTTGGTCGAGTGTATTTACATCGAGGGGGCACCAGAGCAGTCAGTTCATTATCGCACATTCCATTGAAGTATTTGTAAAACAGGCACAAGGATGCAACATTGCGGCGATGGGACAGAGCCTGGAGCTTGATGGATAGTGAGGGACCTATTAAGTTAGCTACTCTTTTTTGGACCTTATCTAAGAGGGAGAGACTAGTGGATGATGCACCAACCCAGATGTAGCAACAATACTCCAGGCATGAGCAGATGGTATCTTTGTAGAGATACAGGATAATGCCAGGTGTAAGGAGTTTACTAGATCGGTAGAAGGAGCCGACCTTCTCTGCAGCAGCCTTGGCAATGTATTCAATGTATTTGTTCCAATCCATGTTACCTGTGAATGTTAGGCCGAGTAGCTTGAATGTTGAACTCTCAGGTAAGGTGTCATTTGCCATGGCAATCGGTGGTTGAAGAGGTTTTTTGTAGTTGTTGAAGGAAAGGAGCTTTGTCTTTGCGGCATTAAAAGTTACCAACCATTAATGACCCCAATTTACTACAGCCTGGAGGTCACTGTCTAAGGAATCAGCCGTTACCTCGGATATGTACGTATATGTTTTGCCCACATGACGAGAGTAGAGTGTTATGTTGTCAGCAAATATACTTATCTCAGACTCAATGTCATCAGAGAGGTCGTTTATGAAAATCAGGAACAATAAAGCTCCGAGGATGTATTCTTGGAGTACATCTGCATTTATGTCATGTTGCTTAGATGAACAGCCATCGTGGACAAGCTAGATCTTTCTTTTGGTTAGGAAGAATCTAATTATATTCCATGATAAATGCCAGTATACTGAAATCATATGCCCTTAATAGGGTTAAGATGAAAATTCATATACACTAAATGTACAAAATCAAGGAAATTCCCAAATTTTTACACTTTTATTGTCATTAAGGGTATGCGAGCACAACAGGGCTATGTATTTTACTGGTAGGAATTTTTCTTCAGCGCACCTCACACACTTCATCCACTCATGCATAGAGATTTATACTGTGATAATGAAATGGCTTGGTTGATATGTAGTCATACCCTTAATGACAATAAAAGTGTAAAAATTTTGGAATTTCCTTGCTTTTGTACATTTAGTGTATATGAATTTTCATCTTAACTCTATTAAGGGCATATGATTTCAGTATACTGGCATTTATCATGGAATGTCACTACTTTTGTAAAGGCTATTCCTCAAGACAATGGTAATTTTTAATTTTTTTTTAATTTTCTGGAAAACTAAGGTATATGGTAAACTGAAATTAAAATGCCATCAACTAGACGCTAGAACCTCTATCTCTGCCAAAAATCAGCTGAATCCATCAAATAGTTGATGAGATACAGGGTGGCACACACGTACGTACATACACACAGATAACACAAAATCATGCCTGACCTTTCTGGATCTCTGGGTGGCCTTGATTAATGATGCTGAAATTCGACACACTTATAGAACCTATCAAAGGAAAATTTTGTGCAAAGTTTTAACTAATTTGGTTCATTGGTTTTTGAGTTATGACTGATCAAAGAAATAAGATTTCTAGCATAGGTCGTTTTTGAAGTCTATTAAGGGATAGAGCGCTATCGCGCCTCCCTTGATTAAATATTCGTCCAGTAATACCACATGAGTCAATTTTTAGGAGAAGCCCCTTATGCCATACCTTGTCAAAGGCTTTGGATATATCAAGCGCTACTGCCCTAGCTTCACCTGCCTTGTCCAGTGTATGATATGATATATGCGTTCAGAGATGACTGTTAGGATATCGGCAGTAGATCGTGCTTGTCTAAATCCATACTGGCGGTCAGAAAGAAGTTTAGGATTAAATAAGTGCCGTACTATCGCTAGATTGATTAAGGATTCAAAGATTTTAGCAAAGATTTTAGCAAAGATCAGGAGTAGACTGAGTGGGCGGTAGTTCTGAGGATCAGTTCTACCCCAAGAATTCTTGAAGATAAGTACCACAGAGGCAATTTTCCAGCTATCAGGGAAGCAAGATTCAGCTAGATATTTGTTGCAGAGTTTGGAGAGGACAGGGGCTAGTTCTGCACAGCATTTCTTTATTACTATTACAGGTATAAGATCAGGCCCACAAGCTTTGCAGGTGTCAAGGTTTTTTATGATGTCCCTGACCTGGAATGGTAAAGTTTAAAAGAAAATAAATAATGTGCCCGGGTTACCCTGTTGCCTTGAATAATTATACTATAATGCATTTAAACTCATAGAACAAGGTTTGTCTCATCCAAAACTCTTATGACTTTAAATGTCTTTTGGGAGACTATGTCTCCGACAACCAAGAAAAAACATATACATAGGTTTGACTACCACGACTTTGTCGAGAGGATTGACGATGCATTTGTCTGATACTTACGCCATAGCCCAACTTTTAACTAACGACCATTCCTGCCCCCGATCGGAATTCAGAAAACTCTTAGTAGAAAATACCAAAATCTTAGAATATAGTACTAACAAACAAAAACTCCATATATTAGAAGCCCTATATATAAAAACCAAAAAAACCCTAATTAATAGAATTAACTTTAATATCAGTAATAATATACTAAAATGTCTATAGTTCTAACTATAGTTTCGTACTTATTACATAATTCCGGCAAAAACTTTCTATAATACTAACACATGGTCTGTACCTGATTAACCTCATTCCCCTGAAGATGGACAGCCAATTCCCCTCCGAAACTAAGATCCTGATTCGGACTATTGAAAGGATCTACATAAGGATATCTAGACATGAGTTGTCTCTTGTATTCAACAGTATATATATATATATATATATATATATATATATATATTAATTTATTAATTAAGTTCAAATATATGGAACTTAAAACCAAAATTAACCAATGTTTCTACGTTAACACATCTCCTCGTCTTATAGTCCGAAGATGTGTTAACGTCAAAACGTTGGTTGATTTGCATAGACTTTTTCTAATGTTTATATAATTTTATTTATATATATATATATATATATATATATATATATATATATATATAAAAGAGAGTTGATCACATCTTTGAAAACTGTTTGAGGTATAGGATTGTTTTTTTTTGTATTTAAAAATAATTGTTTGTGGTTTCTAATTTCTGTAAAAAAAATCTTATCTCTTACGAAACAATTTTTAAAGATCTGAGCAACCCTCTTTTTTCATCGAAAACAGACTTCATTTAAATCCTCGTGTCAGCAACATCGGACATATAGCGAAATGAAAAGGAAAAAAAAAGTCTAGCTCTGTTGAAGGCAATTTCCTTTGCCGAAAGTCTAAGCTTATAAATAAATGAATTTTATTTTTAAAAAAAAATATTAATCTTTTGTGATTTCTAATTTCTGTAAAGAAAAAAACTAATAAATGTTCCATAGGTTTCACGAACGTTACTGATTCTTCGTCGAATCATCCTCCGGTGTCATTTGTTTTTGACACCGGAAGATAATGCGACAGAGAAACCTATGGAACATATATTATTATTATTTTGATTTTAATACGAAAAAGACCACCAGAAAAATAAAAAAAATAAAAAAGGTATTATTAAACAGACGAATTCTGTTATTTTTAACAATGTTTGCATAAATGAGAAAATGCTGCCTAAATGCACACACACACAATATATATATATATATATATATATATATATATATCCTATGTAACTTATTTGTGATCGGTCGGCTGTTTAATTCATTCTTTTATATTCATCCCGGGCAGCGCCGGGCAACGGCTCTTGCTAATATATAATAAGAATCACAATGAGGTAATTGATAAAATTTTAAATTATTTACAAATTCCTATAAATGATGAGACACGTAACTTTGAATAAACAAAGGCAAATGTATATTTCACTGAGTGATTTTTATTTAAGTGTGGGATTTTTCTTTTAGAAAATGTGTACTTAATCATGGCCATGGTTAGAATCCTCTTTAAAAATGAAATTTTCTTTGGGAAATAACAGTGAAGTGTTAGCAGCTAAGGAGATATAAATATATCATTCTTCAATTTTGATGTCTATAGTCCAGCGTTTTACCATCGGACTAAGACGCCCTGTCTAGAAATAAGTACGATTTTTATCACCTAAATATTTAATGTATTTTTATGTAATTATTTTTTATTGGTGATTGCAGCGTTCGTTGTTTTTTTTTTCTGACTTATTTCGATTGTCACACTTCCTAAGTGATTAAGATACAGAAAATTGCACTATTATTCGCTCTTAACTTTATAGGACGTTAATATATATATTTTTATTTATATTATACGTGCATAAATGTACTCTATGGACACATGTTTCTGGCTTACAGCCGTCATCAGCATGGCTAACACTACACAAGGCTTGAACCATCGATATTGATGTCTATAGTCCAGCGTTACATAAAATACATTAAATATTAGCAATAAAATTTCCTTCCTAGATGTAATAATCGACTCTAACAACCCCACGCAATACACGACATCCACATACAAAAAAAACACGAATAATAACCCCAATCTGCTCAACTACTACAGTGAATGTCCACAAAAATGTAAAATCACCTTAATAAAAAAAACTTGTCCACCGTGCGTACGCAATATCTTTATCCAAAAACATATTCTATAAAAAACTAACCAACATAAAACACACCCTAATTAATAACAATTTCCCCAATAGAATCGTTGACAAAAATAAAACTATATCTAACCTCTCTACAATAAAAGGATACGAATAAAAGATACGATAAAATGACACTTTTCACCTACAAAAACCAAATAAACGATAACTACTAACTTGATGAAAAAGCTATAACTAACATAATAAACCGATACACTAAACCTATTGAACAACAACAAAAAATCAACAATTTACTACACAAAATTAAAAACCTCTAACTTAATAATAAAAACAATAACACCACTAATTTCCCCTAAACCAAACGAGAGATGGTTTTCCTAATACTCAAACGGACAAATACAGCACTTAGGTCATACGACAACAACTCTCTCCCGACTTCTAACGTACCACCTAAACGATATAAGTGCTATTTAGCGACATATAATCTCACACAAAAAGTATACAATCAGCCGAAATAAAGAAAATACTAACAACTTACACTAAAATAATCGATAAAAATAATTGTACACACAGATTAAAAATCCTTGAAGCCCTATACATTAAAAAACTGCGACCCAACATTAACAAAATATCATTTAATACTGGCACTAACGCCCTATCCGTCTGCGTGAACAGAGAAATTTAAAAATTACCGGAAAAGCAAGAACTAAGGAAGGAAGTCAAGTTATCTTCAATAACCACAATATCTCATTTCCATTGACAGCATTAATGGAGTTCAAGGTTTCCATAAGAACAATTGCTCAATGTAACAACTTGTTTTATTGATGCTGTCAATACTTTTCTAACTGTTGTGAAGTTGTCCAACAGTAAATAATAAATAAAGGAAGTCAAGTCGAGGGTTGGTTTAACAAGTGTATTAACAAAGTAAGAAAGTGACTAGCACTTGGCTAGACAGTTACAAGACTGTGCTTTGTCTTCTCTGTGTCTCTGGTGACTCGCACTATTTATAGTGACAACCGGTGCAGTTTCTCCTGTGTAAGAACGGCCGGTGTAACACCCCCCTTTGAAAATATCCCCTCTGGGGATTAATAACGTTTTAGTTGTTTTTTTCTTTTGTGCTTATGATAAATTCATCAACCTCTGCCTTACTCTTAATCTCATCAAGCGTTACTGGAAGTTCTCTTATTGTGTCACATAACGTATTTTTTACTTCAGCTTCCACTTGAATAGCTGCTATCACCATATCCTCCAATGGTTCTGTCTGCTTAGGTATCAACCTTGATAACCCGTCTGCATGACCAAATTTCTTAGATGGTACATACTCCATTTGAAAATAGTAGTTAAGAAGAATGGTACCCCATCTTTGAAGTCTATTCGAAGTGTGTTGTGGTAGTCCCTTTTTCGATTCGAAAATCGTTAATAAGGGTTTGTGGTCTGTTTGTAACAGAAATTGTCTACCGTGCAGGAAACGATGAAATTTCTTTACCGCGAATATAATGCTTAGAGCCTCTTTCTCAATTTGAGAGTAGTTTTTTTCGGCTGGTAGAAGTGTTCGGGATGCATGGGCTATGGGGTTTAATTTTCCATCATCCATTTTGTGCAATATGCATGTTCCTATACCATAGTTGCTGGCATCGCTTGCAACTACAATATCACGCTTGGGATTATAATGTGCCAGAAACGAGTCAGACGTTAAGATATCTTTAATTTTCTGAAACACTTCTTCGCACTCTTGTGTCCAGACCCATTTTTGGTCCTTCTTTAACAGTTCATTTAAGGGTGATCTTAGTTTATGCATGTTTGGTACGAACACATTGTAGTAATTCGCCAACCCTAAGAAGCTTTGTAGGGATGCATTATTTTCTGGAGCAGGCATGTTCCTTATCGCCATTGCCCTATCTGGGTCTGGCCTTCTTCCTTGCTCATCGATGATTTGCCCTAAGTATTTTAATTTTCCATGAAAAAAGTACATTTCTCATCTTTGATTTTAAACCCATAATCCTGGATTTTTTTGAATACTTGGTTTACATGAGTCTTGTGTTGTTCTTTGCTAACGCTGTTTATTAACACATCGTCCAGGTACCCTACTGCGAAATCCATCCCATTTAACATCCTGTCCATAATTTGTTGAAAAATCGCAGGGGCGACCTTGACCCCAAAAGGAAGTCGGTTAAATTTGTATAATCCCTTATGGGTATTGATGCATAGCAGATTTGAACACTCCTCATCGACAAGGATTTGAAGATAAGCGTCGCTGAGGTCGATTTTAGAAAAATATTTTCCTCCACTCAGTTTCGCAAATATTTCTTCAGGGCTTGGAAGAGGGTAATGGTGATCTTTTAATGCCTTGTTCAAGCCTGTGGAAAAGTCGGCACAAACCCGAATCTCCTTGTTCTTTTTCTTAACATAAACTGTAGGTGAAGCCAACTCACTGTGATCAATTTTTGAAATGACAGCCATTTTCTCGAGTCTTCCTAATTCACCATCTATTCGCTCTATAGCGGTGTATGGAACATTTCTTTTCTTTCTGAACACAGGTAGTTCATTTGTTTTAACTTCAAACTTTGCTACCGCTTTTGTACACCTTCCACATTCGAATCCTACACCTTTTGGCAAAAGGAGCTTAAAGGCAAATCCCATAGGCTAAACTTTTCAATCAGATCAGTTCCAAAAAGGTTATTCGATTTTCGCATAACAAATATTTTGGCTTTTACGGTCTTATTCTGGAAAGAAATATTCGTCAATAATTTCCCTTCGAAGGTTATTTTTTCACCACTGCCGCTTCTCGCCGTTTTTTTGTGATTTGATCATAGTGGGTCTCCCAAGCTTCTTCCATGTCTGTACATTAATGATGGAAATGTCAGACCCACTATCAAGCTGTAGTCTTACTTTTTTTTTAAGCATTTTGACCTGTACATATTTCCGGATATTTTGTTCTTCAGGTTCAATTTTTGTCAGTTTAATGGCTGTCTTTCTACCAGATTTTTTCCTACAACGTGATTCTTTATGTCCTTTCTGGTGGCAGTTGTCACATTGTTTGAATATGTAGGGACACTCATTGTACCAATGGTTATCTCCACACCTCCAACACGATCCAGGTGGATCTGTTCCATGTTTTTTTCTCTGGTTATTCATTGAAGTCAATTCTTTCTTCTGATAGATATTTTTAATGTGCGACACTCCGCTTTCCTCTATGTCACGACTGTCCTGTTTCAACGCAACAAAACGTTCACAGTCTTCCGCTAAGTTTTGTATTGTTAGACATGGCTCATTTTCGAGTTTATTTAAAACACGACGTCTGATTTCAGAGTCTTTATTTAAGACCAGACCTTGCAAGAATATTAAACATTTAAAATTATCCGATGATAATTCCTCTAATTTAAAATCGTCGCAAAGTTTATTTACTATACTTATACTTATTTACTATACGTAATGTAGTCGTCTTCCTCTCTTCTAGTGACATTCATACACTTATATCTCCTGTGGAAAAGAGAAGTTTTTGTAGAAAACAGTTCTGTTAGTAAAGTAACTGCCTCCTGGAAGTTCAACTCACTGGTCTTTTTTGGAAGGATAAAATTCACGAACTTTGTATGCTCGGCAGCTCCTAATTTTCTTAGCAAAAATCTAACTTTTTTAGAGTCTGTCCATGTACTGCAGTCCGATACAAAAATATCCACATATCTTCTTTAGAAGTGAGCAAAAGTGGCATCGTCTTCTGGATTATAATTGAAAATTTCGATAGCGCTCCACACAGCCGTCTGGGAGAATGCATTATGATTCTCGTTTGCTTTCGTTAACTGTGTTGCCTCCAGAAATTTTCTGTGTTCCTCCTGTGTTTTTATCAAGAGTTCTTCGAAGTGTTTCTGCTGTTGTAGCAGTTTTTCTTGGAATCTTTCTTCTCGTGTTGTCGCCAGCTCTTTTTGTTCAACATGCATTTTTCTTTGGGCTTTTTGCTGTTCCAACAACTCTCTTTTAAATTTCTCCTCAATTTCAACTTGTTTTCTTTGAAGTTCCATTTGTTGTTCAACTTGCTGTCTTTGTAACGCAACATTTTGTTCCGTTTGGAATTTAAGTAATTGAAAAAGAGAATCTTTGAATTCAGTGTCCACCATTCACGAATTCAAATTATGCACCACACAATTTACACTTGTAAAAATAAATCAGTTTTCCCCACAACGTGCTTAATATAATTAATTTGCTCAACTAATACACAAAGCAAGAAATATATTATTCCTTAATAAAAAAAAAATTAAATCCCAGTTCTTTTGTTTGAAAAACAAAACTAAGAAAAAATTTTTTTTTATATATATGTGTACGTAGTTTTACAAAACCAAGTCCGTCGCTATAAGCGTAATAAGACTAGTTTTCTGGGAAATCTTTTTAACCCTTTTCATTTTGCAAAAATGCGACTTGCTTATTTAACAGTTCTTTCTTAGAAGCACAAATGACTTATGCGAATATATTTTTTCACTGTCCGTCCTTTGCTCTCGACAATTCTGTGGTAGACCGTTTTAATAAATAGTCAATCCGGATCTTGCTCAAATATCAGATGTTGTCCTAATAATAACGACAAACTTACACAATATCTGTAATAGTTGACGCGGATAACATTTATCTTAACGAGTCAGTGAAACTTGAAGAGAAAATAAAAGGTATCAGTGTATTCAATTATTTCAATAATTGAAAATGTCTTTCGCGTTTTCTAGTTTTCGATTTTTGGTAGCAAGTTTTGAGTTTGTGTTTTTTTCGTTTTTTTTTCGTCGTTTAACTTACTTTTGTAGTAGTTAA
Organism: Sepiola atlantica; assembly: GCA_963556195.1. NCBI lineage: Eukaryota > Metazoa > Mollusca > Cephalopoda > Sepiida > Sepiolidae > Sepiola > Sepiola atlantica. The sequence goes on from OY744515.1 coordinate 76,906,813, forward strand.
TTTGCTGTTAATCCTTGCGAATCCAAATATCTGACGAAGAAGGGTTTTTTCCGTGAAGATCTTGCGAATCACTTTGGGTGATTTTTTTGCAGTGAAATCGTTTCGATTCCTCGTCGCCAATCTGTTGTGAAGTTGTCCAACAGTAAATAATAAATAAAAAAAACTCAAGTCGAGGGTTGGTTTAACAAGTGTATTAACAAAGTAAAAAAATGACTAGCACTTGGCTAAACAGTTACAAGACTGTGCTTTGTCTTCTCTTTATTTATCTCTTTAAATATATACAGAAAATATAAAAACAGATGTGGCACAAGGCCAAAAACGGGTATGGGGGAGGAGTGGGGGTCGGCGGTCGTCCACTGGTCTATGCCCTAAAAAACTCGCTTCAATCACCACAATACCACATTTACTTTATGGATTAATCTACTTAAAATATCCCCAGGTTTTTTCATGATTTTTATTTACAAAAAGAATATGTACAGAGTATGGTGATAGGGAGTGGGAGAACAAAAACTAAGCCTTAAAAAATCCCCCAAAAATAAATAAAAATAAAAGGGATGTAAAAATAAATAAAATAAATAAAATGCTAATTATGGTAAGTTAGTAGGACCCTCCCATCCTATCTAAGGTATGAACTGCTCACTGTCTTCCGGAACAACCGAAAGCAAGAGTCAGCTCCTAAGTGGGAGTGGGCGTTGCCTAGGGTGACAAAATAAATATTGGGTGTGGTTTTTTAAAGAGATGTGCGGTGTCCTCCAGGATAAATACCATTAGGGCAGGCCAGGGATAAAGTAAATCGGGGAGCGGGCATCATGGAGGAGTTCTGACACCTAAAATAAAGATGGGGAAACAGGACTCATTTGTACTACTAGCTATAGGGACTGATCCAACAATTGGATATTTATGACAAACTTGTCAAAAAGAAATACCTAAGGTCGGCGTGTGCCATGCTTAGGCAGGGAACACGAACTCAATTCTATTCCGTATGAACACACATAAACTAGCGGTGTGTATCCACCTACTTTTAAATAGCGAGAAGGGTAACCTCTTTCTATCACATTTAATTTTGATTTTAAGTTGATGCTTAAAATATGAAATCAAATCGTAATGAGAAGGCGGCACCCCACCACTCCCTATGTCTAAGCATGAAGACCACACTACGAGTCTAGCTACGGCTAAAATCGCAAGTAACACCATTCGTTTCTCCCTGGGCCACAAGGGGTCCATGTTGAATTGCCCCCTCGGCGGCCTCAACCATTTTCCAAAGGCTTTTCGTCCGGCCTTCCCTGGTCTTTCGGATGAAAGTGATGATCAAGGGGGCATGTGGAAAATTTTGGGCTTGGTGACATCCATCCCCTGGGTCTGAGTGAGGAGCTGCAGCGGGCGCACGATTTTTAGCTGTCTCGAGTTGAGATTGGCAGCGACAAGGTGAAAATCTGCTTCGCAGATCTAGTCCCCTGGCAAGAAGGGGAGCTTTCGGGTTTTTTCCTTCCTCACTGGGGAACGAGAAGCAGACCTGTTGCTAATTTTGGGCTCCGGCTTTTTATTTTGAGACAGAGAGCGGGAGATAGCTGGGGTAGAATCAACAGGGGAGGGGGATTTCTGCTCAGTATTAGGGGTAGAGGGTTGGATTCAGGAGTCTGAGCAGAAGAGATGGTCATCTCTTCAGACGTTGGGGCAGGGGATTGGGGCCCAGCCTCTTTAACTTTCTTAGCCTTTTTTGTGGCTCTTTTCAACTCCCTAAATTCCTGTTTCTCTGTCTCTGGAGCCGGCCCAGCGTCATCTTCCATTTTGTTTTCATCTTCTTTCTCCCCTTCCGAGTCTGATGATGTCAAGGGGACCGTCTGCTTCCTTTTAGTTGCCGCTGCCAATCCAGATGTTGAAGGCTGCAGCTCCTTGGTGGGAATATCAAGATTTCGCAACACTGTGGGTAGCCGCCCCCCTTTTTCACCCGGGGGCTGCACCTTTTTGGAGGGGGACTGCTCCGGACTGGAACTTGGTTCTTCGGTGGGGATGGTCTTTCCACCTTTCACCACCTTGCTCCAGACTTCTTTTGTTGTTGTTGTTGTTGTTGTTGCAGTGCCCCCTCCGGTCGTTGGTGGAGGAGCTGCTGGTGCCACTGACGCCGCTTTCACTCCCGGGCCTTGAGCAGAAGGGGTCTTCTTAGGTGGAAACTTCTTCGGGCAGGCTTTCGCCATATGCCCCTTCTGCTCACAATGCCAACAATGTGGCCTCCTGCCTTCGACGATGACACTCATTGTCCAGGTGTCGCACTTGAGTAGTGGTGGGATATTATTGAAGCCGTCCCGGTCAACTCTCATATTTATTTTGTAATCCCCTACCATAAGGTTACGGGGACCACGGACCGGGACTATAGCTTCGACGTCCCCATACTGACTTAGGACAGCACCAAGCTGTTCTGAGCTAATATAGCAGGGGACGCCAAGGACGGTGACTAAAGTCCTTCTCCTACTCAAGTACTCCGGCCTGAGAATGAGATTTTTAAATCTCAGGTTGGCCCTGGACACTTTTTCTGCTTCCTGTTCACTTGGAATATCCCAAGTGGCGAACCCTCAAATAGTTGATGAGATACAGGGTGGCACACACGTACGTACATACACACAGATAACACAAAATCATGCCTGACCTTTCTGGATCTCTGGGTGGCCTTGATTAATGATGCTGAAATTCGACACACTTATAGAACCTATCAAAGGAAAATTTTGTGAAAAGTTTTAAATAATTTGGTTCATTGGTTTTTGAGTTATGACTGATCAAAGAAATAAGATTTCTAGCATAGGTCGTTTTTGAAGTCTATTAAGGGATAGAGCGCTATCGCGCCTCCCTTGATTAAATATTCGTCCAGTAATACCACATGAGTCAATTTTTAGGAGAAGCCCCTTATGCCATACCTTGTCAAAGGCTTTGGATATATCAAGCGCTACTGCCCTAGCTTCACCTGCCTTGTCCAGTGTATGATATGATATATGCGTTCAGAGATGACTGTTAGGATATCGGCAGTAGATCGTGCTTGTCTAAATCCATACTGGCGGTCAGAAAGAAGTTTAGGATTAAATAAGTGCCGTACTATCGCTAGATTGATTAAGGATTCAAAGATTTTAGCAAAGATTTTAGCAAAGATCAGGAGTAGACTGAGTGGGCGGTAGTTCTGAGGATCAGTTCTACCCCAAGAATTCTTGAAGATAAGTACCACAGAGGCAATTTTCCAGCTATCAGGGAAGCAAGATTCAGCTAGATATTTGTTGCAGAGTTTGGAGAGGACAGGGGCTAGTTCTGCACAGCATTTCTTTATTACTATTACAGGTATAAGATCAGGCCCACAAGCTTTGCAGGTGTCAAGGTTTTTTATGATGTCCCTGACCTGGAATGGTAAAGTTTAAAAGAAAATAAATAATGTGCCCGGGTTACCCTGTTGCCTTGAATAATTATACTATAATGCATTTAAACTCATAGAACAAGGTTTGTCTCATCCAAAACTCTTATGACTTTAAATGTCTTTTGGGAGACTATGTCTCCGACAACCAAGAAAAAACATATACATAGGTTTGACTACCACGACTTTGTCGAGAGGATTGACGATGCATTTGTCTGATACTTACGCCATAGCCCAACTTTTAACTAACGACCATTCCTGCCCCCGATCGGAATTCAGAAAACTCTTAGTAGAAAATACCAAAATCTTAGAATATAGTACTAACAAACAAAAACTCCATATATTAGAAGCCCTATATATAAAAACCAAAAAAACCCTAATTAATAGAATTAACTTTAATATCAGTAATAATATACTAAAATGTCTATAGTTCTAACTATAGTTTCGTACTTATTACATAATTCCGGCAAAAACTTTCTATAATACTAACACATGGTCTGTACCTGATTAACCTCATTCCCCTGAAGATGGACAGCCAATTCCCCTCCGAAACTAAGATCCTGATTCGGACTATTGAAAGGATCTACATAAGGATATCTAGACATGAGTTGTCTCTTGTATTCAACAGTATATATATATATATATATATATATATATATATATATATATATTAATTTATTAATTAAGTTCAAATATATGGAACTTAAAACCAAAATTAACCAATGTTTCTACGTTAACACATCTCCTCGTCTTATAGTCCGAAGATGTGTTAACGTCAAAACGTTGGTTGATTTGCATAGACTTTTTCTAATGTTTATATAATTTTATTTATATATATATATATATATATATATATATATATATATATATATATATATATATATAAAAGAGAGTTGATCACATCTTTGAAAACTGTTTGAGGTATAGGATTGTTTTTTTTTGTATTTAAAAATAATTGTTTGTGGTTTCTAATTTCTGTAAAAAAAATCTTATCTCTTACGAAACAATTTTTAAAGATCTGAGCAACCCTCTTTTTTCATCGAAAACAGACTTCATTTAAATCCTCGTGTCAGCAACATCGGACATATAGCGAAATGAAAAGGAAAAAAAAAGTCTAGCTCTGTTGAAGGCAATTTCCTTTGCCGAAAGTCTAAGCTTATAAATAAATGAATTTTATTTTTAAAAAAAAATATTAATCTTTTGTGATTTCTAATTTCTGTAAAGAAAAAAACTAATAAATGTTCCATAGGTTTCACGAACGTTACTGATTCTTCGTCGAATCATCCTCCGGTGTCATTTGTTTTTGACACCGGAAGATAATGCGACAGAGAAACCTATGGAACATATATTATTATTATTTTGATTTTAATACGAAAAAGACCACCAGAAAAATAAAAAAAATAAAAAAGGTATTATTAAACAGACGAATTCTGTTATTTTTAACAATGTTTGCATAAATGAGAAAATGCTGCCTAAATGCACACACACACAATATATATATATATATATATATATATATATATATATATATATATATATATATATATATATATATATATATATCCTATGTAACTTATTTGTGATCGGTCGGCTGTTTAATTCATTCTTTTATATTCATCCCGGGCAGCGCCGGGCAACGGCTCTTGCTAATATATAATAAGAATCACAATGAGGTAATTGATAAAATTTTAAATTATTTACAAATTCCTATAAATGATGAGACACGTAACTTTGAATAAACAAAGGCAAATGTATATTTCACTGAGTGATTTTTATTTAAGTGTGGGATTTTTCTTTTAGAAAATGTGTACTTAATCATGGCCATGGTTAGAATCCTCTTTAAAAATGAAATTTTCTTTGGGAAATAACAGTGAAGTGTTAGCAGCTAAGGAGATATAAATATATCATTCTTCAATTTTGATGTCTATAGTCCAGCGTTTTACCATCGGACTAAGACGCCCTGTCTAGAAATAAGTACGATTTTTATCACCTAAATATTTAATGTATTTTTATGTAATTATTTTTTATTGGTGATTGCAGCGTTCGTTGTTTTTTTTGCTGACTTATTTCGATTGTCACACTTCCTAAGTGATTAAGATACAGAAAATTGCACTATTATTCGCTCTTAACTTTATAGGACGTTAATATATATATTTTTATTTATATTATACGTGCATAAATGTACTCTATGGACACATGTTTCTGGCTTACAGCCGTCATCAGCATGGCTAACACTACACAAGGCTTGAACCATCGATATTGATGTCTATAGTCCAGCGTTACATAAAATACATTAAATATTAGCAATAAAATTTCCTTCCTAGATGTAATAATCGACTCTAACAACCCCACGCAATACACGACATCCACATACAAAAAAAACACGAATAATAACCCCAATCTGCTCAACTACTACAGTGAATGTCCACAAAAATGTAAAATCACCTTAATAAAAAAAACTTGTCCACCGTGCGTACGCAATATCTTTATCCAAAAACATATTCTATAAAAAACTAACCAACATAAAACACACCCTAATTAATAACAATTTCCCCAATAGAATCGTTGACAAAAATAAAACTATATCTAACCTCTCTACAATAAAAGGATACGAATAAAAGATACGATAAAATGACACTTTTCACCTACAAAAACCAAATAAACGATAACTACTAACTTGATGAAAAAGCTATAACTAACATAATAAACCGATACACTAAACCTATTGAACAACAACAAAAAATCAACAATTTACTACACAAAATTAAAAACCTCTAACTTAATAATAAAAACAATAACACCACTAATTTCCCCTAAACCAAACGAGAGATGGTTTTCCTAATACTCAAACGGACAAATACAGCACTTAGGTCATACGACAACAACTCTCTCCCGACTTCTAACGTACCACCTAAACGATATAAGTGCTATTTAGCGACATATAATCTCACACAAAAAGTATACAATCAGCCGAAATAAAGAAAATACTAACAACTTACACTAAAATAATCGATAAAAATAATTGTACACACAGATTAAAAATCCTTGAAGCCCTATACATTAAAAAACTGCGACCCAACATTAACAAAATATCATTTAATACTGGCACTAACGCCCTATCCGTCTGCGTGAACAGAGAAATTTAAAAATTACCGGAAAAGCAAGAACTAAGGAAGGAAGTCAAGTTATCTTCAATAACCACAATATCTCATTTCCATTGACAGCATTAATGGAGTTCAAGGTTTCCATAAGAACAATTGCTCAATGTAACAACTTGTTTTATTGATGCTGTCAATACTTTTCTAACTGTTGTGAAGTTGTCCAACAGTAAATAATAAATAAAGGAAGTCAAGTCGAGGGTTGGTTTAACAAGTGTATTAACAAAGTAAGAAAGTGACTAGCACTTGGCTAGACAGTTACAAGACTGTGCTTTGTCTTCTCTGTGTCTCTGGTGACTCGCACTATTTATAGTGACAACCGGTGCAGTTTCTCCTGTGTAAGAACGGCCGATGTAACACTAACCAAGTGCTATATTAAATAATTGTAATTTCAGATTAATAATAATAATAGACATATTCGGTTTCACATTCGTTTACATGTTGGCATGTGTTGGACTGCTTTTAGAAATTGACTTCCAAACAAACCTATTTCAGAGCAGGTCTTTATTGATCACTCTTCATCTCGAGTCAATTCTTATCACTTCCTCCCATGTTTTCTTTGACCTTCCCCTGGAAACTTACTCTGCTACCTCAACTGTTCTACATCTACTAACCCAAGAACTCTCATCAATTTTTTCAACGTGACCATACTAACAAAGTATCCCGTCTTGCACACATCTCCCTATACTGTCCAGATTTAATCTTCCTCTGAGGTCATCAGATCTAAGCCTGTCTTTAAGACTGACATTGCACATCCATCGTATCATTCTCATATCATTTCTCTCCATTCAATGCAAGTCGGCAACCTTCACTGGTCAGGTTTCACTCCCATACATCACACTTTGTACACATGCCCGACAGTGGTAACACTCAGCTGGTTAGTAATGGCAGAAGTTAATCGAACTTACTCTATGCACTCGTAACACTTGCAATCACACAAGCACCTGCTCCTTCCTTATTAATACTCATGACAAACTTTGTTTGTCTTCATTAAATGGACTATTTACTTAAGCATTACATTGTGCATAAAATATATTTTTCCTTTGTAGAACATACAAGTAAAATTTTAATACTAATTAAAATAACTTAAAAATTTAAATAATTAATTCAGTTACCATTACATTAACTGCTCAATCTGTCAATGCGATCTTATTTGATTTGGCTGTTTTGTTTTATGGCATATTTTAGGATTTTCTGGGTAATTTAATGTTGAACATTTGTCATATTGATAAATATTTTTAATACCTCAAATTCTTAATATATTCAAACATTTATAAATTTATTTATTTTGTAGGCATATCTATATACATAAAACTCAATGTGTGTGATGTTTGTGTGTTCCCTATAGAAAGAAAGGTTAGAGAATCTACATGTAAAATTTATCTGGGAGACAATGGAAGTGTTTCCGAATCTCTAAGGTCACCCTTAAGCGGCCTATGAGGGCATAAACCCCTAAAAACTTCAAAGATATCCTACTTTTATGAAATTTATATGTATAAATTTGTCTGAGGAAGACAATGGAAGTAGTCTAAAATCTTTAAGTGTGTTCCTAACCTAAGGGAGCTATGGGCGCCGAACAACTTTAAAACTTCAAATATATCTTATTTTGATGAAATCTATATCATATGTATAAAATTCTCCGGGGAAGACAATGTAAGTGGTCCCAAATCTCTATGTTAACCCTTAATGTACGAATATCTACATGCCCCCACTTATAAGTGCCCCATGGAGAAAAAAAAACCCTTAAAACTTCAAATACATATATTTAATTATTCTTATGAGTGTAATTTTAAAAGTCGACGTAACAAATGTCTGAATTGTTCAGTTGGGAAAGTATCAGACTGAAAGCATCGAGTGTGCAGTTTCGATTCTGCCCCCGGATTTTTAATAAATACAATTATATCAAATCAAAGAATTTGTATATATATGTTTTTAATATAATAAAATCTAAGTGAAGAATTTGGGTATATTTAGTATGTAATGCCTCTCTGTCTGTCCGTCTGTGTGTCTGCTGCTCCCTCTCTCTCTCTCTCTCTCTCTCTCTCTCTTTATAGCTCTCTATATACCTAGATCTATCGATATATATAATGGAATAGAACGCCTCTCTGTCTGTGTGCCTGTCTGTCCCTAAAAAACGAAGACATGTTTTCTTTGACCATCCCCTGGCAAAATTTATTTATTTTGTAGGCATATCTATACACATAGAACTGAAGTGTACATTAAATATAAGTGTAGCTACATGTGCAATTTGCATTTGAACATAATGGAAGTAGTTCTGCGTCTCTTAAAGGAGTTAATGAAACTTTTCTAAAATGTCACACAATTAAATAATTCTATTTATATGCGTTAGGTTAAGAGTATTAACATATATCTGAATAGCTCAGTGGGTAAGATATCTAGCTGACAACATCAAGGTTGCTGTTAAAGTAAACTCTCCCTTATATGCTGTTGCTATCCCACACTCTACCCCGGGCAGTATTTTATAAGTGCAACCTTGACAACATTCTGAGTCAGAATGGTCATTTGAGAAATAGCAACACTGCTCCCAAAGGAGGCCTCACCACCGGATGTAGAAAATTGTTTTGAATCAGTGGAGGAGAATTGAAGATGAAATGAAAAAAATGTGGTAAGGATGGAGTACTAAAACCACAGCCTGTGCATACAATCCCATGTCTCACCTGCATCAGTTTTCTCTACCTGAGAATTGGGCTTATTCAGAAAAACAATTAGCGATTCTAACACCAATAATATCTCTTTCCGTAAGGAAAAAAAAGGGTAAACTGAAGTTAAATGAATGGGACACTCAGAAACGAGGCCTTCCCATAATTTATTTAGCAAATGCAAAGTCCTTCAGCCATGCAGTAGCCTCCTGGTCTGCTGTGTGGAGGGTGGCTAATCCTCCTTTCAGTCGTTGGAGAGGGCACACTTCAATGATGTGCTCCATTGTCTGCTCCTCTCCACAAGCACACAGTGGGGATGGGCTGCTGCCCCATCTGTAAAGGCTGGCCAAGCACGGCCCATGTCCAGTCCTGAATCTATTGATGGTTGACCACTCTCTCCTTGTGAGTTCGGTGCCAGGCACTTGTTGGTTAGGGTCTGACACCAGGTGTTTATTAGGGACCTCCTTGGACGCCCATTCCTTTTTCCAGGCTGATTGGATGGTGAAGTCAGCTGGTGGGATGTTCTTCCAGATGGGGCGTCTAGATGGAAGTCGAGCAGTGGGTGGGTTGAGGATGTCTTGGTGGATTGGTAGATGAGGGGAGTCTTCAACCTTTTGAAGCATCCTTTGAGTGGATGCTGTTCGCCGGATGTGTGGAGGTACAATGTTTGATAGGACGGGGAGTCAGGGTAGTGGTGTTGAGCGGATTGTCCCGGTTATGATTCTCATTGTTGAGTTGAGTTGGGTGTCTACAAGGTGTGTGTGGATGACCTGGACCAAACAGGGGCACAATATTCTGCTGCAGAGTAGGCAAGGGCAAATGCAGTGGTGCGTAGCGTGGAAAATGATGCACCCCATTTTGCACCAGACAGCTTGCTGAGCAGGTTATTCCTGGACTTCACCTTAGCCGCCGTCCCTTTGATATGTTTCTTGAAGGATAGGGTCCTGTCAAGGGTAACACCAAGGTAGGTTGGATTAGGTGCATGCTTAAGTTGGAGACCGCTCAGGGGGATGTTGAGTTCTCTGGCAGCTTTTGCATTGTGGAGATGGAATACACTGGAGACAGTTTTTGCTGGGCTTGGTTTTAAACGCCAGGTTTTGGATGTACTGGTCCAGTTTAGTGAGGTCTTCAGTGAGAACCCGTTCCAGTTGTTCAAAGTCCAGTGCTTGGTATGCCAGACAGATGTCATCCGTGTAGATGAATTTGCGGGATTTGGTGCTGGGTAGGTCATTTGTGTATACATTGAATAGTGTTGGAACTAGAACTGAGCCTTGTAAGAGCCCATTTTTCTGTGTTCTCCCTGCGCTGGTGATATGTCCAAGGTGAACTCTGAACCTCCGGTTGGTCAGCAGGGTCGGATGGCAGTTGTTGCCTAGGCGGGAAGCTCCTTTGTGAGTTTCAGTATGAGGCCTTTGTGCCAGACCGTATCATAGACGGCTGTGAGGTCGAGGAACACAGTCCCTGTCTTCAGTCTGTTCTCGAAACCATTTTCGATGAAGGTGGTTTGGGCCAATACTTGCTCTCCTGTGCTGCGGTCCTTCCGGAAACCTGCCTGATCCAAGCACAGAATGTCCTCTACTCCTGGGGATATACGTTGGAGTATAAGGCGTTCCAGTAGTTTGTAGGGAACACAGAGTAGAGAGATTGGGCGGTAGCTTGCTGGTTGTTTTGGGTCTTTGCCAGGTTTGAATATAGCAATGACTTTTGCTGTTCGCCATTTCTTTGGGATCAGGTTAGTCTGTAGGATCTTGGTGTAGAATTGAGTCAGCCAGGTCAGGGCTTGGGGGCCGAGATGTTTCATGAGCTCAGGTGATATGTTGTCATATCCTGCTGCCTTCCCACATTTTAGGCCCTGCAGGACTTTCTCCAGTTCTGCATTCTCAATAGGTTCCGGGTTCCTTTCCTCAGTGTGCGCTTTCCGGTGTAATTTGAGCTCAGCTGTAATTGCCCTTCTGGTGTGTTTGCCTTGAGTTGCTTTTGCAATAGACACTAGGTGGGATGCGACTTGGTTAGGTGAGACGGATGGTCGGCTCTGGGTAAGAGGTGTCTGTGCAGCTCCCAAGCGGCGGATGAGGCTCCAATATTTCCTGCTAGAGTGGGTGAAGTTCAGGTCTGCTACTGTCTCCTCCCACTTTTCCCGCCGAGCTGTTATTAACGATTCAATGAGGTGGTCTGCCATCTCAGGGTCCACAGATGTTTCGTATGCCTGTAGGAGGGCAGTGCTTTCTTCGTCCAGGCATGGGACGTAGAAGGGCCGGTAGCCTCGTGGGATAGCTGTGTGGGCAGCCTTGTAGATGGCGCTGCAGAAGCGATTGTATGCTTCATCTACAGTGATGATGCGGAGTGGGATGGTAACAGTACTCTGGTCCAGAATTTCACTGTATTTCTTCCAGTTTCCTTTGCAGAAGTTCCAGCGCATTTTCCTAGGGCTGGTTATCACTGGGAATTGTAGGCCAATGTGTATAAGTGAGGGCCGATGTTGACTGTGTGGGAAGTCGTCAAGGATCAGGGTCTGTGTGGGATAGGGGGTGCCGTTCAAAGAGCTGACCCAGCATAGGTCAGGTGAATAGTCCTTCTTCCACCTAGCTGAGTGAAATGTTCCTCTTTGTTTAGGGTCGTGTATCAGAGCAAGGTCATTTCTAGATGCCCAGTCTGACAGTACCTCACCGTCACTGTCCGCTGCTGGGTATCCCCAGTCAGGGTGGTGACTGTTAAAGTCCCCCACATAGATTGCAGAGTGGGGGAGGGTGGGTAGAACCTGTATGTCCCAGTTGGCACTCAGAGGCTTGTACACATTGGTAATATGGAAACCGCCAATGGTTATGGCGTTTGAGTATTGTGTTGTTGTCAGGTGGTTTGCCTCAGCTATGTCTGACCGCACATAGGTGGCAAGTTCATGTTTGGCATGGGGTATGTAGCACAAGAGGTCAAAGCCATTAATGGTGTAGCGCCCTGCAACCTCTGTTCCAATGTGGGTCTCCTGGAGGCAGATGACATCAATAGAATGTTGGGAGGCGAGGACTTCGATTAGGCTTCGCTTGGCAGCAGAAAGGCCTTCAGCATTTAGTTGTAGTATGCGAAGGGCAGGCCCTACCGCTAGGTGCCCTTGAGGCTGTCTGCTGACAATGGCTATATTCCTTGAGGCCTTCCCACTGACAATGGCTATATTCGCCATAATTGGTTCTTATATTAGTAACTACTTATTGATTAGTGTATCACTAAGGGTTTTATCAAATGAATGAAATCAATTTTCAATTATTCAGCTTTGACAATTATTCTAATTATTCTCGGATTTATTTAAATAAATATCAGCTTCTATGTATTATTTTGTATTCATCTTGGACGTTATTCTTACAACATTTCGGCCGATGTAATCTCCAAATTTCTTCATGTGCCTCTTATAGAACTCGGGAATCTTTCAAACGGAACTTTTTATTTAATCAACGGGGATAGACTGAAGTCATTCCAGAAGTCTTAAGTAATCCTTAAATCACATTCTTAGTATCACTTGTACTTAGGATTGAACCTTCAACCTCCAGAAGGCTGTCACTTAGAAATGATTATTAACACTCTACAGACGGACAGTTGACAAGACACACCTGAAGAAGGTGAGAAGTTACATCGGCCGAAACGTTGAGAGAATAACATTTAAAATGAGAAAAATAATCTGAATAATACAAATAATACAAATTATCAATCATCTCCACAATTCAAAGACATAATATCAGTTTCATACTTAGCATATGCTTTTTTTAGATTGCTTAATCAGACATAATCCTAATATTATGTAATGCTACAAGAAAAGTATTCAGTGCCAGCAGCCTTATTCTTGCAAAAAATAAAGCAATATTAACGATATTAAACAGGATGTGAGCATGAAGTCACAGAGTGCACAAGAAAAAAATTAATGGTCAAATTATGGATTAAGAGCGCATACATGAAAAAAAGTGAACATTTTTTAAATCAATCTCTTTTCTCTCTGGTCACCAATAAGAATAGAACACTTCTTTCAAACTGTCTTTCAGATAATGAAAGATATTAACAAAAAAAAAACAGACAGAAACAAGACAAGTCAGAAGCAATATATGGGAAAACGACAAGACTACAACAAAAATGTCAAATGACTGAAAACAGAGGAAAAGATCTTCAGAAAATTGAAAAAAGGAACAGAAACCGAAATGTTTTGAACAAACCCTCAAGCTAACATTCAGAAAAATGGAAAAATGGAAAGCCACATCGGAATACATGAATTTTGGTTTAAGAAATTCACAAGCCTACATAAAAAAACTCGTACAAAACTTAAGATGCATATGCGAAACAGATATATTAAAGTAGATGACTATAGGGTATACCACATTAATCCAAAAGGTTAGTAAGCAGAGAATGATACCAAGCAACTACAGACCGATAACCTGCCTACCAATCATGTAGAAAATCTTCATGGAACAACAAGTGATCTGCAAGTCCTGGAATAACCATGAACTACTCCCTGAAGAACAGAAAGGATGCTGTAGAGCATCTAAAGGAACAAATTACTTTCTATACATTGATCAAAAATTACAGGAGGAACTAAAAAGCAGAAAACAGAACATAGGATTTATTAGAGAAAGGCAAACGACGCAATCCTTCAAGTATGGATAATTCAATGCTTAAAAATATACAAAATATCTGAGAAAATGATAAAATTTATGGAGGAAGACTCTCTATTTCCACTCTTGTTTATCTTAACCATGATTGCACTCAAAGACATACTTAGGAGATGAAATGTCAGATACACATTTTCAAAGGCATAAGAAAAAGTAAACCACCTCTTTTATTTGGATGATCTTAAAGTTTGCAAATAAAGAAAATGAACTAGAAACACTAATAAACACAACCAGAATCTTTAGTCACTACAATCCAAAGGAATTCGGAATGGAAAAGTGTGAAGAAGAGGAAACTCTAAAAAACGGAAGACAGAACTGACCAATCGATACGTGATGAGGGCATTTGGCAAACACGATAGCAATAAATTATCTAGGAGTTCTGGAAGGAGACACCATTAAATCAACAGAAATTAAAGAGAAAAGCAAAAGAACAGGAGAGCTCCTTAAAACAAAATTATATCGTATGAATCTAATAAACAGAATAAACACCTGGCAGTATCCCTAGTAAGATACTCTGGGCCATTCATAAACGGGACAGAGGAAAATAATCAGATACTTGGACCAAAGAACCAGGAAAACAATGACAATGCACAATACAGTGCACCCGAAAAATGATACTGACCGACTCTATCTGAGAAGGGGGATAAGGACTTGTAAGTATTGAAGACTGCATGGATGATGCGGTGAAAGTACTAGAAAAATACATAACAAAAATGCAGAAAGGTTGATTACTGCTGCTAAAAGTGACATGAAAATGATCAATACAAAGAGCTACAAAACGAAAACCAAAAGACGACAAAAGCAAAATGGGTAGAGAAGCAGCTACATGAACGATTTTATGTGACTATGAAACGACAGTTGAAAGAGAAACGGAATCAGGATTGACAGTCGCATAAAACGCAATCTAAATGAACTACATAAAAGCGAAGATAGACAGTAAATGAACAAAGAAACGAAGCGGTTAACTACATCATAAATGAATGTAAAAAACTATCCGAAAATGATTACAAAAACAAGCATAAGTAGGTTGTAAAGATAGTCACCTAGAAACTAGGGAAGCGAATGAACTTTGAAGGTACAAATAAATAGTACAGGCAAAAACCGGACGAGATAATAGTCGATAAAAAGGAAACATCCTACTAAATAGTAGAGTTCGCTGTTCCAACAGTTCAGGAGGCAGAAAAACTAAGTATGAGTGAAAAGTAATGTGATACCCCGGACGTGACTCAAATCGAAAAGTGATCAAAGAAATCAACATATATAGAAAACCTGAAAAAAAAAGAAATGACAGAGATAAGTATTCTATGGTTATATAAACCATAGAATACTTATCTCTGTCATACAACAATCATTTTAAATGTTCTGTTCAGTAATTTAAAAATGTTTATAAATTAAGAACCAAAAGTTTTGCAGTCATTTATGCCATAGTCTGATCAAATAAAATCTCTTTCTGATTCAGCCTACCGGATATGAAAAATGAAAAAATATCTCTTTGTGCATCTCTCCATGACCACATTCTTACCAGATAGACCGCCACACCTCTAATTAAAAGGATCCATTGTATATTATTGTATATATTTTTAATACACTAAATCCCTTTTAACAAAATCGTGTTTTTTTTCTTGGCTTTATCAGCATCCCATTGCCGCCATTCTTCGCCCTCTTGCAACCATACAAGTATATAACATTTATAAAATTCAACAGAATTTAACAGAAACAAAATGTTTACATGGCCCATCTTGGGACTCATACCATGAAAATCTTAAAATATAAAAAGGCAATATTTAACAGATATATGAAGTCACACGTTTACAAGATAAAACCATCAGGGGAAATATAAGGCCGTTGTTTAGTAAGTGATGACTGGGACATTTAATTGGGCCTGACAGGGCAAAAAAAGCTATTTATCACAAAACAAGATAGTAAAAGACAAAAACACATTCATCAAGACCAAATTTTGACTCCCATCAGTTCATAGAATGAACAATTGTTAAACAGCGAGGGCCGTGTCAGTGGAAAAGTTTAAAGGGCAGGAGTCACCCTCGTGGAAGTCGATGAGACCACATGATTTCCGGTCGGGTTTTTTCGATCTCTTTTAGCTGGCAAGATCTCAAGGAGGAAGGAGGCGCACGTCTGGCTGCTCTCCCCAATGCGGACCAGCTAGCACGGTGTGGCTATCTGTCTATCTATCTCTCTATCTGTCCGTCTGTCTGTCTGTCCGTCTGTCCGTCTGTCCGTCTTTCTCTCTCTCTCTCTCTCTCTCTCTCTCTCTCTCTCTCTCTCTCACACACACACAAAAATAAACTGTCTCTGTGACTGTCCTGTTTTAAATAAACCTTATTAAAAACTGAACATTGGCACTCTAGTGGTTTTTGTGTCCACAGACGATCAACAACCTGGGTTCTATCACGACACGGGTACATAAAGGGTAGCATCTACTATTTGCTGTTGGGACCTTGCCATTTCTGCAAAAAATGGGAACAAATGATCAACCAGATAGATGCCACGAAATAGAACAACTTAAACGGGTCTAACAAAGAAAAAGACGACCGATCGGAACAGGTAAAGAACAAGAAAAAAAGCAGGTAGATCCTGTCGATGATGAGAGAGAGAAGAAGAAAGTGGTAGGATAGAAAAAACAAAGAAGTGAGTTAGTAAAACTTTTTAACATCATCAATAGATAATGTTAAAGTTATTTCATTTTCACGGGAAAGATAAACAACTAAAATTAATTGCTTAAAATTAAAATAAAAAAGGGACGTATAGTTAAAAAAAGTATAAAATTTAAAAAAAATTGAATATGGGTAAATTTGCAGATTAACACCCTCCGTTAATACCCCCTACGAAACAAAAATGACTTTCTGCTTTTTTGGGCTAGTACGTGTTAATGTTACATTAAGAGAGACCCTATATTTCTGAAAAGGTGTACTTTAGCTAGTATGGATTGTAACCTGGGTAAAATTGATAGATTGAGTACAGGTTAGGATGACATGAGATCTTGGTGAGTGATTCATTCATAGACAAGATTTGGCCGAGATGAAACATTTGGGGTCAAAGGGGTTAAGCACAAAGCGAGAGTAAAATACGACGATACGATTGGTTGTCGAGACGAGAATCGTCCCCAGTCTACCGTGGAACGTCACAATGAGTGGACGTGTTTAAATATGATCTGAAACTTTAAATTAAGTCGTTATCGACCAAAGAGTATAAAACTGTCCTCCAAATTGGCAGCATGATAAGTAGATATTAAGAAGATAAGATAACGTGGACCTCTCCCTCGACTCGTTATAATAATGTGGCATCTTACTTGCCATTTAATACAAGATAAAATAAAATGAATTAATCTATATTAAATATCCCTGAACACTTTCTAATTTTCAATATAAAATCCTCCTACTATTATTGTACTATTTACACTGTTAACTTTTCCTATCTCCATAGATCCTATTATCTTGATCATTCGACCCTTTGCTTTTATTTAACTTTTATCTATATTTGTAATTCTATCTTTTAATTGAACCTAATTAATGTTTTTATTTTATTAATTTATTTTACTCTTTATCCTTTGGTTCTTAATTTTTACTCTGCATTATTTTAATGTTACTTCTATCTATATTTTAATGCTATGTGACTAGTTCCATTAGCCTATAACATGTTATTCCTACTTACAGATATCCTAGAAGTTTCTTACTGGAACGTTTAGCCTTTTCTACATTAAATCTGAAATTAATCTTAAGTAATATTTTAATATTCGAAATGAATATATCTCTTTTTCTTCGTGCTTAAAACCGCTCACCCTCTGTTTTCTATTTTAATATTTATTTATTTTAATTTTCTGACCTATTGATGACATTTAGCTCTGACATGTTTATACATATATGTGCATCGATGGGTATATTTTTTGGTACGCATATTTAATGTTTTGTCTTTGACTATTTTATTTGTTTTATTCATTATTATGTTTACCTTTTGATTACTTTTCTTATATTTTATATTTTTTATTATTAATGTTTGTTAATGTTTTTTTTGTTTGCTTTGTTTTGAATCAAATAAAATAGATTTCTCTATGTTTTGGGTGACTGTCTCCCCTCTACGATTGTAAGTAGCGGTTTATTCAACTACAAAAAAACACACTGCCCCTAAAGTAAATATGATCCAAGAATATGCGTGAAGGTTTCCAAGGTCAGTGAAGGAAAAATACTTCTAGATTGAGCCAATTTTTATCTCAATCCGGAGTGCCCATTTTGGAAGGAGATTGAATTTACCAACATTGAAAATCGACCTTTTGTCTAACTCTGGCTTTGATTTAAATATATGGCGATTGATTTAAGGAATTTGTTTTGGTTATTTTGTTTTCGATTCATCGACTCTTAAGTAATCTGCAATTTGACCTATTGACTATGTTGTTGCTATTTCGTTGCCTCTACACTAGGGGAGAGTTATACCATGGTTGATTTTAATGTTTTGAACATTCATCTCCTGGGAGAAAATTGCCGCAGTCTAGAAGGATTTCTTCTAAAATTAACAAATAAAATAAAGGGAAAGTGATAAAAAACAAAACTTGCCGCAGTCTAAAAAGATTTCTCCTTCACTGAATGAGAAGATCAAAGACAAAGTAACGGATACTGCACTTTAAGTTAAAGCAATTTTAGAAATTTTTTTGGAATATCACTAGCAATTTTAGCGTCGAAGACAGTATGTAAAAAAAAGTTATGAAATAAATTTGAATAATGTTCGGTATGAATTAATATCGAATAATGTTCGATGAATAAGAAAATGTAGATGAAAAGAATGATTTTAAATGTTATGCTGATCTGTGTTCGAAATTGATTTCGAAGCCTTTTAACTGTTGTGAATTAAACAAAAGAACGATATTCGTAACTGACGTATAATCATGATAATAAAAATGTATTTAAATAAATCGACGAATGCTAATTTAAATCGAATGTAAGCAGAAAAAATGTGCGTATCTGTTTAATGTGTATTGCCTTGAAGGTAGTGTTGCGTGCTGCGATTATTTAAATCGTCGAAAATGTAAACACCTCTTTTTATAAATTGTTGCGAATGAATAGAGAAAGAGAGAGAAAAAGAAAGAGAGAGAAAAGGGGAGGAAGAGTGTGTGAGAGAGAGGGGGCGGTTATAATAGGTAAATGTAAAGAAAAAAAGAAAACTTTTTACGGAAATACACCCCCAAATATAAAAATAAGAATACCTAACTTGAAAATGAAAACACAAATGTTGGATTAATGTTAGGTATGTATGTGTCATCAAAAATGAAACAATGAACTTGTGTTGTCTGTTAATTAATAGCAGAAGGTTTGCAGAGAAACTGATATTACGTTGTTCCATGGAATTGTTATCAGCAATTGAATGTTGTCGAAATAAACTCTTCCGTTCGTTTTACGCTGTAAGTATTTTGAAAAACATTTTTAAGCCTTAAAGGTGTTATGTATAAAATTGTCCAAGTGTTTAAGTTAAAAAATGAAATTATACCTAAAGCAAACAAAAATTGCTGAGGGAAATGTTTAAAGTCGATTCAATTAAGAAATTATAACTGCCACAGTTGAATCACTGTACAGTATAAATAATTAAGTTCATAAATGTATTCCGTCAATTCCGGAATGAGATGAAGTTTATACGTAATAGTTAAAAATAACGTAATCCGATATTCTTGAAAATTAGTGGAATATGAGGGAGCGTTTATTAAATTTGTGCGGAATGTATTGTATTATGTATTAAATTAATGGAAGATTACTAGAAAATAATAACGGTTACGTTTTTCTAAAGTATTTGTTGTTTATTACTTCCCGGTGATGAAGGGGAGAGTGTTATTATGAAAATATTAGAGGGAAAAGTTTTAGCTACCATCTCTATGGAGTATGTTTTGAGGAGAGTCTGTGATGGTAGTCTAAAAGTAGTATTTATTGTTAGATGGAGAAAATAATCATAAATTTCTTCAAACACGCTCGAATGAATAAGCTGAATAGAGTTGTGAGTTTAGTAGCCTATGATGCATGTGGTTATTTTCTTATTCTCGCCGAAAGTACAGAAGAAAACGTCTTCACTTTAATATATATATATATATATATATATATATATATATATATATATATATATATATATATATATATATATATATACGAGACCACCGATGACCCTTTGGATCAGTATTCGTTATATATATTATTTAATATCTCACCTTTCCCCTCTCTCTCTCTTCCCTATTTCTTATCTCTCTTGATTTGTCTCTCTCTCTTTTAATTATTTACATGCTCTTCCTCCCACTACTTGTCTTACAATTCTCCATTTATTTACATCATTCGCCATTTGTGAATTCATCTCCTGTGCATGAGGACAAACAAGCAAACAAACAAGGTAAACAAGATCCACACTCTCATGAGAATGTATGTGCATGTATGTGTATTCGTTACAAAGCCGCCATTAATAATACTTTCAAATGCTCTATAACCTTTGAATACATTCTATTTTACTGCAGTCCTTTCAGAACTTTGATTAATGACTCTAAACAGGATTATACTTCCATTAAATTTCCATTTAAAACCAAAAAAGTCTTCATTCAGTGAATAAAATATGATAAGAACTCAAATATTATTTCATGTTAACTGAATTTAATCTAATTTATATCTATATTAGCGAGACCCTGTAGAAATTCCATGGTGCTTTCTAAATCAATATGTATTATTTAATCTTAATAATCATAATAGTCCTGTTGAAATAATAAATGTCTGTCAGGGTCAATACTATTAAGAAAAAATACTCTTTCTTCTTTCATTAAAAAAGTTAAATATTCTTTAACTACATAAAACGAATAGGTCTCTTCGTTTTTTTTTTATTCAAAATTGTAGCAATTTAATTATTTTAGAAACATTAAATATTCAGTGTCTTTTTACAGTTAAAATAATTGTCAGTTATTCTTCAGATCGATAAAAGAATGGCACGTTTTGAAATGTATTTATTTAAAATTGTACTGTTTTAGTCGACGGGATAACATCATTTTATTTTGGAACAATTCATTTTAAAACGGTTCAAGTCGGAATTATTTACACAACGACATCAGATTAATCACAAAGGATCATTGGTGCTTCTAAGTATATTCAGAAATAAAGAGATTTCTTACTCTTAGTAATTATCTTAGTAAATGCACTCAATCCATTATATATATATGCAGAGAGAGAGAGAGAGAGAGAGAGAGAGAGAGAGAGAGAGAGAGAAAGAGAGAGAGAGAGATGAATGGAAAAAGCGGATAGATGAAAACAATAAAAAAAACTTCTGAAACAATTAAAGCCATCTGCAGTTAAGCATTAGAAATAATTCAATGTTTTGGGTTATTAGAAGCACTGGACAAATAGGCATTATTAAATAAATTGCGGCCAAGAATAATGTGATATACATTGGAGAAAAATGCATCAAAATGGCCACCTCGTAGCCGGTGTGGTTTTATCGATCGATATTCGTGAATAAGCAGTAAATTAAAGTCAAATGTGTAACTGCTCACTGGTATATACACATCACTCAATAAGTCTCGGCCCTTACTCTAACCCTAACCCTAACTAATAAAGCAACAACCTTGAGGAAAAAATCGACTTTATTCATCTACTTCTGGGCTGATCAAATTTGTTGCATTAAAAAAGTTAACAACATTCTGAATCGCCGACGTGTTGTTGTTTTTGATCGACTGTGAGTAAATGTGACACCCACTTTGAACGCAGCATTTTCATTAAAAAATAATCATCCAAAATGGTGATATCTTCAACTCCTCAGCTATCTCACACAACTTCTACGTACGATCGGCCAAAGCGGGTTTATCAACTTTTTTAATGTTTTCCAGGACAACAGGCGAATTTGTCCAACCTGAGCATTTAGCCTTATCTGCGTTTGTACGACCACATTTAAATGTCAACCACTTTTTAAACGTTGTTTATGACGAAGCAGAAGCCGAATAAGACTTATCAAGCCATTGCTTTGCTTGAACAGTATTTTCTCACAGAAAGAAATATTTTAGCAACACACGGAATTCAGATTTTACCATTGTTTTGAAAATTGGCAACAGTAGCTTCACTTAGATAATTGTAATTTGTAAACTAATAATTCGAGTAGTCATATATATATATATATATATATATATTAGTGGTGTCATCTATATGTCAGGCCAGGGACGTATTGAGCGATTTGTTAGTCAACTATCATTCTTAAAAGCAATCGGTCGATATAGAAAAATTTAACAATCTGATGAATAAAAAAAATACAAACATTATTAAAGTAAATCATGATGATGATGATGATGATGATCATCATCATCATGATCATCATGATCATCACCATGATCATCATCATGATCATTACCGTTATCATCCCCATGATCATCATGATCATCATAATGATCATCATCATGAACATCATCATGATGATCATCATTTATCATCACCATGGTCATCATCATGATTATCATCATGATCATCACCATGATCATCATCATGATCATTATTATTATTTTTATTATTATTATCATAATTGTTATTATTATCATTTGGCATTTAAGGTGCTTTGGGTACTCCGGAACCTAGGGTGGGCAACACAAGGCAACGTCTCACACCAGCTCTCCATGCGGTCTGATTCATACAATTAATATTTGAAAATGACTGCTTGAAATAAATTACACAGAAATTTACACCATAATAAAAACATCTACCAAAATGACTGGATTCAGTATTAAATAACTGAAAATGATTAATATGCCATAAAAGAAAACTACTTACTTATGATAGATGATGGCTGAGACTGAAAGTGTTTCTCATCGATGGCAAAGTGAGCCATATGATGTTTCCACCAGGCAGAATTCATAGGCGAGAACATACGAAAATCGCAAACAAGATTAAATTTAATGGCAATTTAATCACTCTTTTTCAAGTCCTGTGTATGACCTTAACCTAAATCCTATAGTGAGGCCCCAATTTGGGGAGTGTGGAGTCACTACTTAGTTGCATGTTCGCTTTGACAAGGGTTGGTAGTACCTTTTAGTGTAGCACTATCATGACCCAGGGGTGTCTCCGTGCGGGATCATCATTCGAGATACCTCTATCCAGTGCAGTCGTTGTACTATCGTAGGACCACGAAAGGATAATTCTCCAAATCAGTTACTCGTCCATTGTCCTGTCCCCATGCTGTGATCACATTCTCAATACCTTTGTTTGGAGTTGGTTCGTCCTAACGTGTGGTGATCAAGCATATACTAACATTTAAGAGTAATAAAAGAAGCCCCTGGTTTTAGTGGGCGCCATACGCTGCAGCCTAATCAGATTAATAGATAATACGGCACTGTACCCAACCTTATAGAAAACTGGAGTTTTTCTAAGAAAAATGTATACAAATTATGGATAGCAAGTGATGTCACAAACATTCTTCAATCAACTTCAATTTCAAGTTGAGGCCAAAAATTAAAATTTTAATATTATTTACAAAAACAGCAATGAAAAAAAAATGAAAATAAAAGACGGATGCATAGAATCATGTCAAGAAAACAGTCTGAGTTTAGATAACTTTTTTGTAAAAGTACTTTTTTTATGTTTCTCATTATTTTATTTTATTCTATTTTGAATGTTCTTTGAACCCATTGCCGTTTTTTGCTTCCTGGCTTTGTTCAAGGCAGAGTTTCTGATTTGGATCAAAGTTTTTTGTCATCAGTAAATCGATCAAAATTCTTATGATTATTCAAAAGGCTGGATTCTAGTTAGATAGGTCATCAGATAAAAATGGTAGGACGACAAAGCACATGTAAAAAACAACAGAAAACAAGAATGGATCGATTCAATCTGAGAATGTAACAATAGAAATACTATTTTAAACTAAAATGTGCAGACTAATAGACGGGCAGTGTCTCTTATAGAAATGAGAAGATGCATCTAAAGATTTTAGTTCACACTTAAATGTGACAGACCAATGGACGGACAGTGTCTTCTATAGGAATAAGTAGTTGCGGACGGACAGTGCCTCATATA
The DNA here is from genome assembly GCA_963556195.1 of Sepiola atlantica. Taxonomy (NCBI): domain Eukaryota; kingdom Metazoa; phylum Mollusca; class Cephalopoda; order Sepiida; family Sepiolidae; genus Sepiola; species Sepiola atlantica. The sequence continues at coordinate 76,930,684 of OY744515.1, forward strand.
GAAAGGAGTTGATGAATCTAAATATTCTAGTTCACACTTAAGTGTGACAGACCAATGGATGGACAGTGCCTTCTTTAGAAATGAGTAGATGCATCTAAAGATTTTAGTTCACACTTAACTGTGACCGACCAATGGGCAGATAGTGCCTACTCTAGAAATAAGTATATGGATTTACAAATTCCTGTTCAATCTTGATTGTGACAAACCAACAAAATGCTATTTCAAATTCAAGTCTGAGATGGATCAATGAAAATAGTATTTCTGACTAAGTTTGACAGAGAGACACAAATGCCTGTTAAAATTAAAACATGATACACCAAGGAAAATGATATTTCAAATTTAAACTTCACTGACATTGGAAAATGTTATTTAACACTTACTTATGACAGACAGGCAAAAATGCTATTTCAATCTTAAATGTGACAGACCAACCAAAAAGTTATTTCAAATTTGAGGATGCTGGGTCAATCAAAATGGCATTTTAAACTTAATCATGACAGACAGAGAGAAATGCTCTTTCACACTTAAACGTGACAGACCAACGAAAATGTTATGCCAAACCTAAGCATAATACAGACTGAATAACGAAAATGCTATTGCAAACTTGAATTTAAGAGAGCGATAAAATTATATTTCAAACTTAAGCATGACAGACCAACAAAAATGCTAAATGTTATTTCATATTTAATTATGACAGACAACAGAAATGGTGTTTCAAATTAAAAAAACTCCAAATCTGTTTAGTCAATCTAACCCAAATTTTAAGAACATATTCGGGGCTATTTTACCAATCAACACACCGATTTCCATAAAAGCTGACCATGTAGTTTATTTTTAAAATATTAATATCTATCTTAAAATCATTAAGTGGGATGAAATCCTTTCTGTGGGAAACGAGGATGCATCTAAAACTCTGGAATCGGCAAACAAATAAAAGCTGATAGTTTTGGTGAAAAGCATTGAAATGAAGTTAAAGCAATGGTGAAAGCCATTTTGGCGTCTCTTGGTCTGTGAGTTAAGATTATTGATTGGAAAAATCTAAAAATGTCCGGGTGAATATTTTTGTACACAAATAGTGTTACACAAGATTAAATGGCCTTTTGGTCCATGAAATTTATTTAGTCAGTTTGTATTTTCGAATGAAGAATTTTTATTGAAATAAGATGAATGTGCAAGAAACGTTAAATGAAGAAGAATGGACGAGAGATGCAAAGAAACAATGAATGAAGACGAAAGGTGAAGAAAGGTTAAAAATAAAAATGGAGATTCTCATATATGCGTCCTTTACATCTGTAGATTGAGTGTAGAAAATTATATTTAAATCTTAGCTGTGACAGATCGACGAAAATCCTGTTTCAATCTTAAGTGCGACAGACCAACAGACCGACTAATGGATGGATAAATCTTTAGAAATGTGTGTGGAAGCTTCTAAAAATACTATTTTAAACTTAAGTGTGAAATATCGGTGAAAATACTATTCCAAAATATAAGCCTAACCCTAACCCTAACCGACCAATGGATGGACAAAGCTTCTTATAGAGACGTGTAGTGAAACTTCTAAACATGCTATTCCAAACTAAATTATGACAGACCAACGAAAACGATTTCTATCTCAAGCATAACAGATAAAAGACAATGCTATTTCCAACTTAAACATCACAGGCCAACCGACAGATAGAGCCGCTTACATAGATGCAACTAAAATAAGATTGATACATTCAATTTGTATGTTTAGCAATAAACATGCTATTTAAAACTTAAGCGTGACAGACCGAATAAAAAGTCTATTCAAAACAAAAACGTGACAGACCAAGCCACAGACAAAGCCTCTTAAATGAATGTATTTAAACTAAGATACGCCCATTCAATCTGTGTGTTTAGCTACTTCAAACTGAAATGTACGACAGAGCAAAGACAATGCTTTTTCTAACTTAAGTATGACAGAACAAAAAATACTATTTCTAACTTATGCTTGACAGAGCAAAACATGTTCTTTCAAACTGAATGATCGACCATTGAATACAGCCTCCTACAGAGATGTTCGGATGTATCTATGATAAGATGCAACTATTCAAGTTTCATGTTTAACAATTAAAATACTATTTCAAATGGAGGCATGGCATAACGACCGATGAACAGAGCCTTATATAGAAATTCTGACATATGCAAGATTTGAGCTGGAGAATTGCGATGGAGATATGAAAGCAGTGGCTAGCATGGAGGATCATAGCAGGCACTCTACCTGTGTTCGTACAACGAAATTCATTGAGAAGTTGCACAAAGAAAGTGAGGCAAGATCCAGGCAAAGCAATGAAGATCTTGGCGAGAGAGATGGGCGCCAGAATGGCGACTATGAAAAAAATACTAAACTAGGATCTTCGCTACTCCTCATACAAGAGTCGAAAGGCCAATTACTCACCGCCAAGAGCCAAGAGAACTGCCTTATTAAAGCCAAGAAACTCATCAACAAAGTCAAACACCCACTCAGGACCAGTTGTGCAACACACAGAACAACAGATGGCTAGCCTAGAGTCTGCACAAAATCCCACGCCTCATGAAGATCAAACTGCAATGTTCTTTGGGTATGTTTCCAGTGAAGACTACATCATGTCACACCACATCAAAAAGGTACTCAAACTGAATTCAGATAACTATATTGAGTTGCAGTCCACTGTTGTGAAGCGCTTGGTGAAGATAGTGACAAAGAGAAGGCCATAGGTATGACAGCAGAACTCTATGTCACACCTCAAGGAAAACTTAGAAGTGGCTGTCTGAGAACTTCCACGACTTCATCAGTCTCCCCCCCCCCTCAACAAAACTAGTGTTCAGGCGTTTATTGAAGGACACCGTAAAGATCGCATGCGCTCAGATCCTAACTGCAGGTTGTAGGAGAGGCTCAGAGTGGAAAATATTTCTTTTTTTATACAAATACTTTACGATGTCTTCCAAAGTAGAATTGGAATTACTACTATTTATACACGCGCTGCCAGGCGCTTCTCTAATCGAATCTTAACATTCACCAGTATCTAATAATAACGGGAGGTCGGCCCACTTCAGCTTCTACCGTCGTGTATCGACAATGAAGAAAAGAAAAACAAATGAACAATGTCATTTAAATATTCGTCAAATCAATAAAGCGTATGTTACTTTTTGAAATTTTAGTCAAAGGGACGACATAATTTGTTTTTGGAACAATTTATTTTAAAATAGGTAAAGTTGGAATTGTTTACCTTAGTGGCATCAGATTATATGATAAGAAACTAGTCATGCTTACATTGTTTTTAATACGATTTTTAAAATTAGTTTTAGCTTTCCTCTTATTTTAAAATTTTTTTGATAAATATTCGATTAATATTAAATAACAGAAATAATTCAATGTGTATTTAATAAAGTTATGTATAGACGAGAAACATGCTATTTAAAACTTAAGCGTGACAGACCGAATAAAAAGTCTATTCAAAACAAAAACGTGACAGACCAAGCCACAGACAAAGCCTCTTAAATGAATGTATTTAAACTAAGATACGCCCATTCAATCTGTGTGTTTAGCTACTTCAAACTGAAATGTACGACAGAGCAAAGACAATGCTTTTTCTAACTTAAGTATGACAGAACAAAAAATACTATTTCTAACTTATGCTTGACAGAGCAAAACATGTTCTTTCAAACTGAATGATCGACCATTGAATACAGCCTCCTACAGAGATGTTCGGATGTATCTATGATAAGATGCAACTATTCAAGTTTCATGTTTAACAATTAAAATACTATTTCAAATGGAGGCATGGCATAACGACCGATGAACAGAGCCTTATATAGAAATTCTGACATATGCAAGATTTGAGCTGGAGAATTGCGATGGAGATATGAAAGCAGTGGCTAGCATGGAGGATCATAGCAGGCACTCTACCTGTGTTCGTACAACGAAATTCATTGAGAAGTTGCACAAAGAAAGTGAGGCAAGATCCAGGCAAAGCAATGAAGATCTTGGCGAGAGAGATGGGCGCCAGAATGGCGACTATGAAAAAAATACTAAACTAGGATCTTCGCTACTCCTCATACAAGAGTCGAAAGGCCAATTACTCACCGCCAAGAGCCAAGATAACTGCCTTATTAAAGCCAAGAAACTCATCAACAAAGTCAAACACCCACTCAGGACCAGTTGTGCAACACACAGAACAACAGATGGCTAGCCTAGAGTCTGCACAAAATCCCACGCCTCATGAAGATCAAACTGCAATGTTCTTTGGGTATGTTTCCAGTGAAGACTACATCATGTCACACCACATCAAAAAGGTACTCAAACTGAATTCAGATAACTATATTGAGTTGCAGTCCACTGTTGTGAAGCGCTTGGTGAAGATAGTGACAAAGAGAAGGCCATAGGTATGACAGCAGAACTCTATGTCACACCTCAAGGAAAACTTAGAAGTGGCTGTCTGAGAACTTCCACGACTTCATCAGTCTCCCCCCCCTCAACAAAACTAGTGTTCAGGCGTTTATTGAAGGACACCGTAAAGATCGCATGCGCTCAGATCCTAACTGCAGGTTGTAGGAGAGGCTCAGAGTGGAAAATATTTCTTTTTTTATACAAATACTTTACGATGTCTTCCAAAGTAGAATTGGAATTACTACTATTTATACACGCGCTGCCAGGCGCTTCTCTAATCGAATCTTAACATTCACCAGTATCTAATAATAACGGGAGGTCGGCCCACTTCAGCTTCTACCGTCGTGTATCGACAATGAAGAAAAGAAAAACAAATGAACAATGTCATTTAAATATTCGTCAAATCAATAAAGCGTATGTTACTTTTTGAAATTTTAGTCAAAGGGACGACATAATTTGTTTTTGGAACAATTTATTTTAAAATAGGTAAAGTTGGAATTGTTTACCTTAGTGGCATCAGATTATATGATAAGAAACTAGTCATGCTTACATTGTTTTTAATACGATTTTTAAAATTAGTTTTAGCTTTCCTCTTATTTTAAAATTTTTTTGATAAATATTCGATTAATATTAAATAACAGAAATAATTCAATGTGTATTTAATAAAGTTATGTATAGACGAGAAACACATGCACACACAGACACATCAGAGACCTTGCCTGATAGTTTTATTGCCACGGAGATGAGTTATAGCTCGTAGGTTTTTTCCGGATGTTACACGATGGGCCAAGACTTGATTACCCGTCTGGGTAGTCCTAACCATCAAATGTAAGGGAATTAAATAAATTTATTTTCTAGTTTTTGGGGCGGAGTTGTTGCCTTTGATCTAACAAAAAAAGTAATAAGCGAGATAGTTTTCTTTCTTTAGGTTATAACAGATGTTTTTATTCCACAGTTAAATGCATTCACAGACAAACGAGTCTCGGACTTGAGTGGTTGACACATCGAGCCCCTCCACTTCTATACTAGTTGGCCACCTGTTACACCCTTTCTGAATTCGGCGTCCACAGTTCACAAGTTAAATAACTTTTGCTTACGTCATCTGATCTCACATCTGAGGTAAACAGCTTACCTATTCCCCACTCCCTGTACTTTCGGACAATACCATTCTTTGTTGGTCATGCTCTTTTGACTTACTCACAGCATAGACCAGGAATGTTTTCGTTTTGTTCGTTTATTTCCAAAATAATACTTTGTTCTTTAAAAATTGTCTCCTTAAACCCATTTGCTGACGATCCGGGTTGAAAGTTAGCACCCTGCCTTGTAGCGTTATGTGGACATCAGGTGATTATTCATTTTCTGATAATATTTTTTTTGATCCTTTATGAAAAAGAAAATAATTCTCATCTCTCTGTTTCTGTACTTAGAAATGACTACATCCAAACATGCAAGAAAACAGTTATATATATGTAGTATTTGAATTTTAAAATAAACAGATTAACAAAAGAACAAACCCCCAAAATGATATAAATTAAATAGTAGGGTAGACAAGATTCTCAAGTTTGGAAAGGGGCAGATAGTCTAGAAGAAGGAAAACTCTTAAATAACACATGCAGCCAAGTAATACAGTAGTTGCCTAGTAGACAGAGGGAGTCATATTCTCCACGATACATCATCCCCTATCTCTTTTCATTCTGCATATCTTTTTTACCCCATAGTCACCTATTAATGGTTTTAAATAGAACTGAAATAAGAGGTAATTGTTAAGACTTTAAGAGATCACATTTGATGTTCGGGAATTACCGGTCAGAAGACGAAAAATAGAAGTCAGGGGACATGTAACGCGTGAAGAACGCATTAGATTTTGTTTAGGGGAAAGAATAAACATGCGTGTCTTCATGTAGCTCTGAAGATAGTAGCACGTGTTAGACAATAACTGTAATAAAGAACAAAATGTCCTACTTTAAATCGTCTACTGATTGTTAATTAAGTATAATTAACGACCATCCGGCAATAGATAAAATAAATAGAGCAGATAAAATAAACGAACTATCTTTCAAAGTATTTCATTCTTTTATTCCACAAAGAAATTACTAGATGATCATCACTGATAAAAACGAGAATTATCCAACATTATTTTCTTTTTCTTTACCGTTTCTTTCTTTTCTTCTTTTTGTCTTTTTCTCTGGTTTTCACTGGTTTTACTAAAAAAAAAATCAGTAAGCATAAATCTTCTTCTTTCGTCTCTTTCTCTTATATATTAAGTAAAGACGATGCCCTATCTTTGTGATCAATAACTTTTCTAACAAAAGGCACATGAACAAATCTGTTTAGTTAGTGAGTTATTTCAAATATTGGCCTCTGTTTTTAGAAAACAAAATTTCACTTTCAATCGATATTTTCGATTTTTGCATATTTCATTCTGATCAATATTTGATTCTTTTTAGTCACGAGTAAAGGAAATAAAGGACTCTGTTCTTCCTGATTTCGGAGTCCTCTTACTTTTCCAATCGACACCGGGGAAACATTTAATATGGTAGTTTTTTCGATATTCACCGGTAGTGGTTTTATTCTAGACATTATAGTTTGAATTTTCATTTTCTGTAACTAGGTAAATATACAATATTTGTTTTTATTATACCTAAAAAGATTTTTATTAAACCTAAAGAAAACACTTTACCGGAAATAGGAGAGAAAATAGCAAACAAACTCCAGCGGACTTAGGAGAGAACAAATAAAATAGAAACTATTTTAGTTTCGTTTTTTCTGCACTAGTACATATTACACATTTTAAGTCAACTCAAGTTGGAAATGAATTTCACTAAACAACAACCGGTCGAGGTAAAAATACCTTTTAATTCAATATCAATTTAATTCAGAAATTATAGTTTGAATACTTATTTTACGGAACACGCTCTTACAAAAGCATCGACAAGATCTCATTCCGCGTTATTAAGCTTTCTTCTAATAAATAGATAACGTCTTACTGATAGATCACTGTTTCTAGCGAACAAAAGCGACAAAAGCAGCAGCAGCGAGCTACAACAACAACAAAGCTAACAGAAGCAGCCACACAACAACAAACGATTTCTGTAAAATACTCAATTTTGGTTGGTTAAATACTTAAAGTTTGATTGGTTATCAAGATCCGACTTCAACCAATCAGAAACAGTCGCCCTGGGAGCCGGGCACCTGTTAAAGCTCGGTAGATAAGAGGGAACTCAACACAGAACTTCAATTTGCTAAACGAACCCTTGTCATCCGGAGGGAAGAACCACAGCTTTCAAATCGAACCCTTGACACCCGGGACAGCTTGCCAAACGGACTTTAGTCAGTCACAAACTCTGCAGACGATAAATGTTATTTTAAGTTTAAAATCAAAACAAGCTGCGAAGAATCATCGAACGACTACTGAGTCAAAGGTGTGATACAAAACAAACTTCCTTTGTAAGACAATCTTTTTGTCATCGAACAGACGACATTTTCTTTTCCAATTCCATTACCAAAAGCGATGGAGGACTACCGAATTGCTACTATTTTTGCTACAGCTACATCAGGACGAGAATAAAAACATCTTTCTTTTTAAGACAATCTTTTTGTCATTGAACAGTCGACAGTTTCTAAAAAAATCTCTTTATCATTTGAACATACAATATACTTTCTTCTAATTTTACTTGAAAATAAATGATGGAATCTTGTAGTCAGTTTAAAGTTCATCTTGTGTTTGCTTGTTCTTTCATGTCACATTATTCTTATTAATAATATGACAACGGTAAACATACAGTTTATTTAAAAAAAAAATTTTTTTATTAAACTTTAAAAAAACTATACCCAGACTAGAACAGAAAATAGTAAACAAACTTTACCGGAATTAGGACAGAAAAAGTAAAATAGAGAATATTTCAGTTTCGCTTCTTCTGTTCCAGTCCAAATTTTTAAGCCAACCCAAGTTGTTATTAGATTTCAAGAATCAATAACCGGTTGAGGCAAAATACATTTTAATTAAATATCAATTTAATACACAAAGTATAGATTCTTTTACCTGTTTAAGAAACAAAATTTACTCTATTTACGACAAGAATTAAACAAACATTTTCGTTTCTTTTGTGCAAGTCCTCATTTTTAAGCCAACCCAAATTGTGAGTGAATTTAACGAAAGAAAAATCGGTTGAGGTAGATATAAAATTTAATTAAATATCAATTTAATTCAGAAATTATAGTTTGAATTTTTATTTTGCCGTTGATGGTTTACAATAATATCACGGGGTCTGATTCGTGTCGGATATCCATAAACGGAAAGCGAACGTTATACTTTTAAAAATTATAACTTAAAAATTAAAAGCCAAAAACAAGAATAAAAATGTTAATACAGGGTTCAAAAGTGGGAACAGGAGTTTCTTGAGTTCTCCAATTTTCCCGGGCAACGTCAGGTATCACACGGGTCACACGATTTAATACTACGTTATTTAAATTTTAGTAAAATGGATTCCAATATTACAAAATAAGAACACCAAAACACATGTAATACTAATAATCCTGGCAAAATATGACCTCACTTTCTTTAGAAAAGATTTCTTCTTTCTAAGCATAATATATGAACCCATATATAGTTTATTTTCTAGCCATACTTTATTGCTTTAGGGAACATACCTTATTTGATGCATGGGGAGAAAATATTATTTTCTAGTACACTATTATACAAGTATGTATTATCATAGTATATCCGTTATATACTAATATTATTATCATAGTATATCCGTTATATACTAATACTATTATCATAGTATATCCGTTATATACTAATACTATTATCATAGTATATCCGTGATATACTAATACTATTATCATAGTATATCCGTTATATAATAATACTATGATCATAGTATATCCGTTATATACTAATACTATTATCATAGTATATCCGTTATATACTAATACTATGATCTTAGTATATCCGTTATATACTAATACTATTATCATAGTATATCCGTTATATAATAATACTATTATCATAGTATATCCGTTATATAATAATACTATTATCATAGTATATCCGTTATATAATAATACTATTATCATAGTATATCCGTTATATAATAATACTATGATCATAGTATATCCGTTATATAATAATACTATGATCATAGTATATCCGTTATATAATAATACTATGATCATAGTATATCCGTTATATACTAATACTATTATCATAGTATATCCGTTATATAATAATACTATGATCATAGTATATCCGTTATATAATAATACTATGATCATAGTATATCCGTTATATAATAATACTATGATCATAGTATATCCGTTATATACTAATACTATGATCATAGTATATCCGTTATATACTAATACTATTATCATAGTATATCCGTTATATAATAATACTATGATCATAGTATATCCGTTATATAATAATACTATGATCATAGTATATCCGTTATATACTAATACTATTATCATAGTATATCCCTTATATACTAATACTATTATCATAGTATATCCGTTATATACTAATACTATTATCATAGTATATCCGTTATATACTAATACTATTATCATAGTATATCCGTTATATACTAACACTATTATCATAGTATATCCGTTATATAATAATACTATGATCATAGTATATCCGTTATATACTAATACTATTATCATAGTATATCCGTTATATACTAATACTATGATCTTAGTATATCCGTTATATACTAATACTATTATCATAGTATATCCGTTATATAATAATACTATTATCATAGTATATCCGTTATATAATAATACTATTATCATAGTATATCCGTTATATAATAATACTATTATCATAGTATATCCGTTATATAATAATACTATGATCATAGTATATCCGTTATATAATAATACTATGATCATAGTATATCCGTTATATAATAATACTATGATCATAGTATATCCGTTATATACTAATACTATTATCATAGTATATCCGTTATATAATAATACTATGATCATAGTATATCCGTTATATAATAATACTATGATCATAGTATATCCGTTATATAATAATACTATGATCATAGTATATCCGTTATATACTAATACTATGATCATAGTATATCCGTTATATACTAATACTATTATCATAGTATATCCGTTATATAATAATACTATGATCATAGTATATCCGTTATATAATAATACTATGATCATAGTATATCCGTTATATACTAATACTATTATCATAGTATATCCCTTATATACTAATACTATTATCATAGTATATCCGTTATATAATAATACTATTATCATAGTATATCCGTTATATAATAATACTATTATCATAGTATATCCGTTATATAATAATACTATGATCATAGTATATCCGTTATATACTAATACTATTATCATAGTATATCCGTTATATAATAATACTATGATCATAGTATATCCGTTATATACTAATACTATGATCATAGTATATCCGTTATATAATAATACTATGATCATAGTATATCCGTTATATACTAATACTATTATCATAGTATATCCGTTATATAATAATACTATTATCATAGTATATCCGTTATATAATAATACTATTATCATAGTATATCCGTTATATAATAATACTATGATCATAGTATATCCGTTATATACTAATACTATTATCATAGTATATCCGTTATATAATAATACTATGATCATAGTATATCCGTTATATACTAATACTATGATCATAGTATATCCGTTATATAATAATACTATGATCATAGTATATCCGTTATATACTAATACTATTATCATAGTATATCCGTTATATACTAATACTATTATCATAGTATATCCGTTATATAATAATACTATTATCATAGTATATCCGTTATATAATAATACTATTATCATAGTATATCCGTTATATAATAATACTATGATCATAGTATATCCGTTATATAATAATACTATGATCATAGTATATCCGTTATATACTAATACTATTATCATAGTATATCCGTTATATAATAATACTATGATCATAGTATATCCGTTATATAATAATACTATGATCATAGTATATCCGTTATATACTAATACTGAATCTACTGTTTGAAAAATTATTGTACAACAATAACATTTTATACAAACACCTACGCTAATGTGAATACAATAAGAATAAAGCATAAATGTCTCCAATACAGATTAACCAAACATTGGTTAACAAATGCAAGTCGTACATGACAGAAAAAAAAGGTATAAAGCTCCAAGAAGACTTAATTACAACACAATGGTGTTTTGGCAGAGATTTCTAGAATATACGATCTCTCCTGTTTAAGAGCTGATGCCCGTTTTCGAGTAACAATCCTGTGACTCTCTAGGATGGGGTCAACCACGTGATCAATGGGTAATCAATTGGCAAAGAAAATTATTTCAAAGGGAGATAATTATATCCCTACACCGTGAATTAATTAAAATAATTTATTTTAATTGAAATCGAAATTAGGTATTACAAATAAATGAAGAAACGTTTTCTCAGAGCTACGGGTCAATTTTGTCAGGGCTAATATATACTAGAAGAATACCCACCCTGAATGTCATCATAATTATATTGTCTTATCTTATTTAATTGCATTTATTATATTTTGAGGCCTACTAGCTTACGCATTGTCCAATCAGAGAATCACCCGTCCGTAGTGGGTCCTTACAAGTTTCCGGTGTGCTCCCAGTTGCTGGCCTATGTTAACCATAAGAAAATCCGGCCCTGTATGTGGTAAGACGTTTGGTTTGATATAAATGTTTTGTATTCAATATGTTGAATTAGTTTGTTCAAAGAATAATCAGAAAGAAAATAGTCTTGGAGATCTGCTGCCGGTATACACGATGTGCATAAGGTTTATACCAATAGAGTAATAACTGGATATACGCCAGTTGGCATACCAAACTTGCTTCCCCTTGGCATCATTCTGGCAACCTAGGACTGATTTGGATCAACAGATCCTTTTTTGCTGGAATAAGTATTGTTCAATTCGGTGGTGCACCCACCGAGGTATTACCTCCTCTTTTGGGAGGGGGCATATATTACCGATTACCTGAGGCGCCCCTACCGGTGAATGCTGACAGATCAATTTTTAGCTATTTTTGCAACTCGGGGTAACTGGTTTTCCCCATCTTCCAGCCTTGTGTCACATCTTGCTGGAGTGGGAAGAAGTAAATACCAACTGATTTCTTTTGTTACCTCTATCTCCAGACTTTCCAGACACCATGGACATTAAATGAAGTGCCATGAATATCAGTGAAATTATTGTTTTTCTTTTGAATATATTTTTGAAGCTTTAAATGTCAATTTGTTGGCTACCATTTACGGTAGACATGTTATACCTACATGAGGGAATAATAATAATAATAATAATAATAATAATAATAATAATAATAATAATAATAATAAGAAGAAGAAGAAGAAGAAGAAGAAGAAGAAGGAAATTTTAATGAAGAAGATAAAAGAAAAAGGAAAAATGGAACAAGAGTTCAAAATGATATGAAGAAAATTGATTATAAATCATTAAAGAAGAAGCAAAACATTTGAAAGTAAAAGAGCTTCCTTCTTTCCTTCTTTCCTTCTTTCCTTCTTTCCTTCTTTTCTTCTTTTCTTCTTTTCTTCTTTCCTTCTTTCCTTCTTTTCTTCTTTCCTTTTTCCTTCTTTTCTTCTTTCCTTCTTTCCTTCTTTCCATCTTTTCTTCTTTTCTTCTTTTCTTCTTTTCTTCTTTTCTTCTTTCCTTCTTTTCTTCTTTCCTTCTTTTCTTCTTTTCTTCTTTCCTTCTTTTCTTCTTTTCTTCTTTTCTTCTTTCCTTCTTTCCTTCTTTCCTTCTTTTCTTCTTTCCTTCTTTTCTTCTTTTCTTCTTTCCTTCTTTCCTTCTTTCCTTCTTTTCTTCTTTCCTTCTTTTCTTCTTTTCTTCTTTCCTTCTTTCCTTCTTTTCTTCTTTTCTTCTTTTCTTCTTCTTTTCATATGAATCAGAATGTTGATTATTTTGTATTTTAAGCTGCTTGAGTTTGTTGTTGTCATCATTTCTCTGATTTCTTTTTAGAATCAGGTACTCACATGGGCGTAAAGATTTCGCTACTGCGCGAATATCTAATATGGTATATCTAACGAACACTGAAGAGTTGTCATAACAACGAAACAGTCGTCTGTGGATGAACTCTAATTTCATATTCAAATATGCTTTTTACTCATAGAAAAAATAACACTTTGAGTTGGATTTCCATGTAAGCTGCGCTAGAATGTAAACAACAGATAGGTAATGCTTATGCCACTGTATTTAGCCTATTTCTAAATGACCCACATTTTCGAGCTAAGGAAAATCTTGTTATGGTTACAATTGTCGGCACAGCTGAAGAGTTATAATAACAATGAAACGTCTGCAGATGATCTCCATTATATTTTTCTTGATGAATAAATGCGAAAGTTGGGTTCATTTCTTGCACTAACGGTTAAGTTCAAGTTAATGCAACTTATTTTATTAATCATTCCAGGAGGTTAGACACAAGGTCAGGGGTTAAGTTGAAAAGCCATTCCAGTACGATTAGCACACTCTGACGATTCCCCGGTAGAGGCGCCTCATGCTATTAACAGTAAACTAACCCCTTCCCAAAGAGAAGGTAAAGCCTGGGCGGGTGGACCTCTTGAGAGTGAACAGAACCATATCTTAGCCCGACAGAAACCAGATTAAACCATAACGGCCGATCCTCTGTTTGACGGATTATCGAAGACGTATCCTCGACTGGTACGAACACCAAATTAGTTATTTGAACTTATTCAATAGACTCACCATTTTTTATACGTTTTATGTAGATGCGATATCAGTCGCAGGGTTAACTGATTTGCCTATTGGTTTTGAAGAGATACATTTCATTAATTAAGTATTATTTGTTATTGTTTTAATTTTAATAAAACAAATAGTTCTATTTTCCAATACTATTTGATTTCATGGACACATATTTAGCAGTTGGGTTCAAATGTTCCTTTCTTTAGAGAGACCGATTTGATTTTTTAAAATTGCAAGTGAAAAGGCAAATTGATATTTTCTTTCTTTTTCTTTCTTTACGGTCACATGTAAAACATAGATAAATCTGTTTCGAAATAACTAAAACGTTAATATTTCGCATTTTCAACAAAGTTATGAATGGAATGTCAATTATTTTAAACTAGCAGGGCTACCCGGCGTTGCCCGAGTAGTAAGTAATTTATTTTTGTCTTCCGACTGTTGTCATGCGCGAGGTGCATCTTACTGTAAAAAATGAAACAACTAATCGAGGTAAAACTTAACAAAAATATGTTAGTTAACTCTTACTTAAAAGAAAATATCTAAGAATAAAGTTTGCCTATTTTAGTCACTAAAATATTAATATTTTTGTGACTAAAATAGGCACACAAATGCTTTACTTACAGATTCAGGAATATGAAATGTGGAATGGAATATTGTTTGTATCTATTAAAAGTGAACGAAATTATTTCCTTTATTTTTATTAGCAGAAGCGGAAGCGCAACCTTAATAGGTTGAGCTTCCGCTTCTTTGCCCATAAAACTTAAATTTGCATACGTGATTATTTTTTTCTTTTCTTTATTATGATCAGTGATTATTCAAGTAAAGCCTCCTTTTATTTACTTGCATACGTGATTATTAGAACGAGCCAGGTACACATATGTTCATGTTTAGTTTTTAAATTAATGTTTCAAAGCATTCAAAAAATGAAAAAGAAAGAGGGGATAAAAGAAAAAGGGAAGTACGGAGAAAAGGAGGAAGCAAAAAAAGAATTTTGAAAAATAAATAATAAAAAAAAGGAAAGAAAGAACTTTGAAAGAGAAGAAAAGAAAGGTAGAAAGAAATAAAGAAAGAAGGAAAAAGGGAAGAAACTGAATAACTAATATGTTATTAAGGGGAAAAATTAAGAAAGGACAAAATTTAATGAAAAATGATGGAGGAAGAAAGTCAGAAGAAATGCTGAGAACAAAAGAATTTGGTTCAATTTGTCTAGCAGTGCACAAGAATTTAGGAACTTCCAAGAAACCTAGTTCAGGTGTTTCACATTCAATGAAAACGCTCATTATGCTGCACGATTTAAATTTAAAACAAATTATCAATAAATATCAATAATGTTATTGAAACATGAGTTGATCATCAATTATAAAATTCAAGTGCGATTCCGATCTTCTTACTGAAGTTGAAATCATAATAGGCCAGATTTTATGAAATCTCATAATAGGCCAGCTTTTATGAAATTATCCGACCAATTATAAATTATAAAATTTCATAATAGGCCAGTTTTTATGAAATAATCCGACCAATTATAAATTACAAAATTTCATAATAAGCCAGCTTACGAAAGAGGGAGACGTCACTATTCAATAAGCCAACTACTGCTCAGAACGTGTCCCAAGAGAACAATTGTCGCCAGGAAGATTACGGGTCATCTGGTGGGTTCAATAAGGATTGCTTGACCCAACCTTACAGATGACTTTGGAGAAAAGTGTAGTATCTGTTCTGATACTGCACTTCATCTTTTCTGTCCTCGGTCATGGAAGGAGACATCCTTCTAGGCTGAGGCAATTAAAAAAATTGTCCGAATCCAGAGTGCCTCTTTTTGAGGAGCTAGATTTTTCCCACAGCAAAAACCGACCTTTGGGAGGCAAGTAAATAGAGACTTATTAGTTTCATGTTAAATTGCAAAGCTGATTAAACTGCTTAGATTACAAATTAAAGGGGTCAAATATCTCTATCCACTTGAATAGGTAGACAGTTTTACACATTTATGGACACAGATATACATGTACACACAGATCGGGTATACCTATTATATACACCAGTCAGTCAACCAATTTGCAATATTTTGACACAATTCAGCAACTCGTGGTACTTTTACATGAAAGTGATGAACCATGCTGAACTCAGCTCATGCTCTATGCATGCTAATCATCGGATGTTCCATCTATGGCTTGAAGTACGGCCTTCAAAACAACGACTTTAGGTCTACCTGACCATGTCTCATAGTTGAGGTTTTTGCAATCTGGTTACTTTACTGTGATCAACTGCCTCTTCACCTTTTGAACACTTCATGATTTGGGCCTGGTTCAAATACATAAAAAATAAGTTTCGTTATTTATTTATTATTTATTTTAGATTTTATTTATTTATTTATTTCGTTTAGCTTATATATATATATATATATATATATATATATATATATATATATATATATTGTTCCAGGAAGTCATTGACGATTTAAATTCAGCAACGCTGGATGGCATAACAGAACATTGTTGCTGAATTTAAATCATCAACGACTTCTTGAAACAATGCGAAAACGTTCTCTGCGCGTTATTCCGCTGTCTTTTTAAAACTACACATCTTTCTCCAGTTTTTTTGTTCATTTGCTTTTGACAAAGAATCATTTGTTCATTTGCTTTTGACGAAGAATCGAAGACGTTTGTAAAACCTGTGCAACCTATGGAACATTTATTATTTTTTAAATTTTTATACAAAATAGACCATCGGAAGAATTGAAAAAATAAAAAAGTATAATTAAACAGACGAATTCTGTTATTTTTAACAATGTTTGCATAAATGAGAAAATGCTGCCTAAATATACACTATATATATATATATATATATATATATATATATATATATATATATATATATATATATATATATATATAAATAATATATGATTCGACGTAATGGAAAATAAAAAGAGGTAAGCCAAAAACTATATTATTTATGTATTCATCAACGTTTCGTCTTTATTGTAAGACTACCTCAGAATGAAGAAAAATGAGGAAAAATTATACAAGCATCAACTTGATTTGCCTGAAAGCGGCGAGCTTCAGCTGGTTTGTGAGTAAATTAAAAAGTGGGAAAAGCCGCGCGTCAGCAGCAGCAGTCCACAGAGTTTTCTAGAATGTAGGAGGGATGTGTTGGTTGAAAATGAGTTCACTGCTTCAGCATTGGGCAATTAAGTTTTAGATTAATAGATACACTATCAACATTTTTGAGTAATATAATTAAATTTATCCTTTCCCTCGTCTCTCTGAACACCTCACGAGTCTATTTATCCATCTATATTGCCAAATAACCAGGTTGTTTTTCCACACAGGATGTATGAGCATACACCTATGTGCATATTATATATACACATACACACACACACACACGTATATATATATATATATATATATATATATATATATATATATATATATATATATATACATATTGCATGTGCATATAGTTATATGCTCATGAATAATTAAATAATCATTGATTAATTAATAATACAGAAATGATTAAATAAATAGGAATAACATTTATACATTCACACATAAATAAATTAACTAATAGATATTATTTCCATCTCTCTTTTTTGCCGCATTTTTCGTTTTTCATAATATTTTGCGTTTTTAAAACTTTTTACGCGGGCACATTCACATAGAAATTATTTTCTTTCTTACTTCCTTTTTAATTCAAAACGTGACATTAATTTTCACTTGTGTATACTTGATTATTACACAACACTTTTGCCCCCTTCCACCATCGACTCCTACGTTCGTTTGACACGATGACCCAGACAGGGCCTTTCTTTCAAGGCTGAAGCAGTGAACTCATTTTCAACCAGAACATCCCTCCCACTTTCTAGAAAACTCTATAGACTGCTGTTGCTGACGTGCGGCCTTGTTGCCTTTTTCACTTTTTTTAGTTTTCTTTTACTCACAAACTGGCTGCAACTCGTATGACTTTTCTTCATTTTTCTTCATTCTAAGAAAGTCTTACAATAAAGACGAAACATTGATGAATACATAAATAATATAGTTTTTCGCTTTCCTTTTTTATTAATTAACTTTTATGTCCTTATAAAAGGAATCCATGGACACGTGTTTCTGGATATAAGCCATCATCAGCAAGGCTAACCTGGGCACGGATCGAACGTACGATATTACTGTTTTCAGTCTGGCGTTTTACCAAAAGACCACAAACACCTTGTCGAAACATGTACGCTTTTTTATCGCCATAATCTTAGGTAGTCTTTTTTATTGTTTTTACTGACGATAGAGACATAGCTGTTTTCTTAGTATTTTCCCATTTCCTAAGCGGTCTTGTGGTAAAACGCCAGACTGCAAACAGTAATATCGTAGGTTATATCCTTGCCCAGGTTAGCCATGCTGATGACGGTTGATGGCTAGAAACACATGAATTACTCTTATAAGTACGTAAAATTAATCAATAAATATATGTATATATATATAAAATTAAAAAATAATTACACGTCTCATTAAAAAGGGCGACTTAATGTAATGTTCTTTACCGCTTAAGAAGTGGACAATACTAAGAAAATAGCTATGTTTCTATCGCCAGTAAAAACAATAAAAAAGACTAAGACTATATATATATATATATATATATATATATATATATATATATATATATATATATATATATATATATATATATATAACACGAAGATGACCGTAGAGAAAAAAGTAAGAAACACACACGCTTAAAAAACACATAGCTTTGACTAAGAGAAGTAAAAGTTATGAAAACACTTACACATACACACACAATGCCAAACTGTAAAAACAAACCCATTTTTAAATAAAAATAATATCTGAAAAAAGCAAAGATGCTCGAAACGCGTTATAAAATTATAAAATAATAAAATTATAAACAATTTTTGATAAAAAGTTTATTTTCCAAATGTTGGTAGCCTCACTTCTTTAAATATACACTTTTCTCTCATTGTACCCACTCTACCCTCTACTCTCTCTCTGTCTCTCTCTCTCTCTCTCTCTCTGTCTCTCTCTCTATGTATATATTTTTTGTTATTGTTTTTCTTAAGCGCTATTGAACGAATGAACGCTCATTCAATTACATATCGCTAGCTAAGCAGTGATAGTTCCTTATTTAAAAGTCGTTTTACTGCATTAACCCCCCTCTCTTTGAGACGTATCTTATTATTTGGGTATTTTTTATTTATATTTTTTATTTTTATTTATATACACGCAAAAGTAATTCGCGTACGGGCTTATAGTTTTACTTTTACAAGGGCTCGAAACCACGACGACACTGCCTGTGATCAAGTAATTCAGCTCTAGTCCACGGGCCCTTGTCATTTATATTTATATTTATATTTATATTTATATTTATATATATATATATATATATATATATATATATATATATTTAATATATATATATATGTATATGTATACATATATATATTTAATATATATATATGTATACATATATTTATATATTTTATATATATATATATATATATATATATATATATATATATATATATACATATATTTATATATTCAATATATATATATATATTCAATATATATATATATATATATATATATATATATATAGATAGATAGATAGATAGATAGATATAGATATAGATAGATATATCCAATATATATATTCAATATATATATGTATATATTCAATATATATATATATATTCAATATATATATATATATATATATAAGCAAGAAAGAAGCTGTGATTAGAGAGTAAATTGCAAACCAAAATTTCTAGGAAAATATAATTATATAAAATGTCCAGGAATATATTAAAGAAGATTGCTACACAAGGAGCTTTTATTCTTGAACAATTTGATAAACATTCGATGAGTTAAGAAATTAAAGCAAGAGTCTAGACACTTTGTCGCTGTTATTAATGAGCGGCATTTGTAGCTGATTAACGGGTCGGCCTTTATCATCAGAGTCTGCAAGATGAGATAAGGAAAAATAGAACTAATTTGAAACTATTAAAATATGATGAGGCGATTTTGCACCAAACTTTTGCGTCCTAGTACTTAGATACGCCTTTGTATCTCTTTAATAGGATGCTTTTGTTGTTTATCAATCTGTCACGCTTATGTCACGCTTCCGTTTCGTATGTAACGTTTCGGTATCGTCTGTGACGCTTCTGTATCATATGTCACGCTTTAGTTTCATCTGTCACGCTTCAGTTTCGCCTGTCACACTCCGGTTTTGTCTGTGTGAAACATCATTTTCATCTTTAAAAAGGCACAGATGAAAGAGATGCAGTACTGTTTTAATTGCATTATAAACCGAAAACAGTGTACCTAAATAATATACATGAATAAAAATGTAAATTGAATGTATATTTTTGTATTGATATTACTGTCGAAACCTAAGTTATGCCCCTCTTTTCAAAGAATGGGTCCCCCACACAGATTTCATCGCCCTTGGAGAGAAAAAGAGCCGGATCTCGCTGTGAACGTGATAGAGAATGAAAATGAGACGTTGGTTTCATTTATCCACAAAATCAGTGTTTAAAAGAACACGCTGTGAATCAAAGATTAAGCAACACACACGTTCAAACTATAAAACGTGAGCGTGGAATAACAGAGAAAAATTGCAACATATAAATGATATTCTATTGATAAACCATACAGACGGAGATTTGCATGTATCAGCTCTAGAATAACTATTACATATGACATGAGTATCCTACAAGTGTTTTTAATGAATATCAAATTCAATGTCTAATAACCAATGACATATCAATATGACCAACAGCAATTCTAATAACGCTGAACTGAGTTGGTGTGGCGAACCAAAAATGCGATCCAAATGAACGTTAGAAAGCAAATGGTGTGAATTCCTACTCTCTGCGTGACCCCTATAACAAGAGAGGTTCTAAAAAGGAACGTAAAGAAGCGCCAAAAGTTGAACCCTACCAGTTAAAACGGCTTCATGCAGCAGGAATATCCAAAAATCTGATATTTTATTCAGCTCCAAATTCATGCTCATGAACGCAAATAATTTCAACAACAAAGCGCCAAAAGTTGAACCCAGCTTCATGAAGCAGACAAATCTAAGATCTGAAATTTTATTTAGCGCAAAAGTTTACTCATAAAAGTTGAATCCTACCAGTTAAAACCGGCTACATGGAGCAGAAAAATCTAAAGACCTGACATTTTATTCAGCGCTAAAAAAAGAGTGGCCATGTACGCTAAGACTTTGTTGAGAACAACAAAACAGCTGAATTTAAGCAAAATGAACACTAAAACTTAGCTGAGAACGATTATAAAAATAATAAAAATAAACAACGTCAAACTAAAAGTCAGGAAAAAACATTGTTTTGCCTATCAGCTACGCTCTTGTGGGGACTATATGTAGCGAACCAAAAATGCGACCTGAACGAACGCTAGAAAGCACATTGCGTGAATTTCAACTCCCTTTCTTTCTTTTGGTCGTTTGTATACGCTTTCTTTATCACTCAACAGAGACAAAAGGAAGTTTCGCAGAAATGTGTTCGCTGAAGACTACAGCCAATAAGAAACCGACACGTTGAAAATAAATGCGAACTGCGTGACCCCTATAAAAGGAACGAGAAGAGCTTGCATCTCTCATCTTATCCATGCAGGCTACGAAGTAGTACATGAGAGATTCGCCGTCCACTTCACCCCAGGCTCTCGGCGGGGGGGGGGGGTCAAAAGAACGAACTCTTCAAAAAGTATGTACAAGGTTTTTCTTACTCACGCGCACAAACGAAGAACGCGTATACACTTAAACACATACACATTCTATGACTCACGCACAAGCTTTCCATGACAGACACAGTAGTAGAACAAAGGACACAAGTTAAATGAACATTGTTCTCATCTTGGATGTTATTCACACAACGTTTCGGCTGATGTAACCTCTGATCTTCTTCAGATGTGTCTTGTCGAACTCGAGAATTTTAATGTCGAACTCGAGAATGTATTAAATTTCGAATTCGATCTTTTATTGAATCCACAGGGTTACTTGCTCTCGTTTTATCATCCATGACCGAGTAGAAGTCTTAAGTAATTCATAATTGTATTCTTAGTATCACCCATGACCATGTAGAAGTCTTAGGTAATTCATAATTGTATTCTTAGTATCACCCATGACCATGTAGAAGTCTTAAGTAATTCATAATTGTATTCTTTGTATCACCCATGACCATGTAGAAGTCTTAAGTAATTCATAATTGTATTCTTAGTATCACCCATGACCATGTAGAAGTCTTAAGTAATTCATAATTGTATTCTTAGTATCACCCATGACTATGTAGAAGTCTTAAGTAATTCATAATTGTATTCTTAGTATCACCCATGACCATGTAGAAGTCTTAAGTAATTCATAATTGTATTCTTTGTATCACCCATGACCATGTAGAAGTCTTAAGTAATTCATAATTGTATTCTTAGTATCACCCATGACCATGTAGAAGTCTTAAGTAATTCATAATTGTATTCTTAGTATCACCCATGACCATGTAGAAGTCTTAAGTAATTCATAATTGTATTCTTAGTATCACCCATGACCATGTAGAAGTCTTAAGTAATTCATAATTGTATTCTTAGTATCACCCATGACTATGTAGAAGTCTTAAGTAATTCATAATTGTATTCTTAGTATCACCCATGACTATGTAGAAGTCTTAAGTAATTCATAATTGTATTCTTAGTATCACCCATGACTATGTAGAAGTCTTAAGTAATTCATAATTGTATTCTTAGTATCACCCATGACTATGTAGAAGTCTTAAGTAATTCATAATTGTATTCTTAGTATCACCCATGACCATGTAGACGTCTTAAGTAATTCATAATTGTATTCTTAGTATCACCCATGACCATGTAGAAGTCTTAAGTAATTCATAATTGTATTCTTAGTATCACCCATGACCATGTAGAAGTCTTAAGTAATTCATAATTGTATTCTTAGTATCACCCATGACTATGTAGAAGTCTTAAGTAATTCATAATTGTATTCTTAGTATCACCCATGACCATGTAGAAGTCTTAAGTAATTCATAATTGTATTCTTAGTATCACCCATGACCATGTAGAAGTCTTAAGTAATTCATAATTGTAGTCTTAGTATCACCCATGACCATGTAGAAGTCTTAAGTAATTCATAATTGTATTCTTAGTATCACCCATGACCATGTAGAAGTCTTAAGTAATTCATAATTGTATTCTTAGTATCACCCATGACTATGTAGAAGTCTTAAGTAATTCATAATTGTATTCTTAGTATCACCCATGACTATGTAGAAGTCTTAAGTAATTCATAATTGTATTCTTAGTATCACCCATGACCATGTAGAAGTCTTAAGTAATTCATAATTGTATTCTTAGTATCACCCATGACCATGTAGAAGTCTTAAGTAATTCATAATTGTATTCTTAGTATCACCCATGACTATGTAGAAGTCTTAAGTAATTCATAATTGTATTCTTAGTATCACCCATGACCATGTAGAAGTCTTAAGTAATTCATAATTGTATTCTTAGTATCACCCATGACTATGTAGAAGTCTTAAGTAATTCATAATTGTATTCTTAGTATCACCCATGATTATGTAGAAGTCTTAAGTAATTCATAATTGTATTCTTAGTATCACCCATGACTATGTAGAAGTCTTAAGTAATTCATAATTGTATTCTTAGTATCACCCATGACCATGTAGAAGTCTTAAGTAATTCATAATTGTATTCTTAGTATCACCCATGACCATGTAAAAGTCTTAAGTAATTCATAATTGTATTCTTAGTATCACCCGTACTGAGGATTGAACCTTCCACCTCCAGAAGACTGTCAATTAGAACTGATTATTACTTAGCACTTATATCCACAAGGACGCTGCGCAACGGATATAAGTGCTAAGTAATAATCAGTTCTAAGTAACAGTCTTCTGAAAGTACAATTTTCATTGCATATCTCCCTCTTTTTTTCATATAACGATAAATATTGGAGCAAAAAAAATAACAGCTCCGTTATATTCTTTACTTTTTGGTTGATTTCGTTTTCTTTACAAATTAATCTAGATGATGACTCATAAAATGTTATACGTGTAAACGTTAATAAAATTCACAATCCTTCTTGCAACCTTACCATATTTGCCATAAATAATCGTTAGTGTATGCCTGACTTGTTCACCAAGTTTCAGTCAAGAATGTTCAACAGTCTTTGTTTTATCACCATTCAATGATAAGCAAACCTGAATACGGTGTTAAAAATTGTCAATAAATGTAACTGAGACACTTCTATATTGGCACTGGCCTGCTTTGGGCTGCTATACTTCTCTTCAGTTCGAAAATAGTCTGGAGATTGTTTTGATAGATTCTATCTCTGAGATAACCTCACAGATAAAAGTCTGGTAGTTTAAGGTCCGGTGAGTGTGAATCCTATTCAGGATCTCACCTCCTACTAATAAAACGGTCAACAAAGTATCCCAAGTATATTTGAACAGCGATTAAACAAAGACTGTTTGATATTCCTAACTGAAACTTGGTGGGCAAGTCAGACATAAACTGAAGTTTATGCGTGTCAAATATGATTGGATTGCAGAAAAGATTGTTAATTTTATTAAGGATTTCATGTGTAGCATTTTTGAGTCACCCTGTAGAACCCGATAATCTAGAAATATTCATGAATAAATCGAACAATGGAACTCACCTAACCACATTAATCAAACACAACAAGAATATATCCATGCACATGGTGTTATTTTCTTCTTTTCTCTTCTTACACCTATTCCCTCAAGTATACTATACGAACATCATCTACTGTTTTGATTCATATCTATCAAAAGAGAATTCAACAAATTGCTATTCTAATCTTTTCTTCGCAACATTGCAGCACACGCGTCACCGATGTGGAAGTCGGACCATTCTCATGGGATTAAACGCTGGGATATCTCACCAATTCCTAAACCATGAAATCTCCAATTTTCACTGTTCATCATTTTTCCACTATTCTTATGAATGTGTCAATACTTCCGATATCAAAACCATTGTTATCTCATGAATTTATTAATCTCCCAGTCACTTCACTTTGTTTATTTTTCAATTTTGTAAAACTTTTCTCTCTATAACTTCAAGAAAACCGATACACTGATTTCCTAGAATATCACCCCCCTCAATAACACGCAGCTTAGTCGTAATTTGACGTTGCTGCTTAATTCACGAATAATATTACACATCGATATTTTTGCAGGTGCAGGTCCTTTTATCACGTACATACAAAACTTAATGTAGTACAATTAATAATTAATCTCCAACTATTTTTTCCATAGTAAAATACTGTAGTCATTTCTGTTCATTTATAAAATTCATAGTATGAACATACTATGACATAATCACGTTTCCACATAGGTTCCCATTAGATAACCAAAGTTAGGCGACGTTGAGCCTGGTCAATACTTAATGGGAGACCATTTGGGAATACCAGGTGCTGTATGTGCTCTCCGCTTATCACAACATTGTTTCTAGTCATCCTGCACTTCTCCTTGACACCGGAATCAAGCAGTGCCGATCTAGGAGAGGTGTTAGGGTTAGGGATTGCCGTTCTCCACAATTACACGTGCAGCCATCCTTACAGAGGGTATCCATAGTCTCTCAAGACTAAACAGAGATCATGAATATGAACAAAACTCAAACATCCAAAATAAACTCAAACTATTCTCATTATAATTGCCAAAACAATATCAAACATATTAGTTCAATTTTAATCTTCTTTTCTTCCATGTCTTTTTTCGAATTGTTTTTTTCGTATCTTTCTTTTTCGGATCATTTTTTTCCGTTTAGTCTTTTGGCAACATGTAGCCAAAGTAATACTCACACAGATAGTACGGGGCTGTTCGTCCTCTAAGGTCAGACGAAGGTCGTTACGAGACAACTTCACACTAAAAAAAGTACTGGATCAGGCCAGAGCAATTGAGCTCGCACACACAGGTGGCACAGACATAGAACGGGAAGAGGTCCACGCCTTGTCGTCCAACCACAATAAAGAAAGCCACAAGCGGTACACACGCAGAGAAGGAGTAAAAAAATACAGACAGCGAACGCTACTACGGACACACACTAGGTAGTAGTTGCCAGTTTGCTCCGAGGCCCCGACCACGTGGCAAAGACGCCGGACATGTTTGAAACTACTGTAGATACTCGACAACACATGTAGCGTGTCCCACTAAAGGACAGGAATGTATGAACTGCCGAAACAGGAATCATTTCGCCAAAGTATGCAACTCAAAACCGATAAGACAAATTTCGTACTCATATTAGAATGAAATGAAATCCTCTTCTACGTCGGGTGACGAATCTGTATTTACAGTAAAAATCCCCACTTCAACAAGAACGCCCACAGCCACCATTCTCATTAATAAATCTCTAGTGACCCTTGTTTTAGACACCGGTGCCAGTGTCAACATAATTTCTGGATGCACGTACGATGGTCTTCAGCACAGACTGCCAATACATAGCACAGTCATGCAAATATTTGCGTATTGGTCCAAACAATTTATGCCCGTGTGTAGATGCACTGGTATGATATTTTTTAATTTCATGTTTCGTATGACAGCATCTATCTCTGATGAATTCCCCTCATTATTTGACGGAAAGATGGGAAAGATTTCCGGACCCACTGTTAAGTTACACATCGACACTACACCGTTAGTAACTCCAAACGGAACCCTGTAAAATTGGTACAGCTTGCCATTAGCCTAAAGGGCGGTGTACTGTCTATCCTCTTCTCGAATAGGTGTTTGATGATAAGCACTTTTCAAATCTAACAAAGTATAAAGTTTGTATCGCGAGATTTCCGATGCTAAATCGTCCATTCTTGGTAAAGGGTATGCGTCTAATTTCATGAATCTATTAATGGTTTGACTGTAATCCACCACTAGTCTCTTTCTTTGACGTTCATTGGAGACAATAAGAACTTTAGCCATCTAAGGAGATGTGCTCTCTTCGATCTCCCATTCCTGAAGCATCGTATCTATTTCGGATTGGATGAAGTGTCTGTCCTCATTTCCAAATCTCTTAGACTTTGTAACAATGAGCTTGCAATTACGGGTAAGGTTTGAGAATAGTGAAGGGCTGTCAACTGAAGCGGATGGCACACTACAGACGGTAGAATTAAAGATGAGAAGATTTTTTCTAGGCCCACCGAAAGCAAAAGATACACTCGAATGCTGGTTCATAAAATCCCGACTCAGGATAACGTCACAGCAAAGACTTGGTAACACAGAATATTGAGTATTTGAATTGGACTCATCCAATGAATTTATATATATATATATATATATATATACACACAAATGTTGTTCTGATTTGACTCCAATCAAAAATCCAATTATATATATATATAATATTTTCTTTCTGTTAGATCTTGTCGGTTTAAAAATGAAACATCATTTTTATTATTGTAATTCCATAATCTTAGCGTTGCTTTTGATGAGAAAAACCTTCAGAAAGTTAAACTCTAGGCATTATACGATACTTTCTGTATCTACATGGCGTCTTTTTATTTGCCTTTTTGCTTCGCTCTATCCCCCCCCCCAATCTTTTTGTCTTTTCTCTTAATTAATTTTCTTGTGAGAAAATATTTACATTTTTGAAAAATAATTCAATGAAGGAACATGTGTTATTTAAAAACTGGTTTTGCAATAAAATTAATATGAAAAACAACAGCCGACTTAGACCCAGAAAACAAAAATTATTTCCCCTTTGTCAGAAACGTTTCTTATGAAAATTATAAAATATGGGGTAAACGAGAGTTACGAGGCTGCCCCCTCCACTATTCTATCTTTTCACCTTACATTCCATGAGCAATGTTCCTGACAAAGGTAGAAACAATTGCTGTTTTCTGGGTCGACTGTTGTTTTGAGTGGATTGTATTTGGAGATTTTCAATCCTCTCATAGTATTCGTCATTATTTAATTGACAATCTCTACCTCTTATTAACACTTATCATTGACTCTTTCTTTAGTAAAATAGGTTTACTTGTGAAATAATTTGATGCTGTTCCCAAGTGGCTTGAGAAGCTGGGGGCGAATGCTGGCGCCTATATTTAATTCTACCTCCATACTCTACACTTTCTTATCATATTCATTCTTGTCAGAATTATATTTCAGTAATAAATGTCTAGCACTTAATAATAAGGAGTTACTTTCCACTCGCCCGGTATAGACCTACTTCGGTTAATGGGATCAATATCTTTAGAAATTCGTAGGAGCCCAGAGGGTCAAAACCACGAAAGTTTCCATATAAAATATACCACGTAAACAAATGTTGCCATCAAACGTAGAATTTGGCAAGGGAAGTTGGTCGCAATTTTTTGTTAAATGATTAATTTGCATAATGTATGCAACGTTGGCAATAAATATTTCAGAATAATGGCAAAAAAAATTTTAATTAAAAAAAAATAATCCCTCTGCATTTTACTTTTTATTGCATTTATCAGGAAGGAAAATATATGGATACATGCAAATTCGACATCGCATTCAGTAATTTATTTTCTGCCTATTTTAACCTGAGGTGCTTGAACTTCTTTTCGTATGAATGTCATGTGAACTAGAAGAGCTGTTAACGATTTTGGATGTTCTAACCTTCTGGGTCACACCTTTTTTCAGAATTATCATTTTTTCAACACTACGGTTCTTACTTTGCTTAAAAGGTAACAATTCTAACCTTTCACATATAAATTGCTATTTACAAAATAAGAAATATAGAAATTGGAAAAAAAACGAACAGGGGGCAATACTAATTTACCGGCAACTGATCCCGAAAAATAACGAGGAGTAACATGATAAACCTGCTGCTGCCAGACTAGTATACTGGGCGGTAAACAGATAAATCTGTATGTAGTGAGCCATCAATTTTTTCGTTTACACTGCACCTGCTGGTGTTAATCTCTCTTTATTTTGAGACTATATCTTATTTTGCTTAAATCTAACCCTATATTCAAATGTAGCCGTTGTGTTAAACGTAAACATCGGTTCATTAATTTAATTTAATTTATTCATTTAAATTTAACGCTTGTTCAAGTTTCTAGAAATCCATGATGGTTTAGAGGCATGGTAGATGCATAATTAGTAGGGTAGGGTTGTGTTGATGAATTATTATTATGGGGAAATCGTGGACTACTTCCTGAGAAACAAAAAGGATATCGGAAAGGGAAAAGAGTGACGCATCATCTGCTATACATAGATAAAAAGATCCTGAAGAAGTAAAAAGCAGAAAAAGAACATAGTCATGGCATGGATTGACTACAAGAAAGTCCGCGACAGAATCTGTCAAGCATGGATAATTGAATGCGTAAAAATATACAAGATACCCGACAGAATTAAATATCTTATTAAGAAATCAATGGAAACATGGAGACTCGAACTGGCAGCTGAAGGATAACAGTTGACTGAGATAAAAATACAGAGAGGTATTTCCCAAGAAGACTCCCTATCACCACTGCTAGTTATTATAGCTATGATGCCACTCAACTACATACTCAGAAAATGTGATGCCGGATACAAGTTTATAGGCACAGAACAAGGAATAAACCACCTGGACAGTCTGAAGCTATTTGCAAAAAGCAAAAAAGAAATTGGGATAGCTTATAAATGCGACCAGAATCTTTAGCCAGGACATTCTAATGGAATTTAGAATGGAAAAGTGTGCACTGCTAGAGATGAAAATGGGAAAACTGGAGACGACAGAGGACATGGAACTTCCCAACCAAGAGGAGATGAAGGCACTAGGCGAACAGGAGAGCTATAAATATTTGGAAGTTCTGGAAGCAGACATCATCAAATCTACAGAAATGAAAGAGAAGATTGAAAAAGAATACATGTCAAGAACAAGGAAACTCTTAGAATAGAAATTATATCGCAGAAACCTAGTAAAAGGCATAAACATCTGAGCAGTAATAAGATACTCTGAACTATCTATAGGCTGGACTGAAAAAGAACTCAGGCACCTTGACCAGAAGACTAGAAAATTAATGATTATGCACAACGTACTACACCCAAAAAGACGATACGGGCAGACTCTACGTGAAAAGAAACGAAGGGGAAGAGGGCTGGTAAGTATAAAAGATTGTGTGGAAGACACAAAAAGAGAGCTGGAGAAATACATAACTCAAAACACAGAATAGCTGATCAGCGCAGCAAGAGACACCGTTCCAATGAACAACTCGGGAAGCACCGAAACCAGAAACAAAAGGACAAGAAAAGAAAAGTGGGAGAAAATCTGCTACATGGATGTTTCATAAGTATGACAAGAAAAAAGACCAACCAACATTCCCTGGGCATGGCTAAGAAAAGAACACCTGAACAAAGAAAAACGAAATCTCTTCTGACAGCTGCATAGAACAATGTGATTAGGACTAACTACATTAAAGCTCAACTCGATTAAACCAATGAAAACAATAAATTCAGATTGTGTGGACAAAGAGACGAAACAGTAAATCACATAATAAGTAAATGCATCAAACAAGCCAAAAAAGAATACATGGAGAAAGCAGTACACTCGAAACTATGCAAACAACTGCAGTTCGAACACGTGTACAAATGATACAAACATAAACTAGAGACAGTACTAGAAAACGAAAATCACAAAATTCTCTGGGACATGGAGGTGCAAACTGATAAACGCATACAAGCAAGGAGACCAGATATCATAATAGTCAGCAGACCACAGAATAAAGATCAAGGACACGGAAAACTAAGCAAATACACGGAACTTGCCAGAGAATTGAAAGGTATATGAAGCATGAAGAAAGTCAATACCAATAATCGTAAGAGCACTAGGGACAATCCTCAAAAAACTTGAAAAAAGACTGGGAGAAATTGGAATCAAAGGGATCACTGAGACTATACAAAACAGCTGCAATCATAAGGAAAAGCCTCGAATGCGGAAACCAACTAAAAGCTACGAACGGTAGCCAGTCACATGGAAGAAAACAAACCCACATTAGTATGAAACGCCATGTTTGAATTGTAATGTTTATTTATCTACTGTTCTAAAACTCGCATTCCATTATTCCAGAATAAGATTCGATACATAACCGTAAAAATCTTTAATGAAGAAAGTGACCAGAGATAGACGACCAGATCATTCTTGTAATCGGCTATTCGGTTAAGCTAGAATTTTTTTTTAAAGTTTATGGAATAAGTCAATCAAAACGCCCTAAAAGCAGAAAATGTACGTTGAAGGGAGTGCCCCGTATTTAATTAGTAAAAGTATAATAGGTTAAAGACAATACGAAGAATTGGAAAAACAAAATAATCGTGTGAAAATATCCTATGGAGAATACTTCCCGGCGTAAGATGGTGTCAGTGAAAGTAGATCTAAGCGTGTTTGTGAAAATTACTCCGACTTCTTGTATCACTATTTTAGGAGTGGCAAGCTGGAAAAAATGTAGAAATTACTAAAAGCGAACGAAACCGAGGCATATTTTCCGAAAACACGCATCAATACTTTGCATAAAGCGTGACGATAGCGGAATTCTATATATCGCTTGTGTTTACAGTGATATAATGTCTGATGAAATTGGGGAAAACTCGACTTTACTGTATTATATAGAAGATTAGGATCTGACATAATTAAAACAAAACTAATATTCTTAAGATACATCCATTCAATCTGTGCGCTTAATGATGAACATCCTATTTTCACTTAAGTATGACAGACCAACGGATGGACGACCTCTTATATTGAATTGGAATATAATGAAAATGCTATTTAAAAATGAAGCATAACCGACAAATCTTCTTATGAAAATGCTTGTGTGGGTCGTTCTCTCTCTCTCTCATTTTCTGTGATGAACAATCTCTCCTGACCTGGAGCTGAAAAAGGTTCATTGAAGAACACAGACAATTTAACTTAATTTACTTCATTACTTTTTTACTCAGTTGAATGCGCTTTCCCTAACTAAGCGTCCCATCTGGTTGTATTCGAAACTTTAAATACATGTTCTCTGTTGTCTACAATTTCTGAACAACAACTCTAAATCTAACTACGTCATTTTAAATTCAGTATCTGGTGACATAACTAAAATCAGAATAATTGATACATTACTAATAATTACCAATTTGCCACACTGATGTAACCTCCTCATAAACACACTATTTCTAACCTACTATGCAACACTTGCATTTATTACCATTTACGTAGATTTAGTTAGCATTGCAGAAAGTAATTATTGTTACCATATTGTATCAGCAATAAGTTGATGTAAAACAGCTTTAAAACTTGCTTGAAAACCTGCTTCGATGTATGGATGCCTTAACAGAAAAATGCATCTTAAATCGACTGCCATTTTAGATTGGCGCATTCTACTTACTACTATCATGACGTCTACATCGACACAAACAATTATCAACCTACGCGCAATCTGACACCGCGTTATCTAATCACCAATAATCCTATTTTTGTATCCTAATATATTGTCTAATTTTGTGACGTATAAACAAAATGACGATCATCATAAACTCCGGTACCACTTCTCCCAACTCCTTCACTTCACTTCCTTACACAGTCATTGACACATTAATAAAGAAAGATAACAGGTTGACTAATAGAAATTTATTTGATCCCTCCGTTTTTTATTTGTTGAAGAAAGAGTGTTTTTTCATTTTCATATATAAAGACAATTATAATTTTGTATTTCAAAAGCAGTCTTCATTTTGCAGAATATTATCTGCTACATTTTCACCTAGAAAATAATGGTGCAGAATTTTCTAGGGATTCAATCAAACCTAGCTCCATACCAAAACTATAAATCGACTTATGGACGAGCCGATGCAAACTCCTGCCTTCCAATCATAAAAATACCCCTTCGACTTATAGCCGATATCAACTAATGGCTGAAAAAATATGGTAATTATTTATTTTTATTAATTAACTTTTATTTTTGCTTTGATTAGTTGCATTAATAATACATTTGCAGCATAAATATTTATTACTATTTATCTTTTTTACTGATATATATATATATATATATATATATATATATATATATATATATATATATATATATATATATATATATATAACTACTTTGTAATATAGCAGGAAAAATCCCAGCAGAGTGCTCGATTAATTAAGAAGTAAAGTTAAAAAATTAAAAATTAAGAGCGTAATATTTATTTATTTTTGTACTAATTTTTCTGTACCAATATATATATATATATATATATATATATATATATATATATATATGTCATAAACTTTTATTTTTTAACATTTATTATAAATAAAGTGTATTTTAATTACTTTATGTCGCATATCTGTAATTAAATTACATTTGTCTATTATATACATTATTAACGTTATTAAGTTATTTGTTTTTAAGTTATTTGTTTTTAGGTTATATATAATATGCGTCCCTCATATCAGCACAAACATATGCTAACGTACACACTTTCCCCTTATAACAAGTAAAGTTCGATTTATTTCTGCTAGTGAATGTTTCCCTTCCCATCCTAACACTTTGCCAAGACGTGCAGCGCATCTTTTTTTCGCAAGGATTGCAGGGTTACAAATAGAAAATTTGCCAAGTGAAGTCATAGAAAACAAGCAGAAACTTTATTGGCGAATCCTCTCAGCTGCCAGAAAATATCTTCACGTAAAATCTGTAGATTTTTTTACTTCCTCACTCCATTTTCTTCCTCCTTTGGCTAAAGAGTGCATCTGAGCGCTTCATTACTGGCTGTTGTTATTGGTGTTCGGAAAGTCAGCCTTCAGGCACTTCCTGGATAGATTTGCAAAATAACGTGCGAAAAATCTGGTCTGAATTTCTCCTATTATCCATTCTAAGGATTCATTGTCTCCAGTCACTTAAGTACATTTGTTGCTTTTAGTACGTTTTGCCACTGGAGGTTTTTACGTTCCCGCGTGGCTACATTCAGATTTGGGTGTTGGACAAATAGATGTCACTCCGTAAAGATTTTGTTATCCTAATGGAATCGAACAAAAATATCGGAAAAGTATTCCTAAAAAAAGAAACTCCCTTCCTCCAAAAAAACATAAAAAGGAACCATGGAACAACTCAATTATGAATGGTATTTCTAGCTTTCAGGTAATTGAACAGTTTATATATATATATATATATATATATATATATATATATATATATATATATATATATATATATATATATATCACCGATAGATACCATTAAATTTATCCTATATATATTAAAGTATATTAGATAAAGAGATCCGTAGAAATAATCAATAATCCAATTAAATGTTTCTATTAATATACTAATATATAAATCAATATGAGAAGACTGAGATATCACGATTCAGTCACTACTAGTTTATAGTGTCTTTGTCTCTTTTTCACTATATATATATATATATATATATATATATATATATATATATATATACAATATTATGATAACTATTTTAAATTTTTAGCCACATACACATGTATTTCATCCTTTTCTGGGAATCATCAGTGTGGAGGATGACTGTTCTGACCGTCATACGATTCGAACCCCAAGTCACCTTTTAACTTTCAAGTCTGAACCTCTCTATCGATGCGGCCAACTCAACATGTTTTTAATTTATCGGACGTCTACGCAAAATTACGTTCAAACTCTTTTAAACTCTTACATTTATATATAAGAACAGGCTAATGTTGTATATGTTATATTTCTTAACCAATAAAAATAGTTTGTTTATTTGTGATAAATGTCGCAAGTCATGTTGACCGTAAATATTGTGAAACAAGTACCTAAGAAAAGATTATTTCCTTAAAATACATTTGCCTAATTGCAAAATAAAATGCAAAACATAATCTTTTAGTCAATTCTTTCCTAGACGACGAAAGAAAAACACTATTGTTCGGAAAACGTGTCTATTAAACGCCTTTGTAATATGAGTGCACGTAAAAAATAATAATGTAATACTTTATTCTACGGTTTGCGAAAATGAAACTGTAGCAAAAGTAATGTTATTGTTTTTTAAAATTGTATATAAAGAGTTCGTAAATGGGTAATAGAAATTAAATGTTGTCATTTGTTTTAGTCATCTCAGAAGATAATCGTTATTGAATTAAAGAATAAAGGGGCCACATGATTTCTTTGTCGATGAAAAAATACAAATGTGTAAAATGAACTGAATGTTTTTATTTTGTTTGTCATCACAGACGATGATTGTAGTTAAATAAGGTGTAGATGTTAGGGTTAGAGTTTTGAGTTAGGGTAAGGGTTAGGGTTAGAGTTAGGGTTAGGGTTAGGGTTAGGGTTAGGGTCAGGGTCAGGGTCAGGGGCAGGGTCACGGTCACGGTCACGGTCACGGTCACGGTTAGGGTTTAGGGTTAGAGTTAGGGTCAGGGTCAGGATCAGGGTCACGGTCAGGGTCAGAGTCAGGGTTAGAGTCAGGGTTAGGGTTAAGGTTAGAGTTAGGGAATGTTAATGTTAAGAACTTAATTTTATTTTATTTTAACGAAGACAATATGATGTTTGTTTTTAAAACTGAATAAGTGAGAGACGTAAGGCTAGTGAAATGTTCATTTAACTAACTCTTCTAATGTAGAATAAGTTATTTTAATGTACAATTTTAGCCATATGTAAAATATAAAATAGTAAATTAAGAAATGACCTTAAAAAAAGTAGTAATTTAAGTCAAATTTAATTGTAAAATAACAGAGACAAATTTGTTGTTAACCTTTTTACATTTTTCGTATTTGTAGCAATCGCTACAATCTTATTTGCTAATGGACAGTTATAAGGAACTAAAGAAAAGGACTGATGTAGATCAGGAAAAGTGTTTACTAAAGGAAGCGTCTAGCGGGATATATCATGCAATTGAAGAAATGCATTGGATTTTTCATTTCTCAGATCAATTGCTATTTAGTTCTAACTTCGATAAGTCGACAAATTAAATTTTATATATTAGATATAATATATATACATATATATATATACATATACATATATATATATGTATATGTATATATATATATGTATATATATATTATATCTAATATATATATATATATAAAGTAAAAGCCGATTTTCCCATGTACAAGCAAACATTATAAAACACAAAACACAGGCGCTACATATAATTCAAACGTAATCAAGATTCATGCCAAAAACTGATGCGTGTTTCCGGAAATTATCAATCAGTTTCATCCGATTATATAATTGCTTACATTAAATCCTACCTAACTTACTCTCATAAAAACACACTTAGAGGAGGTATGAGTAATTTTTACTCACACACAAATAACTACTATAACTCCCCCATCAATCACCATTTCCCAAGTAAATACAGATCATCTCATAACCATAATATATAATTTTTCCGGCGTTTTGATTGGCTGGTTACACATATAATCAGGATTAAGAGACTATAATTGGCAAACGATTACAAAAAAATATTAAACAAATCCAACATGATGTCTTCGTTTCTTCCCTTCAGTAACTCCACAGAAACACTTCCATACATTCTATTACATATTACCACTATATATTTATATGTGAATATAAAAAATACCAGCTAATACCGACATATCGGATTGAAGGACATCGTTTAAAGTAAGTACCCTCATTCACTTTGTACACGCAACCTTAACTTCAATTACACTCTACCTAGCATCCTTGCAGTATTCAAGGATTATTTTTATTTAAGCAGTTCCGTCTGGCAATCCAGAATACAGATAATCGTTTTCTAGAATGAAAAAATAACAAAGACAAACAAATAAAACTGTTAGTTCAATGGCGTCTTTGCCTTAATCCTCGAGTTTCTTTCGCATTAACCGATCACAAAATATCCAATAACTGCCTTTTTCTTCCATTTTGAAACCGACATTAATCGATTAAAATTACAAATACGTTTATAACATATTAAAAAAATGTTAACTTGTTTCTTACATAAAACACGTGAGTTGACGTTTTCTTTACAATTTGTTTTTAAACGTTCAAGACCTTAACATTTCTTTCAATATATAAAAAATGTAGATACATTAAAACAACTCAGTTTTTTTAATAACAATACACGTTAATCTGCAGCTTTTGTCGCATTTATTTTAAATAAAAATTACAATTCCTTCGGGTTGAGTTGGTTTTTAAGTCACAAATACTCTTCTTAAATACAATGATATCATTACGTCTGTTTTTTATATGTAAACACCATACATCGCGCTTTACTGACATGTTATTTTTCAAATAACTTGAAAATTGTTTAAACATGTTATAAACATTTTACTTTACAGAAAAAGTCGCAGTTATCTTTAATAACCACTAAAATAACTCTGCAGCTTTCGTCGCATTTTCTTTGATAAAAAAAAACAATTCCTTTAAGTTGCGTTGGTTTTAGCGTCCCAAATTATCTACGGAAATACATGAACAGAATCAGGGTTGCACTTTTTATTGTAAGAAACGTTCGGCGACGCCTTCAGTTAATTTTGTTTTTAATGTTAAGGAACTGAAAGATGAGTTTTGTCAAGCAATTCTTATTTCAGTAACGTAAATTATTTAGAGTATTCAAGCGGGTGCCGAAGTATTTCACCACCATCATCAACAACAAGGGTCGCGACGTTCGCTGATAATGACAGCAGCAATAGCAATTCTCCCTTTCCTATCTTCGCTGACAACACGTGGCGTTCACCTTTCAGCTTACGTCATCAACACGATTCGAAATATAACCAACAATCAGGGGATAAACGACAACCGTTCAACATACGCGAACGACATGGCGTGCAAAACAAAACTGACTCCTCTATCAAAAATGTCTACTTTTATCCAGCCATCTCGGACTGCCTATTTTACATAATTACAACTCTCGCCTCGTAACCAAACGGTCCTAGGTTTTCGCTTGCGTGCGGCCACTGCTTCTCTACAGCTGGCGCATACTAGTCATGGATGCTTATCCCTCGGTCTCTCTGCACCGTCACCACACTCACTTCTGATCTCATGATTACAAAGGCGGCATCCCAATGGCGGTCGTTTTTGTTGGGTGTTTATTCGCAAAATTCCATTTTTGGGTTGTTTCTTAAAATAGTATCACATTGTGTCCAAATGTAATGGGTTCTAACCAACGGTATGAAAATTGGTAAAATTCTTTAGGTAGTAGGGCATAGTGTGTCTCTTCAATAGAAAAAACAACATTTTGTCAAACCAAAAGGTGATAAGCAGTTCCAACATTTAACATAACAACAATAGAGAGTTTTATATTTATAGCGAGCACTACTATAACAAGTCTTGAACAGGAAAAATACAGAACATCCCGATAAAATAATAATTAAGCAGAATATAGAATCGCACACAAATGTCATAAACACAAGCTCATTAGCACAAATCTATTCAAATTACTGACTATTCTTGCCAACAGGGAGTCGAATCAGTGCCCTCTTAAGTAAAAAATATGAGGTGACCATTTATGGGCCATCTTGAAAACTAAGTATTTTTTGTAACTGTGTCAGTAATGTCTTAATTTCAATTCTTGTTGTTTTCCAAGCCAAAGTATTTTTATTCAGAAGTAAATGAGATAACTTTATCATAAAAAATTTCAGCCAGTCAACCAGTAGCACTTTCCGAAGCTGGTTCACCAAGGAAGGAGAGCATAAGAAAAACTTTGAGTTGGGAAAAATAAAAGAAATCTTTGAGTTGACCCATTATGCCCCACTGACCCAGTATGCCCCACCCCACCCTACAAATTGCGAGGGAACACAACAAAATAGAAACTAGGAAACGATTATACAGGTAGGAATAGATTTTTATTTCGTACATACATAGTAAAATTGTGGTTATCTACTTTTAACATTGTGAGATCTGTATTCGTGCTGGATCGTTCAAAGTTGGTCATGGAATTTCTTGAGTAAATCTTTCCCGGGTAACGTTGGAACAGGAGGCAGCTAGTAATATAATAAAAGTGAACGTACGTATGTCCGGTGCGCTTCGCGTTGTGAAGAAGAACAGAAAATAAAAAATAAAAAGAAAAGTAAAGCAAAGTAAACATATAAGGGGGGAATACAAATTCGCGGCGATAGAGCACTGCTGGGGAGAGTATTTTGTTTACCTTTCGAAATGGCTTAAAATACGTTCGAAGTTCGCTGATTGTAAACAATTAATTTTTTAAACGAAATATGTTATGTTCATTACAAATTTCGTTTAGTTTAAGAAAATGTTTAAAAATATTTAAAAGATAATAAAACAATAATAACAGCGCACTAGCTTGACTGACATTTTGTTGAAGGAATAAAACTTTCAATTTTATTTATTTAATTATTTTGTGTCTCTTCAATAAAAAAAACGATTTTGTCAAAGCAAAAGGTGATAAGCAGTTCCAACATTTAACATAACAACAATAGAGAGCTTTATATTTATAGCGAGCACTACTATAACAAGTCTTGAACAGGAAAAATACAGAACATCCCGATAAAATAATAATTAAGCAGAATATAGAATCGCACACAAATGTCATAAACACAACCTCTCACAAGCAACATGTATTTTCACCTAGGCAATCCTTCCTGGCATTCCATATCCTCTTAATATAGCACACAAATGTCATAAACACAAGCTCATTAGTATAAGTCTATTAAAATTATTAACTATTCTTGCCAACAGAGAGCCGAATCAATGGCCTCTTCAATAAAAATCTAAGGTGACCTATTATGCTCCATCTTAAAAAGTAAGTGATTTTTCGTAACTCTGTCAGTAATGTCTCAATCTTAATTTATGTTTATGTTTTCCAAGCCAAAGATCCTGGAGCATCCTGCCTGCACTATGCCCTTCAAGAGATTCCTGACCACCAGTTTGATATTTGCAATCAGCCCGTTCTTGGTGTTGCAAGCGGTACGAGTGGTGTCTTTCTCAACTGCGCCTTACACATAAGAGTTCATGGGATTTCAATCAGACGTGTTGTGGGGCCAGATGTAGGGACTTTTCAAAGATACGAGGTGGCATGATGTGGCTTTCCCTGGAAACACACTCAAAGACCATTACAGTTTGATGGAACTTGGTCTTCATGAATTCATAATGATCTATGGAAAGGTTAGGGTTAGGGTTAAGTGAATAGCGACACAGACTAATTACTTTGGTGTGCCAAGTTCGACTCCTGTCGGTTCCATAGTACCACTTCCACTTAGGGATGTTGGCAACTTTCACATGAATGCTAACACCGGAATCAAGTTTTACCATGCTGATTCAGATAAATTTACTTTTAATGATCAGTGATTATATATTACCGAGAGTATCAGCTCATTATTCTAATTGCTTTTTCGTAGAGTTTATTGCTTCACATGAGAATTAAATGTATTTAAATAGACACGTTTTGTAAACACAATTCTGTATGACATTTATCGGCGTGGAAAATCAAAATTACTATCTAAATAATTAATCAGTTTCGAGTTTCCAGGCCGATAAATATCACATACAAATTTGTTTATAAAAAAGAACTTGTTTACAAAGACTTATCTATTCAAATACTGTTAGCATTCATATAAAGTGATTAACTTTACACAAATTATTTAGAATAATAAATCACCCCGTCTCTCTCTCTCTCTAAATATATATATATATATATATATATATATATACATTTCTGAAACAGATGACAACAGATGCTGAACAGAGCCGGATGGCTAAGTCGTTCTGTGCTTGAAACCGACGGTACAAATGTTGTACTAATTTTTCTGTACTAATATATATATATATATATATATATATATATATATATATATATATATATATATATAGGCATACAATTAATGTAGAGAGGTAATATGGCTATTGGTTGACGTTATTTACCTCACAACACGAGTTAAGTATAAAACGTAATCACAATTAACTTTAGGTATAAATTTCCTTAAAAGTACTTTTGAATCCTAATATTTTATAATGAGGTAATTAGTACCATTTTATAGATTATAATAAATATATAATAGCAGCTTTCGGAAGTTTGATCTTGTCTGGGTAACTATAGACTGTTTTCGTTTGAAAGGAACTAACTTTCCTCTTAGTTTAGCATTAAATAGAAACTTACTACTTAAGTGAATTAATTTGGGCAATTAATCTTATATTAGTGTTAATTTAAACGGTTTATAAATAAATGCTAAACATCTTCCACTAAAACACCAAAGTATAACAATATTAGTAATGCTTGAATGGATGGCTGAATATATATATCTAGCTCCCAACTAATGAAGTTAAAATAGATCAGCTCTGCACTTAGTTTCGTATTCAAATGACCTAAATAAGCATTTGTAAGCAAATTGATGTAACTTTAGGCAAGTAAAACATTTCCCCCAAGTAGATTTGAATTTTTATAAATAAATGATAGAATTTTATTTTAAGGAATATTACTTAGGAATTTTATTTTAAGGAATATTAATTAGGAATTCTATTTTAAGGAATATTACTGAATTAAAATTTATAAATGTCTGCATAACTTTTAGGATGTGTTAGCTCTGAACTGAAAAATTCAAAATGGCTTACTAGTGAGTTTTCCCCACATGTGAGTTTGCTTTTTTCTTTTTTTTTTATTTGTTTTCGCCAAAAGATGACCCCCTGTATAGTGTAGGTTTTTTTCAAGACATTTGAATCTAAGAAGTTTTTATTCGTTGTGGAATTTTCTGATGATTTTGTAGTGTTGCAGAGACGATATTGACATTAAAATGTTATTTGTCTCACGGCAAAAGAAACGAAACGTAAAAAATATACACGTCTCACTAAAAATGTGTTTTTATACGTACAGATGATATCGTTTCGGGTGTTCTACCCTCATCAGTGCAGGAGTGGCTGTTGCAGGCGGTCGCATGTGATCGAATGCAGTTTGTAGATTCAGATTAGAATCATGAGGCTAACGTCTATCCATGCAGCCATGAGAAATCGCCACAGACAGTAATTGAAATTAACGTACACTAATCCGAGAAGTGGGACAAGCGTGTTATCGTCGAAAGTTTTTGACGCTCGAGCGGAACTTTACATAATTGCTATTGACAACAATCTTCTAACTCAAGAGTGCTCTACTATTAAGAATGTTAAATCTTAAAGGGGCATTAACAGTAAATATTTTTTAATATTAAAGTGTTTTTATACCTACAGACGATATCGTTTCGGGGTTTTACACTCATCAGTGCAGGAGAGGCGGTTGCAAGCGGTCGCATGGGATCAAATGCAGTTCGAAGATTCAGACTAGAATTATGAGGCAAACATCTATGCCCATATATATATATATATATATATATATATATATATATATATATATATATATATAATATTAATTTTAAATAAATAATATTAAATTGTTTTTACCCACATACGCTAGCGTTTCGAGCTTTCACTCTCATCAGTGCAGGGATGATAGTCTCAGACGGTCGCACGAACAAAAAACCGACTTAAACAAAAGTTCACTTGGCTTTTCCAGAAATACTCTGATACCACCCATTATTGCCTTTATCAGAAACATTGGGGACCTAAGAATCATGGAATAGATTTTTATCTCCAGATAAAACCTCTCACAAGCTCTACTCACGCTT
Organism: Sepiola atlantica; assembly: GCA_963556195.1. Taxonomy (NCBI): domain Eukaryota; kingdom Metazoa; phylum Mollusca; class Cephalopoda; order Sepiida; family Sepiolidae; genus Sepiola; species Sepiola atlantica. The sequence continues at coordinate 76,973,409 of OY744515.1, forward strand.
CATTCTATAATCTACTCTCTCACCAACTGATCAACCCTCGTATCTAACACTCCCTTGTATTCAAATTTCTCCTTTCACTCCCCTCCCTTCAATTCATTGCTGCTTAATTTCTATATTGAGCCATTCACTACTCCCACAACCACACACCCAATAATCAAGTAGTCCCCTCCATATAAATATTTATCTCAATGCACCCTCGGTCACAGGAGGAATAACAATCCCTAACATCCAAAAACCATAATTGATCCACTCCTACTATCCCACCAAAATAATTCACTTCATACCCTGTATTATTAATTAATTAATCAATCTAAATACATATAAAATATTACCCCAGATCTAAATACATATAAAATGTATACAAATAAATATACAAAAAGTAAATAGTAAATAATAAAATAAATAATGATAATACACATATATATAAATAAATAATATAATACACAGATTTCTATCGATTGAATCAATGAATTAATTCTCATTCAAGATTTAATTAAGTATCAGTTACAGTTATCCCCCTTTCACCAATTTAGTTTTACGGTTAAAATCTAAATTTAACTAGCTTTACCAAAGCTTACGCTAAATATATAAATGCTTATAATTAGTAACAAATTTCATTAATTCGATAATCTAATCTCAGATAACCCACAAGTAATAATATTTCTTGAATACATGATAACAAAAGAAAATTTAATAAAATAAAAATTTAATTAATTACTCTATACTAAAAACAAAATAAACCCCGAAAAATACAAAAACAAATAAAAGTATATTATTACAACAAACAGTTTATTAATAACTATATAATACCCAATTAATTAATTTAATGTTACACACTTATTTTTTAACTCCATATCTATATCCAGAACATAAGTTTAGAGAATTTCAAATTTATTGATGTATTGTTTTCTGTAGGACCAGTTTGTTCCAGTCCAATTCTCTGGCATCCATTTTGGCGAATTCCACACAGTCGGACTTTTCTTTTATGTCCATTTTTGACAAAGTGAAGATTTTCCCGAAATATCAAATGATTCTTAATCATCATCCGGACAACACACACAGCTGACCCCACACTTGCTGTTGTGTAAGATTGTAAAGAAAAATAATCGATTGATTATTTTTGTTCTTTCCAGCTTCTCAGCAATCCGGCCATCTGCATTGTCTCCAGCCTTTTTAATACATTTATTATATATATATATATATTATGTGCGTGTGTGTGTGTGTGTGTGAATAGATACACATGCATTTGTGCATATAAATATTCTTTGAGAGGAGAGAAAGGAAAACTGGCAAGGGACAACACAGTGTGGCTAATTTTAGAAGCGTTACCTCAAATTATGCAATGGTGGTTAATTAAAAGATCTCATTAACGAGGTGGGAGGGGGTAGGTAATGAGAGATAATAGTTGACTAGACGAGAAGGCGGGTGGGGGGATGGCCATCCTTCGAATGTTGATTAGAGCAGAGTAAAGAAATCACTTTGTGGGTGGATCGCAGACAATTATGCTAGACTCATAATGAAGGCATTTGGTCGAGATAAATTGTAATTGCAAGATGAATTGCAAGATGATAAATGCAAGGAATTGTCCAGTTAGTAATTACACAAATAATTGGTTGAAATTGTTGGCATCTGAAAGGCGCACATTCAATCTTTGGAGTTCATTGACTTTCAAGTGCTTATTTCATGTGATTATTTCAAGTGATTATTTTATATGATTATTTCATGTGTTACTTTCAAGTGATTATTTCATGTGATTATTTCATGTGATTATTTCATGTTAGTTTCGAACTAATAATCATAACAACGACTATTCTTGAGATGCCACGATTTAATTTGCACATTCAACGATAACAATATTTCAAATTTAAGCGTGCGAACGACAGACCGACAGAGCGTTTTATAAAGAAATGTGAACGCATCTAAATTACTATTACAAAGCTGAAATGTCGCAGACTAATGAAAATGTTGTTTTAAATTTAAGTGTAACAAACCAGCGAAAATGATATTTCTTACTTAAGTGTGACAGACCAACAAAAACTACTATTTCAAACGTGACAGAACTTGTATCATTTTGATTATTCGAACTATTATTCTCGATTGGTTGTTATTTTCACAACCTTTTGTGAACTCCGACCTTCCAAAAATTCTATTTCAAAACTTAAGTGTGAGTTAAGGGATGAACAGCTGATTTTATGAAGTATCACATCAGGAGAGAATATTTGTCTGTACCAAAAGAATGAAGTATTGCATAGAAAAACCGGTAGACAGATTGAGAGCACGACCTTCAGCATGAATAATAAACCAGCTTACAAGACCTCAGCTGGCAGATGTCTGACATTAATGCTATACAAAAATACTTTAATATATATATTCAATCGCCAGTGTCTGTGTGTTATCCCTATAAAAATAAAGGTTAGAGAATTTATATGAAAACTAAAAGTGAATTTATATGCAACATTTTCCAAGGAAGAAAATGGAAGTGGTCCCGGATCTCTAAGTGTAATCCAAGGGAACTACGGGAGAAGAACACCTTTTAAAAAATCAAATATATCCTAGTTTGATGAAATTCAAATCTTATATATAAAATTATATGAATTCAAAGATTATATTTTTCCCGTTTTAAATTTAAGTGAAGAATGTTAGTATATTTAGTAGGTAACACCTGTCCGCCTGTCTGTCTATCTTCTTCTCTCTCTTTTTCTCTTTCTCTTTCTCGCTCTCTCTCTCTTTTTATTGCTCTATATATTCTATTTATTCTATATATTCTATATGTTCTCTCTCTCTCTCTCTAAATATATATATATATATATATATATATATATATCCTATTTTTATGAAATTTAAATCATATGAGTAACATTTTCTGGGGAAGAAAATAGAAATGGTAGCAAATGTTCAAGTGACTATACTAACCTAAATCCGATTTTGATCAAATTTATATCATATGTATAAAATTCTCTAGAGAAGACAATGGAAGTGCTCCTGAATTCCTACATTACGCTCTATGTGCTGACTATCTATGTGCTGACTATCTATGTGCTCCCACCTCTAAGTGATCAATGGGGCAAAACTCCCTTAAAACTTCAAATATGTATATCCGATGTTTCTTATGAGTGTTATTTTAAGGACTTTTAATAAAACAAATGCCTGACTTGTTAAGTTAGGAAAGCATAAGACTGGAAACGTCGAGTGTATTAGTTATCCCCCCCCCCCCATTTTATTAAGATAAAATTATACGAAGTCAAAAAATATCCAAAATTCAGGGTTCTTGATTACCTTCGAATGTAATTTTCTTCATTGGAGTAATTTTATCCGACCCGGAAGAAAAAATGGCCGAATACATCAGGTCAGTATAATTTTATTCGAATTGGCTTTAGCAGAGCTTGCATCTAACCAGGAAGTTATGGTTTGCACTACTCCTATCAGCTCATAAGAACATCTGAATTTTGGACATTATAATATTCAACACCAAGTGAGTTTTCTGAACTTTCCATATGATTTGAGTTTTTTCTATCGTTTTATTAATTTGCATACACCTTGGATACATTTTTCACTGTCATTTACTACATCGATAGCAAACAAATTTCCCACCTGGATAACTATTTCGTTTGTAGACTACCATTCACCACCTGGATTATTTTTCAATCAACCTCTTTGATATCTTTCCTGAATATGTTTTAAACTTTATGACTTGGATGAACTGTATAAGTTTAACAAAGAAGTATGTTTTGGGCCGATATATTTGATGTTTTATATACTTTTATGTATTTTTATATATATTTTTTAACATATTTTCAAAGTTTAATTTTATTACCTGCAGTAATGTCATTGCGGTAATGGTCCTCTGAGGAGAAGAATTTTCTTTGAAAACTCATGAGTTAAGGACTTTAAAGTACTTTGCCTGAACATTGAATTCTAAAAAAATTGTATTCGCACCTTATTTTATGCTTTCACTTTATCTAGTGCTATATATATATATATATATATATATATATATATATATATATATATATATATATATATATATATACTAGACTGAAAAATGTGAACGCATGTGTATTAATATTCTTAAGTATAAACCTGGCAAAGTACATGACAAGTTAAATTAACTCTTAAAATATTGAAGCTGCAATTGAGATTTGAAGAATGAAATGTACAATAAAATCACACTTAATCACAAGTTTGCTAAAATGGCAGATACACGCAATGGTTGTTCTTAGCTTTTTCTTTGATATTGGTATTTTCATTGACACAAGAATCACATAAATCACCGTAAATATTTTTTCTTTAATTATACAGAAAATTTGATGACTTAGGCAAATTAACAAGTAAGGCTAACTGATTTTGAAAATTTAGAACATTTTTGTCACTTGAAAGAAATGCAAATTTTCCTACAATTAGTAAAAGTTTTAAAAAATAGAAGTTGGAACAAAATGGTGCTGACAATTAGAGAGAGTTCATTATTAGGAAGAGTTGAATGTAAGTCAATTATGCTAAAGTTTGGACAATCAAAATTCCCTGACTTGTGCAGTATGGATACATTGTTAAATACAGGTAGATTCCATAGCTGAGAAGAGTCAGCGACAGAATCCACTCCACTCTAGGTAATGTGGTAAAGAGCAATCGCTTATGGATTCTTCTCATTTTGAATCATGCTTTAAGCAAATTAAACTTTATTTAATTAATCACCTAATTCATTATTTTTTTATTATTCGCTTTACATTCTAATTTTAATCTACATATGATTATTCTAATCTTAATTCCAGCTTCAATATTTTAAGAGTTAATTCCACTTGTTTTGTACTTTTCAAGGTTTATATTTTAGAATATTAATACACATGCGTCCACATTTTTCAGTCTAATCCACTTTTTAAAGGCAATGCAGTTTGAGAATGTACAATGTATTTTTATTATAATTTAAAAAATGAAAGACCCCAAAGCATCAGTGACCAGGTTTACCTTGAGTCATCTAGACTTTGTGTTAGTGGAAATATTAGTAACAATTGCTGATTGAGTTGAACCAATAATTATTATGACATCACAATAATCAGAGCATCTAATTCACTAGTGAACTAAACTTGCATTTATTACTTCTTATCCACTGAAAAAATTAATTAATTTAATTAATTAATTTAAATTAATAAATTAAGAAAATCTCTAATTTTCAGAATAAGATCAGAATAAGTTTCAGAATAATAAGAATAAATTTCAATTTCTGAGTTAAAAACATTTTAAATTATTTAAGAATAAACTCAAATATTATAAGTTTATTTTAGAATGGTACTTTTCAGAATAAAGTAAAATAAGATACAAATATGTTGAATATTTCAACTTGAAATATTCAATAAATAAAGAAAAACTTTGATTTTCAGAATAAGTTTCAGAATAATAAGAATAAATTTCAATTTCTGGGTTTTAAGTAAGTTTTAAAAATTGTAAATTATTTTCGAAAAAATTCAAAATAAGTTTCCAAAAAATAAGTTAATTATTTAAAAATCAATTATTAATTCCAAAATGAAATTTAATTTTCAGAGTCTCTATCAAGTCAAAAGAAATATTAAAAAGTAAGAATAAATTCTATATTTCAAAAAATCATTCTTAGCATTTTAAAATAAATTCTGATATTTTTTCAGTAGAATTATATTATTATTGACTTCAGTATGAATATTATTTTTAGAATAAATATTAAAATATATTTTCAATATCAAGTTTATATTTTTTCCATGAATAATACAACCACATGTGATTTGAAAGGAAATTTACTGTGTTTTCATTATAATGTTGTCACTAATTTCATCCCAATTTTTCAGTGCCATTTTTCACTTGACAAGTATGATGACCTGCCATAGATGATGCTCCCCCATGAAGAATGGCAGTTTTTAATGTAAAATTAATTCCATATAATTGCTGCTTTTTAGAACTGAAGTTCATAATATCACAATTAATTCTTTGTTCTCCTTCATTATAAATCAAGAATCTATGAATTGAAATGACTGGATATTTGAAATCATTAGTGAATTCAATTCTTGGAGTTAACTGATGCTCAGTATTTTCTGAACAAGTATCACAATATTAAATAAAAGTAGTTGTTGTTGAAACCAAATATTTAAATTGTTGTGTGCAAGTAATAGGATTTAATATCAAATTTTCTGTTATTTCTAAAGAGTACAAAGGAATCGAAAGTTCAGAGATGCGCCTCTGGTGCACAAAAGCATCAACAGTTTCCGAAAAGTTTCTGGACATGCCACAATTGGGTAAATGTTGACCATCAGAATATTATTTACACACTGCCGTGTGTGAATGATATATATATATATATATATATATATATATATATATAACTGTATGTAGGTGTTGTTCGTTGTAACTTTTGTTTGTCAGACTATTTTTGCTATCTGAGGAAAAATCAGAGTCTAATGGAAAAATCCGGCTCATACAGTTTTCATAGAATTTCATGAAAAACTAATAAACTAATTTTGAGAAAATGAGAGAGGAAAGAGACTAAGGGCCAGTGACAAAAACGTAAATACTTTTCGATTAATGTATAGTGTTCAACACTAGAAAGGCTTTTCCAACTATCCACAGCGACAATGGACCATTCTGGCATAAAATCTCTGGAATTGATCAGTTTTCTGTCGAAATTCTGTGCTCCTTTCGACATCAATCTGTGTAAGTTACTGTTAATAATAATTATATTCTTTTTGAAATAATAAATGAGTTTGTGACATATTTCTTATCTATGAAAGTCAAGTGCGAACACAGACCCCACAATATTATTGTATAATCTTTGGACAGAACAGATACTACACTTTTATCCTAGTCTGAAGACCAAGTAAGTATACTTTAGTTCTATACAACAGCAACATTAGATGAATTTTAAAAAATTACCCATTTTGCATTGTATCTTCAGCGATCGGGCGATTCTACCTCTTAAAAAGGGGGTGAAGTGTGATAATATACATACGAACATGAAATGCCTTGGCGTATTATTATATAGATTTGCCCTTGAAAGAGACAGGCAAACTGAAAAGTCGATTTACAATTTGACAGCATCTCAAGAAAACAAAATTGTCTTTTTTTCTCGAGGTCATTGGAAATTTTTAACAAGATCGTTTTTTTCTCTTTATTTATTGAGGTGTTATTTTTTTTAATTTCAATAAAACTTGTTTTCATTTCTTTACTAACATTTTATTGTTTCATTTTTTATAGGTCTTTCTGTTGAATCCGTCATTAAAATTTTGCTCAAGTATTTTTATCCCAAAATGTGTTTTTCCTTTTTCTACTTTTATCTGTTCGCTTTTCTACTCATACATTCTACGAATGCTGAATTTTTCAAATATTCTCGAATGATTGCTGTGAAGTAAAGAACTTTCATCTTTCAATCGAATATTTCTGGGGGGTTTTCTCTCTCCGAGCAAAGAGAGGTCGTTCAGTTGAGTTCTTAAGATCTTCTTTTCTTATTATAACAACCAAGATTATCGGACGTGCCCCCCCCCCCTCGTGAAAATCAAATGACAGCACGACTTTCATATTGGATCCTTCATTGCATGTTTTTTCTTAGGAATTTGGCAGGAAAGGGTTCACATGTTGGCATGGCTGATCATAAATTCACAAGAAAATAAGTTTGAGAAAACTGTCTCTTTTTAGCTAGCAAAACAGGTTACAAGAAAAAAAGACTATTTATTGTGACGGATATTACAGTTTTGACTAGGAAAAACAAGTCAATTCAAACAATTTATCACAAATTATTTAAGCGCCATAAACATTTAAAGTAATAAAACAAAATATCTTAATCACAGTTAGGTAATCAAACAAAACTAAGCCGGTCATTTCGCCTGGAATCATTAATAACATTCACAATCCTTTCTGCAACACAATCAAATTTGGTAGAAATAAACTTCAGTCTATGACTGACTTGTCCACCAAGTTTCATTCTGAATGTCTAACAGTCAATGGTAAACACGCCTGAATATGACATGCAAAATGGCCAATAACTCTGACACACTCTTTTCTTGGCACTGCCATGATTTTGTCTGTGATGGGCCTCTTCACCCCAAGAATAGTCTGGGGATTGTTTTGATAAGCATTATCTTTGCGATAACCCAACAGATAAACATCTGAGAGGTTTAGGGTTAGGGTTAGGGTCAGGTGAGTGTGAAACACATTCAGCATCTCTAACCTCCTACTGATGAGATGATCATTAAAATGTCCTCTATATCATTGAATGGCGATAACAGAATTTTTCTGTTATGGACATTCATTATGGAAACTTGGTGGACAAGTAAGGCATAAAGTGAAGTTTATTTGCACCAAGGATGGTTTCATTGGAGAAAATATTCCATGGGTCGCATTTGTGGGTTGGGGAAAAGAGGGTCACTTTGTATGTAAAGAATATGCAAAAACAGTGTTAATATTGCCCTGTTTCCATTTTTCCATATTTTTTACATGGATTCACTTGTTAGAGCTTATTTGTTTGCCTGCCCTCGCTTGTCATACTTTTAAAATGACACCACCATGAAACAAATTGCCTTTTTGACTAGTGAACTAACAGAATACACGTCGCAGGATAGGTAAAAGTAATTCCACGGACAGAACAGTTTTACACCACTTTTATGTCCCCTTTACAAAGATTAAAATCAAGATATAATGATACTGAACCTTATGTCTAGAATCCTTATTCTTATTTTGATCAAAGTCCATTATATGATTTTGATTCTAGATAATGTCTAAAATTGAAGGCTTACGCTTCAGAGAAGAATTTTGCATGTCGTATTCATTTAAAGAAGAAACTGAAAATCAGGGAATCTTGCTTAAGTTGTGTCTAATGGCTATGGATTAAATTCAATGCTAATTTGATATATATTTGAATTTTCAAATAGAAGGTTGTTAAAACCCTTGCTGTCTAATACATATTTTTAAAATATTACTAAAATCGAAGTTACATGAATTTTCACAGAGAGCTTCCATCCCCTTCATCATGGAAGTAAATTAAACTAAATATAACCGATATTTTTCCTATTCACCTAGCAGCTGTGTTACAAAATTCATAATGAACTGTTAATTAGTTTGGGAGTGAATACTTAAACATATAAACAAACATAACTTTATATAGAACATTATATATGAAGTAAATTATTTTATTCAGCACCTCAAAACATGTGAGATAGCAATTATCAGCAAAATTACATTTCGACATACAACCCGAAATTTTGTAGAAAAAAAAATCATTTTCTAGCGATAACCAATGCTTGAATTAATAATAAAATAACATTGATCTAAAATTTAGTAAGTTATAGGGCAATAAAAAAATAGATAATTATATTAGCAAAAATTGAATTTCTTTGCCCATTAGTGGACAATTGTATACCATCACTTCCATCTTTTTCTTTGATGCAATACAGAGTTTGCAATAATTAAATCATGTGAATATCTAGAGGTCACATATTTTATTTGCTTTTGAGAAAAAATTAACAAATGTATCATTTGATTTTTGTAAATGGGCAATTTTTGACAATTTTAAGAACATTATTTTTAGCCCCAAGAGGATGGAAAATCATTTCCTGAGCAGAGTAGTTAAATAATTTAATATAATTGAAAAAATGCAATATCTTTGTCAGTAAGGGAGTGGGTTGAGAACCTAGGGGTAAGCAAATTTTTGTGTGGTGACTTCTACATGCACAATCTAAAGAACCATTAATCGCAATTTTTGTGTGGTTGATTCTACATGCACAATGTAAAGAAGCATTAGTAGCAATTTTTGTGAGATCCCTTCTACATGCACAATATAAAGAAGCATTAGTAGCAATTTTTGTGAGATCCCTTCTACATGCACAATGTAAAGAAGCATTAGTAGCAATTTTTGTGAGATCCCTTCTACATGCACAATATAAAGAAGCATTAGTAGCAATTTTTGTGAGATCCCTTCTACATGCACAATATAAAGAAGCATTAGTAGCAATTTTTGTGAGATCCCTTCTACATGCACAATGTAAAGAAGCATTAGTAGCAATTTTTGTGAGATCCCTTCTACATGCACAATATAAAGAAGCATTAGTAGCAATTTTTGTGAGATCCCTTCTACATGCACAATATAAAGAAGCATTAGTAGCAATTTTTGTGAGATCCCTTCTACATGCACAATATAAAGAAGCATTAGTAGCAATTTTTGTGAGATCCCTTCTACATGCACAATATAAAGAAGCATTAGTAGCAATTTTTGTGAGATCCCTTCTACATGCACAATGTAAAGAAGCATTAGTAGCAATTTTTGTGAGATCCCTTCTACATGCACAATATAAAGAAGCATTAGTAGCAATTTTTGTGAGATCCCTTCTACATGCACAATATAAAGAAGCATTAGTAGCAATTTTTGTGTGATAAATTCTACATGCTCAATCTAAAGAACCATTAATCGCAATTGTTGTGTGGTCACGTCTACATGCACAATCTAAAGAACCATTAATCGCAATTGTTGTGTGGTCACTTCTACATGCACAATCTAAAGAACCATTAATCGCAATTTTTGTGTGGTTGATTCTACATGCACAATGTAAAGAAGCATTAGTAGCAATTTTTGTGAGATCCCTTCTACATGCACAATATAAAGAAGCATTAGTAGCAATTTTTGTGAGATCCCTTCTACATGCACAATATAAAGAAGCATTAGTAGCAATTTTTGTGAGATCCCTTCTACATGCACAATATAAAGAAGCATTAGTAGCAATTTTTGTGAGATCCCTTCTACATGCACAATATAAAGAAGCATTAGTAGCAATTTTTGTGAGATCCCTTCTACATGCACAATATAAAGAAGCATTAGTAGCAATTTTTGTGAGATCCCTTCTACATGCACAATATAAAGAAGCATTAGTAGCAATTTTTGTGAGATCCCTTCTACATGCACAATATAAAGAAGCATTCGTAGCAATTTTTGTGAGATCCCTTCTACATGCACAATGTAAAGAAGCATTAGTAGCAATTTTTGTGAGATCGCTTCTACATGCACAATATAAAGAAGCATTAGTAGCAATTTTTGTGTGATAAATTCTACATGCTCAATCTAAAGAACCATTAATCGCAATTGTTGTGTGGTCACGTCTACATGCACAATCTAAAGAACCATTAATCGCAATTGTTGTGTGGTCACTTCTACATGCACAATCTAAAGAACCATTAATCGCAATTTTTGTGTGGTTGATTCTACATGCACAATGTAAAGAAGCATTAGTAGCAATTTTTGTGAGATCCCTTCTACATGCACAATATAAAGAAGCATTAGTAGCAATTTTTGTGTGATAAATTCTACATGCTCAATCTAAAGAACCATTAATCGCAATTGTTGTGTGGTCACGTCTACATGCACAATCTAAAGAACCATTAATCGCAATTGTTGTGTGGTCAGTTCTACATGCACAATCTAAAGAACCATTAATCGCAATTTTTGTGTGGTTGATTCTACATGCACAATGTAAAGAAGCATTAGTAGCAATTTTTGTGAGATCCCTTCTACATGCACAATATAAAGAAGCATTAGTAGCAATTTTTGTGTGATAAATTCTACATGCACAATCTAAAGAAGCATTAATCGCAATTGTTGTGTGGTAACGTCTACATGCACAATCTAAAGAACCATTAATCGCAATTTTTGTGTGGTCACTTCTACATGCACAATCTAAAGAACAATTAATCGCAATTTTTGTGTGGTCACGTCTACATGCACAATCTAAAGAACAATTAATCGCAATTTTTGTGTGGTCACTTCTACATGCACAATCTAAAGAACCATTAATCGCAATTTTTGTGTGGTTGATTCTACATGCACAATGTAAAGAAGCATTAGTAGCAATTTTTGTGAGATCCCTTCTACATGCACAATATAAAGAAGCATTAGTAGCAATTTTTGTGTGATAAATTCTACATGCTCAATCTAAAGAACCATTAATCGCAATTGTTGTGTGGTCACGTCTACATGCACAATCTAAAGAACCATTAATCGCAATTTTTGTGTGGTCACTTCTACATGCACAATCTAAAGAACCATTAATCGCAATTTTTGTGTGGTTGATTCTACATGCACAATGTAAAGAAGCATTAGTAGCAATTTTTGTGAGATCCCTTCTACATGCACAATATAAAGAAGCATTAGTAGCAATTTTTGTGTGATAAATTCTACATGCTCAATCTAAAGAACCATTAATCGCAATTGTTGTGTGGTCACGTCTACATGCACAATCTAAAGAACCATTAATCGCAATTTTTGTGTGGTCACTTCTACATGCACAATCTAAAGAAGCATTAGTAGCAATTTTTGTGTGGTCACTTCTACATGCACAATCTAAAGAACCATTAATCGCAATTTTTGTGTGGTCACTTCTACATGCACAATCTAAAGAACAATTAATCGCAATTTTTGTGTGGTCACGTCTACATGCACAATCTAAAGAACAATTAATCGCAATTTTTGTGTGGTCACTTCTACATGCACAATCTAAAGAACCATTAATCGCAATTTTTGTGTGGTTGATTCTACATGCACAATGTAAAGAAGCATTAGTAGCAATTTTTGTGAGATCCCTTCTACATGCACAATATAAAGAAGCATTAGTAGCAATTTTTGTGTGATAAATTCTACATGCTCAATCTAAAGAACCATTAATCGCAATTGTTGTGTGGTCACGTCTACATGCACAATCTAAAGAACCATTAATCGCAATTGTTGTGTGGTCACTTCTACATGCACAATCTAAAGAACCATTAATCGCAATTTTTGTGTGGTTGATTCTACATGCACAATGTAAAGAAGCATTAGTAGCAATTTTTGTGAGATCCCTTCTACATGCACAATATAAAGAAGCATTAGTAGCAATTTTTGTGTGATAAATTCTACATGCTCAATCTAAAGAACCATTAATCGCAATTGTTGTGTGGTCACGTCTACATGCACAATCTAAAGAACCATTAATCGCAATTTTTGTGTGGTCACTTCTACATGCACAATCTAAAGAACAATTAATCGCAATTTTTGTGTGGTCACGTCTACATGCACAATCTAAAGAACAATTAATCGCAATTTTTGTGTGGTCACTTCTACATGCACAATCTAAAGAACCATTAATCGCAATTTTTGTGTGGTCAATTATAAATGCACAATCTAAAAAACCATTAATAGCAATTTTTTGTGATCACTTCTACATGCACAATCTAAAGAACTATTAATCGCAATTTTTGTGTGGTCAATTTAAAATGCACTATCTAAAAAACCATTAATAGCAATTTTTTGTGATCACTTCTACATGCACAATCTAAAGAACCATTAATCGCAATTTTTGTGTGGTCAATTTAACATGCACAATCTAAAACACCATTAATAGCAATTTTTTGTGATTACTTCTACATGCACAATCTAAAGAACCATTAATCGCAATTATTATGTGGTCAATTTTACATGCACAATCTAAAAAACCATTAATAGCCATTTTTTGTGATTACTTCTACATGCACAATCTAAAGAACCATTAATCGCAATTGTTGTGTGGTCACTTCTACATGCACAATCTAAAGAACCATTAATCGCAATTTTTGTGTGGTCAATTTAAAATGCACAATCTAAAAAACCATTAATAGCAATTTTTTGTGATCACTTCTACATGCACAATCTAAAGAACTATTAATCGCAATTTTTGTGTGGTCACTTCTACATGCACAATCTAAAGAACAATTAATCGCAATTTTTGTGTGGTCAATTTAAAATGCACAATCTAAAAAACCATTAATAGCAATTTTTTGTGATCACTTCTACATGCACAATCTAAAGAACCATTAATCGCAATTTTTGTGTGGTCAATTTAACATGCACAATCTAAAAAACCATTAATAGCAATTTTTTGTGATTACTTCTACATGCACAATCTAAAGAACCATTAATCGCAATTATTATGTGGTCAATTTTACATGCACAATCTAAAAAACACTTAATAGCCATTTTTTGTGATTACTTCTACATGCACAATCTAAAGAACAATTAATCGCAATTGTTGTGTGGTCACGTCTACATGCACAATCTAAAGAACCATTAATCGCAATTTTTGTGTGGTCAATTTAAAATGCACAATCTAAAAAACCATTAATAGCAATTTTTTGTGATCACTTCTACATGCACAATCTAAAGAACCATTAATCGCAATTTTTGTGTGGTCAATTTAAAATGCACAATCTAAAGAACAATTAATCGCAATTTTTGTGTGATCACTTCTACATGCACAATCTGAAGAACAATTAATCGCAATTTTTGTGTGGTCACGTCTACATGCACAATCTAAAGAACTATTAATCGCAATTTTTGTGTGGTCACTTCTACATGCACAATCTAAAGAACAATTAATCGCAATTTTTGTGTGGTCACTTCTACATGCACAATCTAAAGAACCATTAATCGCAATTTTTGTGTGGTCACGTCTTCATGCACAATCTAAAGAACAATTAATCGTAATTTTTGTGTGATCACTTCTACATGCACAATCTAAAGAACAATTAATCGCAATTTTTGTGTGGTCACTTCTACATGCACAATCTAAAGAACTATTAATCGCAATTTTTGTGTGGTCACTTCTACATGCACAATCTAAAGAACCATTAATCGCAATTTTTGTGTGGTCACTTCTACATGCACAATCTAAAGAACCATTAATCGCAATTTTTGTGTGATCACTTCTACATGCACAATCTAAAGAACCATTAATCGAAATTTTTGTGTGGTCAATTTAACATGCACAATCTAAAGAACCATTAATCGCAATTTTTGTGTGGTCAATTTAACATGCACAATCTAAAAAACCATTAATAGATATTTTTTGTGATCACTCCTACATGCACAATCTAAAGAACCATTAATCGCAATTATTATGTGGTCAATTTTACATGCACAATCTAAAAAACCATTAATAGCAATTTTTTGTGATTACTTCTACATGCACAATCTAAAGAACCATTAATCGCAATTATTATGTGGTCAATTTTACATGCACAATCTAAAAAACCATTAATAGCCATTTTTTGTGATAACTTCTACATGAACAATCTAAAGAACCATTAATCGCAATTGTTGTGTGGTCACTTCTACATGCACAATCTAAAGAACAATTAATCGCAATTTTTGTGTGATCACTTCTACATGCACAATCTAAAGAACAATTAATCGCAATTTTTGTGTGATCACTTCTACATGCACAATCTAAAGAACCATTAATCGCAATTTTTGTGTGGTCACTTCTACATGCACAATCTAAAGAACAATTCATCGCAATTTTTGTGTGGTCACTTCTACATGCACAATCTAAAGAACAATTAATCGCAATTTTCGTGTGGTCACGTCTACATGCACAATCTAAAGAACCATTAATCGCAATTTTTGTGTGGTCACTTCTACATGCACAATCTAAAGAACAATTAATCGCAATTTTTGTGTGGTCACTTCTACATGCACAATCTAAAGAACAATTAATCGCAATTTTCGTGTGGTCACGTCTACATGCACAATCTAAAGAACCATTAATCGCAATTTTTGTGTGGTCACTTCTACATGCACAATCTAAAGAACAATTACTCGCAATTTTTGTGTGGTCACTTCTACATGCACAATCTAAAGAACCATTAATCGCAATTTTTGTGTGATCACTTCTACATGCACAATCTAAAGAACAATTAATCGCAATTTTTGTGTGGTCACTTCTACATGCACAATCTAAAGAACCATTAATCGCAATTTTTGTGTGATCACTTCTACATGCACAATCTAAAGAACCATTAATCGCAATTATTATGTGGTCAATTTTACATGCACAATCTAAAAAACCATTAATAGCCATTTTTTGTGATAACTTCTACATGCACAATCTAAAGAACCATTAATCGCAATTGTTGTGTGGTCACTTCTACATGCACAATCTAAAGAACAATTAATCGCAATTTTTGTGTGATCACTTCTACATGCACAATCTAAAGAACAATTAATCGCAATTTTTGTGTGATCACTTCTACATGCACAATCTAAAGAACCATTAATCGCAATTTTTGTGTGGTCACTTCTACATGCACAATCTAAAGAACAATTAATCGCAATTTTTGTGTGGTCACTTCTACATGCACAATCTAAAGAACAATTAATCGCAATTTTCGTGTGGTCACGTCTACATGCACAATCTAAAGAACCATTAATCGCAATTTTTGTGTGGTCACTTCTACATGCACAATCTAAAGAACAATTAATCGCAATTTTTGTGTGGTCACTTCTACATGCACAATCTAAAGAACAATTAATCGCAATTTTCGTGTGGTCACGTCTACATGCACAATCTAAAGAACCATTAATCGCAATTTTTGTGTGGTCACTTCTACATGCACAATCTAAAGAAAAATTACTCGCAATTTTTGTGTGGTCACTTCTACATGCACAATCTAAAGAACCATTAATCGCAATTTTTGTGTGATCACTTCTACATGCACAATCTAAAGAACAATTAATCGCAATTTTTGTGTGGTCACTTCTACATGCACAATCTAAAGAACCATTAATCGCAATTTTTGTGTGATCACTTCTACATGCACAATCTAAAGAACAATTAATCGCATATTTTGTGTGGTCACTTCTACATGCACAATCTAAAGAACCATTAATTGCAATTTTTGTGTGATCACTTCTACATGCACAATCTAAAGAACAATTAATCGCAATTTTTGTGTGATCACTTCTACATGCACAATCTAAAGAACAATTAATCGCAATTTTTGTGTGGTCACTTCTACATGCACAATCTAAAGAACCATTAATCGCAATTTTTGTGTGATCACTTCTACATGCACAATCTAAAGAACAATTAATCGCAATTTTTGTGTGATCACTTCTACATGCACAATCTAAAGAACCATTAATCGCAATTTTTGTGTGGTCACTTCTACATGCACAATCTAAAGAACAATTAATCGCAATTTTTGTGTGGTCACTTCTACATGCACAATCTAAAGAACAATTAATCGCAATTTTCGTGTGGTCACGTCTACATGCACAATCTAAAGAACCATTAATCGCAATTTTTGTGTGGTCACTTCTACATGCACAATCTAAAGAACAATTAATCGCAATTTTTGTGTGGTCACTTCTACATGCACAATCTAAAGAACAATTAATCGCAATTTTCGTGTGGTCACGTCTACATGCACAATCTAAAGAACCATTAATCGCAATTTTTGTGTGGTCACTTCTACATGCACAATCTAAAGAACAATTAATCGCAATTTTTGTGTGGTCACTTCTACATGCACAATCTAAAGAACAATTAATCGCAATTTTCGTGTGGTCACGTCTACATGCACAATCTAAAGAACCATTAATCGCAATTTTTGTGTGGTCACTTCTACATGCACAATCTAAAGAACAATTAATCGCAATTTTTGTGTAGTCACTTCTACATGCACAATCTAAAGAACCATTAATCGCAATTTTTGTGTGATCACTTCTACATGCACAATCTAAAGAACAATTAATCGCAATTTTTGTGTGGTCACTTCTACATGCACAATCTAAAGAACCATTAATCGCAATTTTTGTGTGATCACTTCTACATGCACAATCTAAAGAACAATTAATCGCAATTTTTGTGTGGTCACTTCTACATGCACAATCTAAAGAACCATTAATCGCAATTTTTGTGTGATCACTTCTACATGCACAATCTAAAGAACAATTAATCGCAATTTTTGTGTGGTCACTTCTACATGCACAATCTAAAGAACAATTACTCGCAATTTTTGTGTGGTCACTTCTACATGCACAATCTAAAGAACCATTAATCGCAATTTTTGTGTGATCACTTCTACATGCACAATCTAAAGAACAATTAATCGCAATTTTTGTGTGGTCACTTCTACATGCACAATCTAAAGAACCATTAATCGCAATTTTTGTGTGATCACTTCTACATGCACAATCTAAAGAACAATTAATCGCAATTTTTGTGTGGTCACTTCTACATGCACAATCTAAAGAACCATTAATTGCAATTTTTGTGTGATCACTTCTACATGCACAATCTAAAGAACAATTAATCGCAATTTTTGTGTGATCACTTCTACATGCACAATCTAAAGAACAATTAATCGCAATTTTTGTGTGGTCACTTCTACATGCACAATCTAAAGAACCATTAATCGCAATTTTTGTGTGGTCACTTCTACATGCACAATCTAAAGAACAATTAATCGCAATTTTCGTGTGGTCACGTCTACATGCACAATCTAAAGAACCATTAATCGCAATTTTTGTGTGGTCACTTCTACATGCACAATCTAAAGAACAATTAATTGCAATTTTTGTGTGATCACTTCTACATGCACAATCTAAAGAACCATTAATCGCAATTTTTGTGTGGTCACTTCTACATGCACAATCTAAAGAACAATTAATCGCAATTTTTGTGTGGTCACTTCTACATGCACAATCTAAAGAACAATTAATCGCAATTTTCGTGTGGTCACGTCTACATGCACAATCTAAAGAACCATTAATCGCAATTTTTGTGTGGTCACTTCTACATGCACAATCTAAAGAACAATTAATCGCAATTTTTGTGTGGTCACTTCTACATGCACAATCTAAAGAACAATTAATCGCAATTTTCGTGTGGTCACGTCTACATGCACAATCTAAAGAACAATTAATCGCAATTTTTGTGTGGTCACTTCTACATGCACAATCTAAAGAACAATTAATCGCAATTTTTGTGTGGTCACTTCTACATGCACAATCTAAAGAACAATTAATCGCAATTTTCGTGTGGTCACGTCTACATGCACAATCTAAAGAACCATTAATCGCAATTTTTGTGTGGTCACTTCTACATGCACAATCTAAAGAACAATTAATCGCAATTTTTGTGTAGTCACTTCTACATGCACAATCTAAAGAACCATTAATCGCAATTTTTGTGTGATCACTTCTACATGCACAATCTAAAGAACAATTAATCGCAATTTTTGTGTGGTCACTTCTACATGCACAATCTAAAGAACCATTAATCGCAATTTTTGTGTGATCACTTCTACATGCACAATCTAAAGAACAATTAATCGCAATTTTTGTGTGGTCACTTCTACATGCACAATCTAAAGAACCATTAATCGCAATTTTTGTGTGATCACTTCTACATGCACAATCTAAAGAACAATTAATCGCAATTTTTGTGTGGTCACTTCTACATGCACAATCTAAAGAACCATTAATAGCAATTTTTGTGTGGTCACGTCTACATTCACAATCTAAAGAACCATTAATCGCAATTTTTGTGTGATCACTTCTACATGCACAATCTAAAGAACAATTAATCGCAATTTTTGTGTGGTCACTTCTACATGCACAATCTAAAGAACCATTAATCGCAATTTTTGTGTGATCACTTCTACATGCACAATCTAAAGAACAATTAATCGCAATTTTTGTGTGATCACTTCTACATGCACAATCTAAAGAACAATTAATCGCAATTTTTGTGTGGTCACGTCTACATGCACAATCTAAAGAACAATTAATCGCAATTTTTGTGTGGTCACGTCTACATGCACAATCTAAAGAACAATTAATCGCAATTTTTGTGTGGTCACTTCTACATGCACAATCTAAAGAACAATTAATCGCAATTTTTGTGTGGTCACGTCTACATGCACAATCGAAAGAACCATTAATCGCAATTTTTGTGTGATCACTTCTACATGCACAATCTAAAGAACAATTAATTGCAATTTTTGTGTGATCACTTCTACATGCACAATCTAAAGAACAATTAATCGCAATTTTTGTGTGGTCACTTCTACATGCACAATCTAAAGAACCATTAATCGCAATTTTTGTGTGGTCACTTCTACATGCACAATCTAAAGAACAATTAATCGCAATTTTTGTGTGGTCACTTCTACATGCACAATCTAAAGAACTATTAATCGCAATTTTTGTGTGGTCACTTCTACATGCACAATCTAAAGAACCATTAATCGCAATTTTTGTGTGGTCACTTCTACATGCACAATCTAAAGAACCATTAATCGCAATTATTATGTGGTCAATTTTACATGCACAATCTAAAAAACTATTAATCGCAATTTTTGTGTGATCACTTCTACATGCACAATCTAAAGAACCATTAATCGCAATTGTTGTGTGGTCACTTCTACATGCACAATCTGAAGAACAATTAATCGCAATTTTTGTGTGGTCACTTCTACATGCACAATCTAAAGAACCATTAATCGCAATTTTTGTGTGGTCACTTCTACATGCACAATCTAAAGAACCATTAATCGCAATTTTTGTGTGATCACTTCTACATGCACAATCTAAAGAACAATTAATCGCAATTTTTGTGTGGTCACGTCTACATGCACAATCTAAAGAACTATTAATCGCAATATTTGTGTGGTCACGTCTACATGCACAATCTAAAGAACAATTAATCGCAATTTTTGTGTGGTCACTTCTACATGCACAATGTAAAGAACTATTAATCGCAATTTTCGTGTGATCACTTCTACATGCACAATCTAAAGAACAATTAATCGCAATTTTTGTGTGGTCACTTCTACATGCACAATCGAAAGAACAATTAATCGCAATTTTTGTGTGATCACTTCGACATGCACAATCTAAAGAACAATTAATCGCAATTTTTGTGTGATCACTTCTACATGCACAATCTAAAGAACCATTAATCGCAATTTTTGTGTGATCACTTCTACATGCACAATCTAAAGAACTATTAATCGCAATTTTTGTGTGGTCACGTCTACATGCACAATCTAAAGAACTATTAATCGCAATTTTTGTGTGATCACTTCTACATGCACAATCTAAAGAACTATTAATCGCAATTTTTGTGTGGTCACGTCTACATGCACAATCTAAAGAACAATTAATCGCAATTTTTGTGTGATCACTTCTACATGCACAATCTAAAGAACCATTAATCGCAATTTTTGTGTGATCACTTCTACATGCACAATCTAAAGAACAATTAATCGCAATTTTTGTGTGGTCACGTCTACATGCACAATCTAAAGAACTATTAATCGCAATTTTTGTGTGGTCACGTCTACATGCACAATCTAAAGAACAATTAATCGCAATTTTTGTGTGGTCACTTCTACATGCACAATGTAAAGAACTATTAATCGCAATTTTTGTGTGGTCACGTCTACATGCACAATCTAAAGAACAATTAATCGCAATTTTTGTGTGGTCACTTCTACATGCACAATCTAAAGAACAATTAATCGCAATTTTTGTGTGATCACTTCTACATGCACAATCTAAAGAACAATTAATCGCAATTTTTGTGTGGTCACGTCTACATGCACAATCTAAAGAACCATTAATCGCAATTTTTGTGTGGTCACGTCTACATGCACAATCTAAAGAACAATTAATCGCAATTTTTGTGTGATCACTTCTACATGCACAATCTAAAGAACAATTAATCGCAATTTTTGTGTGGTCACTTCTACATGCACAATCTAAAGAACAATTAATCGCAATTTTTGTGTGATCACTTCTACATGCACAATCTAAAGAACCATTAATCGCAATTTTTGTGTGATCACTTCTACATGCACAACCTAAAGAACAATTAATCGCAATTTTTGTGTGGTCACGTCTACATGCACAATCTAAAGAACAATTAATCGCAATTTTTGTGTGATCACTTCTACATGCACAATCTAAAGAACAATTAATCGCAATTTTTGTGTGGTCACGTCTACATGCACAATCTAAAGAACTATTAATCGCAATTTTTGTGTGGTCACGTCTACATGCACAATCTAAAGAACAATTAATCGCAATTTTTGTGTGGTCACTTCTACATGCACAATGTAAAGAACTATTAATCGCAATTTTTGTGTGGTCACGTCTACATGCACAATCTAAAGAACAATTAATCGCAATTTTTGTGTGGTCACTTCTACATGCACAATCTAAAGAACAATTAATCGCAATTTTTGTGTGATCACTTCTACATGCACAATCTAAAGAACAATTAATCGCAATTTTTGTGTGGTCACGTCTACATGCACAATCTAAAGAACCATTAATCGCAATTTTTGTGTGGTCACGTCTACATGCACAATCTAAAGAACAATTAATCGCAATTTTTGTGTGATCACTTCTACATGCACAATCTAAAGAACAATTAATCGCAATTTTTGTGTGGTCACTTCTACATGCACAATCTAAAGAACAATTAATCGCAATTTTTGTGTGATCACTTCTACATGCACAATCTAAAGAACAATTAATCGCAATTTTTGTGTGGTCACGTCTACATGCACAATCTAAAGAACCATTAATCGCAATTTTTGTGTGATCACTTCTACATGCACAATCTAAAGAACAATTAATCGCAATTTTTGTGTGATCACTTCTACATGCACAATCTGAAGAACAATTAATCGCAATTTTTGTGTGGTCACGTCTACATGCACAATCTAAAGAACTATTAATCGCAATTTTTGTGTGGTCACTTCTACATGCACAATCTAAAGAACAATTAATCGCAATTTTCGTGTGGTCACGTCTACATGCACAATCTAAAGAACCATTAATCGCAATTTTTGTGTGGTCACTTCTACATGCACAATCTAAAGAACAATTAATCGCAATTTTTGTGTGGTCACTTCTACATGCACAATCTAAAGAACAATTAATCGCAATTTTCGTGTGGTCACGTCTACATGCACAATCTAAAGAACAATTAATCGCAATTTTTGTGTGGTCACTTCTACATGCACAATCTAAAGAACAATTAATCGCAATTTTTGTGTGGTCACTTCTACATGCACAATCTAAAGAACAATTAATCGCAATTTTCGTGTGGTCACGTCTACATGCACAATCTAAAGAACCATTAATCGCAATTTTTGTGTGGTCACTTCTACATGCACAATCTAAAGAACAATTAATCGCAATTTTTGTGTAGTCACTTCTACATGCACAATCTAAAGAACCATTAATCGCAATTTTTGTGTGATCACTTCTACATGCACAATCTAAAGAACAATTAATCGCAATTTTTGTGTGGTCACTTCTACATGCACAATCTAAAGAACCATTAATCGCAATTTTTGTGTGATCACTTCTACATGCACAATCTAAAGAACAATTAATCGCAATTTTTGTGTGGTCACTTCTACATGCACAATCTAAAGAACCATTAATCGCAATTTTTGTGTGATCACTTCTACATGCACAATCTAAAGAACAATTAATCGCAATTTTTGTGTGGTCACTTCTACATGCACAATCTAAAGAACCATTAATAGCAATTTTTGTGTGGTCACGTCTACATGCACAATCTAAAGAACCATTAATCGCAATTTTTGTGTGATCACTTCTACATGCACAATCTAAAGAACAATTAATCGCAATTTTTGTGTGGTCACTTCTACATGCACAATCTAAAGAACCATTAATCGCAATTTTTGTGTGATCACTTCTACATGCACAATCTAAAGAACAATTAATCGCAATTTTTGTGTGATCACTTCTACATGCACAATCTAAAGAACAATTAATCGCAATTTTTGTGTGGTCACGTCTACATGCACAATCTAAAGAACAATTAATCGCAATTTTTGTGTGGTCACGTCTACATGCACAATCTAAAGAACAATTAATCGCAATTTTTGTGTGGTCACTTCTACATGCACAATCTAAAGAACAATAAATCGCAATTTTTGTGTGGTCACGTCTACATGCACAATCGAAAGAACCATTAATCGCAATTTTTGTGTGATCACTTCTACATGCACAATCTAAAGAACAATTAATTGCAATTTTTGTGTGATCACTTCTACATGCACAATCTAAAAAACAATTAATCGCAATTTTTGTGTGGTCACTTCTACATGCACAATCTAAAGAACCATTAATCGCAATTTTTGTGTGGTCACTTCTACATGCACAATCTAAAGAACAATTAATCGCAATTTTTGTGTGGTCACTTCTACATGCACAATCTAAAGACCAATTAATCGCAATTTTTGTGTGGTCACTTCTACATGCACAATCTAAAGAACCATTAATCGCAATTATTATGTGGTCAATTTTACATGCACAATCTAAAAAACTATTAATCGCAATTTTTGTGTGATCACTTCTACATGCACAATCTAAAGAACCATTAATCGCAATTGTTGTGTGGTCACTTCTACATGCACAATCTGAAGAACAATTAATCGCAATTTTTGTGTGGTCACTTCTACATGCACAATCTAAAGAACCATTAATCGCAATTTTTGTGTGGTCACTTCTACATGCACAATCTAAAGAACCATTAATCGCAATTTTTGTGTGATCACTTCTACATGCACAATCTAAAGAACAATTAATCGCAATTTTTGTGTGGTCACGTCTACATGCACAATCTAAAGAACTATTAATCGCAATTTTTGTGTGGTCACGTCTACATGCACAATCTAAAGAACAATTAATCGCAATTTTTGTGTGATCACTTCTACATGCACAATCTAAAGAACCATTAATCGCAATTTTTGTGTGATCACTTCTACATGCACAATCTAAAGAACAATTAATCGCAATTTTTGTGTGGTCACGTCTACATGCACAATCTAAAGAACTATTAATCGCAATTTTAGTGTGGTCACATCTACATGCACAATCTAAAGAACAATTAATCGCAATTTTTGTGTGGTCACTTCTACATGCACAATGTAAAGAACTATTAATCGCAATTTTTGTGTGGTCACGTCTACATGCACAATCTAAAGAACAATTAATCGCAATTTTTGTGTGGTCACTTCTACATGCACAATCTAAAGAACAATTAATCGCAATTTTTGTGTGATCACTTCTACATGCACAATCTAAAGAACAATTAATCGCAATTTTTGTGTGGTCACGTCTACATGCACAATCTAAAGAACCATTAATCGCAATTTTTGTGTGGTCACGTCTACATGCACAATCTAAAGAACAATTAATCGCAATTTTTGTGTGATCACTTCTACATGCACAATCTAAAGAACAATTAATCGCAATTTTTGTGTGGTCACGTCAACATGCACAATCTAAAGAACAATTAATCGCAATTTTTGTGTGGTCACTTCTACATGCACAATGTAAAGAACTATTAATCGCAATTTTTGTGTGGTCACGTCTACATGCACAATCTAAAGAACAATTAATCGCAATTTTTGTGTGGTCACTTCTACATGCACAATGTAAAGAACTATTAATCGCAATTTTTGTGTGGTCACGTCTACATGCACAATCTAAAGAACAATTAATCGCAATTTTTGTGTGGTCACTTCTACATGCACAATCTAAAGAACAATTAATCGCAATTTTTGTGTGATCACTTCTACATGCATAATCTAAAGAACAATTAATCGCAATTTTTGTGTGGTCACGTCTACATGCACAATCTAAAGAACCATTAATCGCAATTTTTGTGTGGTCACGTCTACATGCACAATCTAAAGAACAATTAATCGCAATTTTTGTGTGGTCACTTCTACATGCACAATCTAAAGAACCATTAATCGCAATTATTATGTGGTCAATTTTACATGCACAATCTAAAAAACTATTAATCGCAATTTTTGTGTGATCACTTCTACATGCACAATGTAAAGAACTATTAATCGCAATTGTTGTGTGGTCACTTCTACATGCACAATCTGAAGAACAATTAATCGCAATTTTTGTGTGGTCACTTCTACATGCACAATCTAAAGAACCATTAATCGCAATTTTTGTGTGGTCACTTCTACATGCACAATCTAAAGAACCATTAATCGCAATTTTTGTGTGATCACTTCTACATGCACAATCTAAAGAACAATTAATCGCAATTTTTGTGTGGTCACGTCTACATGCACAATCTAAAGAACAATTAATCGCAATTTTTGTGTGGTCACTTCTACATGCACAATGTAAAGAACTATTAATCGCAATTTTTGTGTGATCACTTCTACATGCACAATCTAAAGAACAATTAATCGCAATTTTTGTGTGGTCACGTCTACATGCACAATCTAAAGAACTATTAATCGCAATTTTTGTGTGGTCACGTCTACATGCACAATCTAAAGAACAATTAATCGCAATTTTTGTGTGATCACTTCTACATGCACAATCTAAAGAACCATTAATCGCAATTTTTGTGTGATCACTTCTACATGCACAATCTAAAGAACAATTAATCGCAATTTTTGTGTGGTCACGTCTACATGCACAATCTAAAGAACTATTAATCGCAATTTTTGTGTGGTCACGTCTACATGCACAATCTAAAGAACAATTAATCGCAATTTTTGTGTGGTCACTTCTACATGCACAATGTAAAGAACTATTAATCGCAATTTTTGTGTGGTCACGTCTACATGCACAATCTAAAGAACAATTAATCGCAATTTTTGTGTGGTCACTTCTACATGCACAATCTAAAGAACAATTAATCGCAATTTTTGTGTGATCACTTCTACATGCACAATCTAAAGAACAATTAATCGCAATTTTTGTGTGGTCACGTCTACATGCACAATCTAAAGAACCATTAATCGCAATTTTTGTGTGGTCACGTCTACATGCACAATCTAAAGAACAATTAATCGCAATTTTTGTGTGATCACTTCTACATGCACAATCTAAAGAACAATTAATCGCAATTTTTGTGTGGTCACTTCTACATGCACAATCTAAAGAACAATTAATCGCAATTTTTGTGTGATCACTTCTACATGCACAATCTAAAGAACAATTAATCGCAATTTTTGTGTGGTCACGTCTACATGCACAATCTAAAGAACCATTAATCGCAATTTTTGTGTGATCACTTCTACATGCACAATCTAAAGAACAATTAATCGCAATTTTTGTGTGATCACTTCTACATGCACAATCTGAAGAACAATTAATCGCAATTTTTGTGTGGTCACGTCTACATGCACAATCTAAAGAACTATTAATCGCAATTTTTGTGTGGTCACTTCTACATGCACAATCTAAAGAACAATTAATCGCAATTTTCGTGTGGTCACGTCTACATGCACAATCTAAAGAACCATTAATCGCAATTTTTGTGTGGTCACTTCTACATGCACAATCTAAAGAACAATTAATCGCAATTTTTGTGTAGTCACTTCTACATGCACAATCTAAAGAACCATTAATCGCAATTTTTGTGTGATCACTTCTACATGCACAATCTAAAGAACAATTAATCACAATTTTTGTGTGGTCACTTCTACATGCACAATCTAAAGAACCATTAATCGCAATTTTTGTGTGATCACTTCTACATGCACAATCTAAAGAACAATTAATCGCAATTTTTGTGTGGTCACTTCTACATGCACAATCTAAAGAACCATTAATCGCAATTTTTGTGTGATCACTTCTACATGCACAATCTAAAGAACAATTAATCGCAATTTTTGTGTGGTCACTTCTACATGCACAATCTAAAGAACCATTAATAGCAATTTTTGTGTGGTCACGTCTACATGCACAATCTAAAGAACCATTAATCGCAATTTTTGTGTGATCACTTCTACATGCACAATCTAAAGAACAATTAATCGCAATTTTTGTGTGGTCACTTCTACATGCACAATCTAAAGAACCATTAATCGCAATTTTTGTGTGATCACTTCTACATGCACAATCTAAAGAACAATTAATCGCAATTTTTGTGTGATCACTTCTACATGCACAATCTAAAGAACAATTAATCGCAATTTTTGTGTGGTCACGTCTACATGCACAATCTAAAGAACAATTAATCGCAATTTTTGTGTGGTCACGTCTACATGCACAATCTAAAGAACAATTAATCGCAATTTTTGTGTGGTCACTTCTACATGCACAATCTAAAGAACAATTAATCGCAATTTTTG
This sequence comes from Sepiola atlantica, assembly GCA_963556195.1. Lineage (NCBI taxonomy): Eukaryota > Metazoa > Mollusca > Cephalopoda > Sepiida > Sepiolidae > Sepiola > Sepiola atlantica. Next base: position 77,001,363 of record OY744515.1, read on the forward strand.
TGTGGTCACGTCTACATGCACAATCTAAAGAACCATTAATCGCAATTTTTGTGTGATCACTTCTACATGCACAATCTAAAGAACAATTAATTGCAATTTTTGTGTGATCACTTCTACATGCACAATCTAAAGAACAATTAATCGCAATTTTTTTGTGGTCACTTCTACATGCACAATCTAAAGAACCATTAATCGCAATTTTTGTGTGGTCACTTCTACATGCACAATCTAAAGAACCATTAATCGCAATTATTATGTGGTCAATTTTACATGCACAATCTAAAAAACTATTAATCGCAATTTTTGTGTGATCACTTCTACATGCACAATCTAAAGAACCATTAATCGCAATTGTTGTGTGGTCACTTCTACATGCACAATCTGAAGAACAATTAATCGCAATTTTTGTGTGGTCACTTCTACATGCACAATCTAAAGAACCATTAATCGCAATTTTTGTGTGGTCACTTCTACATGCACAATCTAAAGAACCATTAATCGCAATTTTTGTGTGATCACTTCTACATGCACAATCTAAAGAACAATTAATCGCAATTTTTGTGTGGTCACGTCTACATGCACAATCTAAAGAACAATTAATCGCAATTTTTGTGTGGTCACTTCTACATGCACAATGTAAAGAACTATTAATCGCAATTTTTGTGTGATCACTTCTACATGCACAATCTAAAGAACAATTAATCGCAATTTTTGTGTGGTCACGTCTACATGCACAATCTAAAGAACTATTAATCGCAATTTTTGTGTGGTCACGTCTACATGCACAATCTAAAGAACAATTAATCGCAATTTTTGTGTGATCACTTCTACATGCACAATCTAAAGAACCATTAATCGCAATTTTTGTGTGATCACTTCTACATGCACAATCTAAAGAACAATTAATCGCAATTTTTGTGTGGTCACGTCTACATGCACAATCTAAAGAACTATTAATCGCAATTTTTGTGTGGTCACGTCTACATGCACAATCTAAAGAACAATTAATCGCAATTTTTGTGTGGTCACTTCTACATGCACAATGTAAAGAACTATTAATCGCAATTTTTGTGTGGTCACGTCTACATGCACAATCTAAAGAACAATTAATCGCAATTTTTGTGTGGTCACTTCTACATGCACAATCTAAAGAACAATTAATCGCAATTTTTGTGTGATCACTTCTACATGCACAATCTAAAGAACAATTAATCGCAATTTTTGTGTGGTCACGTCTACATGCACAATCTAAAGAACCATTAATCGCAATTTTTGTGTGGTCACGTCTACATGCACAATCTAAAGAACAATTAATCGCAATTTTTGTGTGATCACTTCTACATGCACAATCTAAAGAACAATTAATCGCAATTTTTGTGTGGTCACGTCTACATGCACAATCTAAAGAACTATTAATCGCAATTTTTGTGTGGTCACGTCTACATGCACAATCTAAAGAACAATTAATCGCAATTTTTGTGTGGTCACTTCTACATGCACAATGTAAAGAACTATTAATCGCAATTTTTGTGTGGTCACGTCTACATGCACAATCTAAAGAACAATTAATCGCAATTTTTGTGTGGTCACTTCTACATGAACAATCTAAAGAACAATTAATCGCAATTTTTGTGTGATCACTTCTACATGCACAATCTAAAGAACAATTAATCGCAATTTTTGTGTGGTCACGTCTACATGCACAATCTAAAGAACCATTAATCGCAATTTTTGTGTGGTCACGTCTACATGCACAATCTAAAGAACAATTAATCGCAATTTTTGTGTGATCACTTCTACATGCACAATCTAAAGAACAATTAATCGCAATTTTTGTGTGGTCACTTCTACATGCACAATCTAAAGAACAATTAATCGCAATTTTTGTGTGGTCACTTCTACATGCACAATCTAAAGAACCATTAATCGCAATTATTATGTGGTCAATTTTACATGCACAATCTAAAAAACTATTAATCGCAATTTTTGTGTGATCACTTCTACATGCACAATCTAAAGAACCATTAATCGCAATTGTTGTGTGGTCACTTCTACATGCACAATCTGAAGAACAATTAATCGCAATTTTTGTGTGGTCACTTCTACATGCACAATCTAAAGAACCATTAATCGCAATTTTTGTGTGGTCACTTCTACATGCACAATCTAAAGAACCATTAATCGCAATTTTTGTGTGATCACTTCTACATGCACAATCTAAAGAACAATTAATCGCAATTTTTGTGTGGTCACGTCTACATGCACAATCTAAAGAACAATTAATCGCAATTTTTGTGTGGTCACTTCTACATGCACAATGTAAAGAACTATTAATCGCAATTTTTGTGTGATCACTTCTACATGCACAATCTAAAGAACAATTAATCGCAATTTTTGTGTGGTCACGTCTACATGCACAATCTAAAGAACTATTAATCGCAATTTTTGTGTGGTCACGTCTACATGCACAATCTAAAGAACAATTAATCGCAATTTTTGTGTGATCACTTCTACATGCACAATCTAAAGAACCATTAATCGCAATTTTTGTGTGATCACTTCTACATGCACAATCTAAAGAACAATTAATCGCAATTTTTGTGTGGTCACGTCTACATGCACAATCTAAAGAACTATTAATCGCAATTTTTGTGTGGTCACGTCTACATGCACAATCTAAAGAACAATTAATCGCAATTTTTGTGTGGTCACTTCTACATGCACAATGTAAAGAACTATTAATCGCAATTTTTGTGTGGTCACGTCTACATGCACAATCTAAAGAACAATTAATCGCAATTTTTGTGTGGTCACTTCTACATGCACAATCTAAAGAACAATTAATCGCAATTTTTGTGTGATCACTTCTACATGCACAATCTAAAGAACAATTAATCGCAATTTTTGTGTGGTCACGTCTACATGCACAATCTAAAGAACCATTAATCGCAATTTTTGTGTGGTCACGTCTACATGCACAATCTAAAGAACAATTAATCGCAATTTTTGTGTGATCACTTCTACATGCACAATCTAAAGAACAATTAATCGCAATTTTTGTGTGGTCACTTCTACATGCACAATCTAAAGAACAATTAATCGCAATTTTTGTGTGATCACTTCTACATGCACAATCTAAAGAACAATTAATCGCAATTTTTGTGTGGTCACGTCTACATGCACAATCTAAAGAACCATTAATCGCAATTTTTGTGTGATCACTTCTACATGCACAATCTAAAGAACAATTAATCGCAATTTTTGTGTGATCACTTCTACATGCACAATCTGAAGAACAATTAATCGCAATTTTTGTGTGGTCACGTCTACATGCACAATCTAAAGAACTATTAATCGCAATTTTTGTGTGGTCACTTCTACATGCACAATCTAAAGAACAATTAATCGCAATTTTCGTGTGGTCACGTCTACATGCACAATCTAAAGAACCATTAATCGCAATTTTTGTGTGGTCACTTCTACATGCACAATCTAAAGAACAATTAATCGCAATTTTTGTGTAGTCACTTCTACATGCACAATCTAAAGAACCATTAATCGCAATTTTTGTGTGATCACTTCTACATGCACAATCTAAAGAACAATTAATCACAATTTTTGTGTGGTCACTTCTACATGCACAATCTAAAGAACCATTAATCGCAATTTTTGTGTGATCACTTCTACATGCACAATCTAAAGAACCATTAATCGCAATTTTTGTGTGGTCACTTCTACATGCACAATCTAAAGAACCATTAATCGCAATTATTATGTGGTCAATTTTACATGCACAATCTAAAAAACTATTAATCGCAATTTTTGTGTGATCACTTCTACATGCACAATCTAAAGAACCATTAATCGCAATTGTTGTGTGGTCACTTCTACATGCACAATCTGAAGAACAATTAATCGCAATTTTTGTGTGGTCACTTCTACATGCACAATCTAAAGAACCATTAATCGCAATTTTTGTGTGGTCACTTCTACATGCACAATCTAAAGAACCATTAATCGCAATTTTTGTGTGATCACTTCTACATGCACAATCTAAAGAACAATTAATCGCAATTTTTGTGTGGTCACGTCTACATGCACAATCTAAAGAACAATTAATCGCAATTTTTGTGTGGTCACTTCTACATGCACAATGTAAAGAACTATTAATCGCAATTTTTGTGTGATCACTTCTACATGCACAATCTAAAGAACAATTAATCGCAATTTTTGTGTGGTCACGTCTACATGCACAATCTAAAGAACTATTAATCGCAATTTTTGTGTGGTCACGTCTACATGCACAATCTAAAGAACAATTAATCGCAATTTTTGTGTGATCACTTCTACATGCACAATCTAAAGAACCATTAATCGCAATTTTTGTGTGATCACTTCTACATGCACAATCTAAAGAACAATTAATCGCAATTTTTGTGTGGTCACGTCTACATGCACAATCTAAAGAACTATTAATCGCAATTTTTGTGTGGTCACGTCTACATGCACAATCTAAAGAACAATTAATCGCAATTTTTGTGTGGTCACTTCTACATGCACAATGTAAAGAACTATTAATCGCAATTTTTGTGTGGTCACGTCTACATGCACAATCTAAAGAACAATTAATCGCAATTTTTGTGTGGTCACTTCTACATGCACAATCTAAAGAACAATTAATCGCAATTTTTGTGTGATCACTTCTACATGCACAATCTAAAGAACAATTAATCGCAATTTTTGTGTGGTCACGTCTACATGCACAATCTAAAGAACCATTAATCGCAATTTTTGTGTGGTCACGTCTACATGCACAATCTAAAGAACAATTAATCGCAATTTTTGTGTGATCACTTCTACATGCACAATCTAAAGAACAATTAATCGCAATTTTTGTGTGGTCACGTCTACATGCACAATCGAAAGAACTATTAATCGCAATTTTTGTGTGGTCACGTCTACATGCACAATCTAAAGAACAATTAATCGCAATTTTTGTGTGGTCACTTCTACATGCACAATGTAAAGAACTATTAATCGCAATTTTTGTGTGGTCACGTCTACATGCACAATCTAAAGAACAATTAATCGCAATTTTTGTGTGGTCACTTCTACATGCACAATCTAAAGAACAATTAATCGCAATTTTTGTGTGATCACTTCTACATGCACAATCTAAAGAACAATTAATCGCAATTTTTGTGTGGTCACGTCTACATGCACAATCTAAAGAACCATTAATCGCAATTTTTGTGTGGTCACGTCTACATGCACAATCTAAAGAACAATTAATCGCAATTTTTGTGTGGTCACGTCTACATGCACAATCTAAAGAACAATTAATCGCAATTTTTGTGTGGTCACTTCTACATGCACAATCTAAAGAACCATTAATCGCAATTATTATGTGGTCAATTTTACATGCACAATCTAAAAAACTATTAATCGCAATTTTTGTGTGATCACTTCTACATGCACAATCTAAAGAACCATTAATCGCAATTGTTGTGTGGTCACTTCTACATGCACAATCTGAAGAACAATTAATCGCAATTTTTGTGTGGTCACTTCTACATGCACAATCTAAAGAACCATTAATCGCAATTTTTGTGTGGTCACTTCTACATGCACAATCTAAAGAACCATTAATCGCAATTTTTGTGTGATCACTTCTACATGCACAATCTAAAGAACAATTAATCGCAATTTTTGTGTGGTCACGTCTACATGCACAATCTAAAGAACAATTAATCGCAATTTTTGTGTGGTCACTTCTACATGCACAATGTAAAGAACTATTAATCGCAATTTTTGTGTGATCACTTCTACATGCACAATCTAAAGAACAATTAATCGCAATTTTTGTGTGGTCACGTCTACATGCACAATCTAAAGAACTATTAATCGCAATTTTTGTGTGGTCACGTCTACATGCACAATCTAAAGAACAATTAATCGCAATTTTTGTGTGATCACTTCTACATGCACAATCTAAAGAACCATTAATCGCAATTTTTGTGTGATCACTTCTACATGCACAATCTAAAGAACAATTACTCGCAATTTTTGTGTGGTCACGTCTACATGCACAATCTAAAGAACTATTAATCGCAATTTTTGTGTGGTCACGTCTACATGCACAATCTAAAGAACAATTAATCGCAATTTTTGTGTGGTCACTTCTACATGCACAATGTAAAGAACTATTAATCGCAATTTTTGTGTGGTCACGTCTACATGCACAATCTAAAGAACAATTAATCGCAATTTTTGTGTGGTCACTTCTACATGCACAATGTAAAGAACTATTAATCGCAATTTTTGTGTGGTCACGTCTACATGCACAATCTAAAGAACAATTAATCGCAATTTTTGTGTGGTCACTTCTACATGCACAATCTAAAGTACAATTAATCGCAATTTTTGTGTGATCACTTCTACATGCACAATCTAAAGAACAATTAATCGCAATTTTTGTGTGATCACTTCTACATGCACAATCTGAAGAACAATTAATCGCAATTTTTGTGTGGTCACGTCTACATGCACAATCTAAAGAACTATTAATCGCAATTTTTGTGTGGTCACTTCTACATGCACAATCTAAAGAACAATTAATCGCAATTTTCGTGTGGTCACGTCTACATGCACAATCTAAAGAACCATTAATCGCAATTTTTGTGTGGTCACTTCTACATGCACAATCTAAAGAACAATTAATCGCAATTTTTGTGTAGTCACTTCTACATGCACAATCTAAAGAACCATTAATCGCAATTTTTGTGTGATCACTTCTACATGCACAATCTAAAGAACAATTAATCACAATTTTTGTGTGGTCACTTCTAAATGCACAATCTAAAGAACCATTAATCGCAATTTTTGTGTGATCACTTCTACATGCACAATCTAAAGAACAATTAATCGCAATTTTTGTGTGGTCACTTCTACATGCACAATCTAAAGAACCATTAATCGCAATTTTTGTGTGATCACTTCTACATGCACAATCTAAAGAACAATTAATCGCAATTTTTGTGTGGTCACTTCTACATGCACAATCTAAAGAACAATTAATAGCAATTTTTGTGTGGTCACGTCTACATGCACAATCTAAAGAACCATTAATCGCAATTTTTGTGTGATCACTTCTACATGCACAATCTAAAGAACAATTAATCGCAATTTTTGTGTGGTCACTTCTACATGCACAATCTAAAGAACCATTAATCGCAATTTTTGTGTGATCACTTCTACATGCACAATCTAAAGAACAATTAATCGCAATTTTTGTGTGATCACGTCTACATGCACAATCTAAAGAACAATTAATCGCAATTTTTGTGTGGTCACGTCTACATGCACAATCTAAAGAACAATTAATCGCAATTTTTGTGTGGTCACGTCTACATGCACAATCTAAAGAACAATTAATCGCAATTTTTGTGTGGTCACTTCTACATGCACAATCTAAAGAACAATTAATCGCAATTTTTGTGTGGTCACGTCTACATGCACAATCTAAAGAACCATTAATCGCAATTTTTGTGTGATCACTTCTACATGCACAATCTAAAGAACAATTAATTGCAATTTTTGTGTGATCACTTCTACATGCACAATCTAAAGAACAATTAATCGCAATTTTTGTGTGGTCACTTCTACATGCACAATCTAAAGAACCATTAATCGCAATTTTTGTGTGGTCACTTCTACATGCACAATCTAAAGAACAATTAATCGCAATTTTTGTGTGGTCACTTCTACATGCACAATCTAAAGAACTATTAATCGCAATTTTTGTGTGGTCACTTCTACATGCACAATCTAAAGACCAATTAATCGCAATTTTTGTGTGGTCACTTCTACATGCACAATCTAAAGAACCATTAATCGCAATTTTTGTGTGATCACTTCTACATGCACAATCTAAAGAACCATTAATCGAAATTTTTGTGTGGTCAATTTAACATGCACAATCTAAAGAACCATTAATCGCAATTTTTGTGTGGTCAATTTAACATGCACAATCTAAAAAACCATTAATAGATATTTTTTGTGATCACTCCTACATGCACAATCTAAAGAACCATTAATCGCAATTATTATGTGGTCAATTTTACATGCACAATCTAAAAAACCATTAATAGCAATTTTTTGTGATTACTTCTACATGCACAATCTAAAGAACCATTAATCGCAATTATTATGTGGTCAATTTTACATGCACAATCTAAAAAACCATTAATAGCCATTTTTTGTGATAACTTCTACATGCACAATCTCAAGAACCATTAATCGCAATTGTTGTGTGGTCACTTCTACATGCACAATCTAAAGAACAATTAATCGCAATTTTTGTGTGATCACTTCTACATGCACAATCTAAAGAACAATTAATCGCAATTTTTGTGTGATCACTTCTACATGCACAATCTAAAGAACCATTAATCGCAATTTTTGTGTGGTCACTTCTACATGCACAATCTAAAGAACAATTAATCGCAATTTTTGTGTGGTCACTTCTACATGCACAATCTAAAGAACAATTAATCGCCATTTTCGTGTGGTCACGTCTACATGCACAATCTAAAGAACCATTAATCGCAATTTTTGTGTGGTCACTTCTACATGCACAATCTAAAGAACAATTAATCGCAATTTTTGTGTGGTCACTTCTACATGCACAATCTAAAGAACAATTAATCGCAATTTTCGTGTGGTCACGTCTACATGCACAATCTAAAGAACCATTAATCGCAATTTTTGTGTGGTCACTTCTACATGCACAATCTAAAGAACAATTAATCGCAATTTTTGTGTGGTCACTTCTACATGCACAATCTAAAGAACCATTAATCGCAATTTTTGTGTGATCACTTCTACATGCACAATCTAAAGAACAATTAATCGCAATTTTTGTGTGGTCACTTCTACATGCACAATCTAAAGAACCATTAATCGCAATTTTTGTGTGATCACTTCTACATGCACAATCTAAAGAACAATTAATCGCAATTTTTGTGTGGTCACTTCTACATGCACAATCTAAAGAACCATTAATTGCAATTTTTGTGTGATCACTTCTACATGCACAATCTAAAGAACAATTAATCGCAATTTTTGTGTGATCACTTCTACATGCACAATCTAAAGAACAATTAATCGCAATTTTTGTGTGGTCACTTCTACATGCACAATCTAAAGAACCATTAATCGCAATTTTTGTGTGATCACTTCTACATGCACAATCTAAAGAACAATTAATCGCAATTTTTGTGTGATCACTTCTACATGCACAATCTAAAGAACCATTAATCGCAATTTTTGTGTGGTCACTTCTACATGCACAATCTAAAGAACAATTAATCGCAATTTTTGTGTGGTCACTTCTACATGCACAATCTAAAGAACAATTAATCGCAATTTTCGTGTGGTCACGTCTACATGCACAATCTAAAGAACCATTAATCGCAATTTTTGTGTGGTCACTTCTACATGCACAATCTAAAGAACAATTAATCGCAATTTTTGTGTGGTCACTTCTACATGCACAATCTAAAGAACAATTAATCGCAATGTTCGTGTGGTCACGTCTACATGCACAATCTAAAGAACCATTAATCGCAATTTTTGTGTGGTCACTTCTACATGCACAATCTAAAGAACAATTAATCGCAATTTTTGTGTGGTCACTTCTACATGCACAATCTAAAGAACAATTAATCGCAATTTTCGTGTGGTCACGTCTACATGCACAATCTAAAGAACCATTAATCGCAATTTTTGTGTGGTCACTTCTACATGCACAATCTAAAGAACAATTAATCGCAATTTTTGTGTAGTCACTTCTACATGCACAATCTAAAGAACAATTAATCGCAATTTTTGTGTGATCACTTCTACATGCACAATCTAAAGAACAATTAATCGCAATTTTTGTGTGGTCACTTCTACATGCACAATCTAAAGAACCATTAATCGCAATTTTTGTATGATCACTTCTACATGCACAATCTAAAGAACAATTAATCGCAATTTTTGTGTGGTCACTTCTACATGCACAATCTAAAGAACCATTAATCGCAATTTTTGTGTGATCACTTCTACATGCACAATCTAAAGAACAATTAATCGCAATTTTTGTGTGGTCACTTCTACATGCACAATCTAAAGAACCATTAATAGCAATTTTTGTGTGGTCACGTCTACATGCACAATCTAAAGAACCATTAATCGCAATTTTTGTGTGATCACTTCTACATGCACAATCTAAAGAACAATTAATCGCAATTTTTGTGTGGTCACTTCTACATGCACAATCTAAAGAACCATTAATCGCAATTTTTGTGTGATCACTTCTACATGCAAAATCTAAAGAACAATTAATCGCAATTTTTGTGTGATCACTTCTACATGCACAATCTAAAGAACAATTAATCGCAATTTTTGTGTGGTCACGTCTACATGCACAATCTAAAGAACAATTAATCGCAATTTTTGTGTGGTCACGTCTACATGCACAATCTAAAGAACAATTAATCGCAATTTTTGTGTGGTCACTTCTACATGCACAATCTAAAGAACAATTAATCGCAATTTTTGTGTGGTCACGTCTACATGCACAATCTAAAGAACCATTAATCGCAATTTTTGTGTGATCACTTCTACATGCACAATCTAAAGAACAATTAATTGCAATTTTTGTGTGATCACTTCTACATGCACAATCTAAAGAACAATTAATCGCAATTTTTGTGTGGTCACTTCTACATGCACAATCTAAAGAACCATTAATCGCAATTTTTGTGTGGTCACTTCTACATGCACAATCTAAAGAACAATTAATCGCAATTTTTGTGTGGTCACTTCTACATGCACAATCTAAAGAACTATTAATCGCAATTTTTGTGTGGTCACTTCTACATGCACAATCTAAAGACCAATTAATCGCAATTTTTGTGTGGTCACTTCTACATGCACAATCTAAAGAACCATTAATCGCAATTATTATGTGGTCAATTTTACATGCACAATCTAAAAAACTATTAATCGCAATTTTTGTGTGATCACTTCTACATGCACAATCTAAAGAACCATTAATCGCAATTGTTGTGTGGTCACTTCTACATGCACAATCTGAAGAACAATTAATCGCAATTTTTGTGTGGTCACTTCTACATGCACAATCTAAAAAACCATTAATCGCAATTTTTGTGTGGTCACTTCTACATGCACAATCTAAAGAACCATTAATCGCAATTTTTGTGTGATCACTTCTACATGCACAATCTAAAGAACAATTAATCGCAATTTTTGTGTGGTCACGTCTACATGCACAATCTAAAGAACTATTAATCGCAATTTTTGTGTGGTCACGTCTACATGCACAATCTAAAGAACAATTAATCGCAATTTTTGTGTGGTCACTTCTACATGCACAATGTAAAGAACTATTAATCGCAATTTTTGTGTGATCACTTCTACATGCACAATCTAAAGAACAATTAATCGCAATTTTTGTGTGGTCACGTCTACATGCACAATCTAAAGCACTATTAATCGCAATTTTTGTGTGGTCACGTCTACATGCACAATCTAAAGAACAATTAATCGCAATTTTTGTGTGATCACTTCTACATGCACAATCTAAAGAACCATTAATCGCAATTTTTGTGTGATCACTTCTACATGCACAATCTAAAGAACAATTAATCGCAATTTTTGTGTGGTCACGTCTACATGCACAATCTAAAGAACTATTAATCGCAATTTTTGTGTGGTCACGTCTACATGCACAATCTAAAGAACAATTAATCGCAATTTTTGTGTGGTCACTTCTACATGCACAATGTAAAGAACTATTAATCGCAATTTTTGTGTGGTCACGTCTACATGCACAATCTAAAGAACAATTAATCGCAATTTTTGTGTGGTCACTTCTACATGCACAATCTAAAGAACAATTAATCGCAATTTTTGTGTGATCACTTCTACATGCACAATCTAAAGAACAATTAATCGCAATTTTTGTGTGGTCACGTCTACATGCACAATCTAAAGAACCATTAATCGCAATTTTTGTGTGGTCACGTCTACATGCACAATCTAAAGAACAATTAATCGCAATTTTTGTGTGATCACTTCTACATGCACAATCTAAAGAACAATTAATCGCAATTTTTGTGTGGTCACTTCTACATGCACAATCTAAAGAACAATTAATCGCAATTTTTGTGTGATCACTTCTACATGCACAATCTAAAGAACAATTAATCGCAATTTTTGTGTGGTCACGTCTACATGCACAATCTAAAGAACCATTAATCGCAATTTTTGTGTGATCACTTCTACATGCACAATCTAAAGAACAATTAATCGCAATTTTTGTGTGATCACTTCTACATGCACAATCTGAAGAACAATTAATCGCAATTTTTGTGTGGTCACGTCTACATGCACAATCTAAAGAACTATTAATCGCAATTTTTGTGTGGTCACTTCTACATGCACAATCTAAAGAACAATTAATCGCAATTTTCGTGTGGTCACGTCTACATGCACAATCTAAAGAACCATTAATCGCAATTTTTGTGTGATCACTTCTACATGCACAATCTAAAGAACAATTAATCGCAATTTTTGTGTGGTCACTTCTACATGCACAATCTAAAGAACCATTAATCGCAATTTTTGTGTGATCAGTTCTACATGCACAATCTAAAGAACAATTAATTGCAATTTTTGTGTGGTCACTTCTACATGCACAATCTAAAGAACCATTAATAGCAATTTTTGTGTGGTCACGTCTACATGCACAATCTAAAGAACCATTAATCGCAATTTTTGTGTGATCACTTCTACATGCACAATCTAAAGAACAATTAATCGCAATTTTTGTGTGGTCACTTCTACATGCACAATCTAAAGAACCATTAATCGCAATTTTTGTGTGATCACTTCTACATGCACAATCTAAAGAACAATTAATCGCAATTTTTGTGTGATCACTTCTACATGCACAATCTAAAGAACAATTAATCGCAATTTTTGTGTGGTCACGTCTACATGCACAATCTAAAGTACAATTAATCGCAATTTTTTTGTGGTCACGTCTACATGCACAATCTAAAGAACAATTAATCGCAATTTTTGTGTGGTCACTTCTACATGCACAATCTAAAGAACAATTAATCGCAATTTTTGTGTGGTCACGTCTACATGCACAATCTAAAGAACCATTAATCGCAATTTTTGTGTGATCACTTCTACATGCACAATCTAAAGAACAATTAATTGCAATTTTTGTGTGATCACTTCTACATGCACAATCTAAAGAACAATTAATCGCAATTTTTGTGTGGTCACTTCTACATGCACAATCTAAAGAACCATTAATCGCAATTTTTGTGTGGTCACTTCTACATGCACAATCTAAAAAACAATTAATCGCAATTTTTGTGTGGTCACTTCTACATGCACAATCTAAAGAACTATTAATCGCAATTTTTGTGTGGTCACTTCTACATGCACAATCTAAAGACCAATTAATCGCAATTTTTGTGTGGTCACTTCTACATGCACAATCTAAAGAACCATTAATCGCAATTATTATGTGGTCAATTTTACATGCACAATCTAAAAAACTATTAATCGCAATTTTTGTGTGATCACTTCTACATGCACAATCTAAAGAACCATTAATCGCAATTGTTGTGTGGTCACTTCTACATGCACAATCTAAAGAACAATTAATCGCAATTTTTGTGTGGTCACTTCTACATGCACAATCTAAAGAACCATTAATCGCAATTTTTGTGTGGTCACTTCTACATGCACAATCTAAAGAACCATTAATCGCAATTTTTGTGTGGTCACGTCTACATGCACAATCTAAAGAACAATTAATCGCAATTTTTGTGTGGTCACTTCTACATGCACAATGTAAAGAACTATTAATCGCAATTTTTGTGTGATCACTTCTACATGCACAATCTAAAGAACAATTAATCGCAATTTTTGTGTGGTCACGTCTACATGCACAATCTAAAGAACTATTAATCGCAATTTTTGTGTGGTCACGTCTACATGCACAATCTAAAGAACAATTAATCGCAATTTTTGTGTGATCACATCTACATGCACAATCTAAAGAACCATTAATCGCAATTTTTGTGTGATCACTTCTACATGCACAATCTAAAGAACAATTAATCGCAATTTTTGTGTGGTCACGTCTACATGCACAATCTAAAGAACTATTAATCGCAATTTTTGTGTGGTCACGTCTACATGCACAATCTAAAGAACAATAAATCGCAATTTTTGTGTGGTCACTTCTACATGCACAATGTAAAGAACTATTAATCGCAATTTTTGTGTGGTCACGTCTACATGCACAATCTAAAGAACAATTAATCGCAATTTTTGTGTGGTCACTTCTACATGCACAATCTAAAGAACAATTAATCGCAATTTTTGTGTGATCACTTCTACATGCACAATCTAAAGAACAATTAATCGCAATTTTTGTGTGGTCACGTCTACATGCACAATCTAAAGAACCATTAATCGCAATTTTTGTGTGGTCACGTCTACATGCACAATCTAAAGAACAATTAATCGCAATTTTTGTGTGATCACTTCTACATGCACAATCTTAAGAACAATTAATCGCAATTTTTGTGTGGTCACTTCTACATGCACAATCTAAAGAACAATTAATCGCAATTTTTGTGTGATCACTTCTACATGCACAATCTAAAGAACAATTAATCGCAATTTTTGTGTGGTCACGTCTACATGCACAATCTAAAGAACAATTAATCGCAATTTTTGTGTGATCACTTCTACATGCACAATCTTAAGAACAATTAATCGCAATTTTTGTGTGGTCACTTCTACATGCACAATCTAAAGAACAATTAATCGCAATTTTTGTGTGATCACTTCTACATGCACAATCTAAAGAACAATTAATCGCAATTTTTGTGTGGTCACTTCTACATGCACAATCTAAAGAACAATTAATCGCAATTTTTGTGTGGTCACTTCTACATGCACAATCTAAAGAACAATTAATCGCAATTTTTGTGTGGTCACGTCTACATGCACAATCTAAAGAACCATTAATCGCAATTTTTGTGTGATCACTTCTACATGCACAATCTAAAGAACAATTAATCGCAATTTTTGTGTGATCACTTCTACATGCACAATCTGAAGAACAATTAATCGCAATTTTTGTGTGGTCACGTCTACATGCACAATCTAAAGAACTATTAATCGCAATTTTTGTGTGGTCACTTCTACATGCACAATCTAAAGAACAATTAATCGCAATTTTTGTGTGGTCACTTCTACATGCACAATCTAAAGAACCATTAATCGCAATTTTTGTGTGATCACTTCTACAGGCACAATCTAAAGAACAATTAATCGCAATTTTTGTGTGATCACTTCTACATGCAACATCTAAAGAACCATTAATCGCAATTGTTGTGTGATCACTTCTACATGCACAATCTAAAGAACAATTAATCGCAATTTTTGTGTGGTCACATCTACATGCACAATCTAAAGAACTATTAATCGCAATTTTTGTGTGGTCACTTCTACATGCACAATCTAAAGAACCATTAATCGCAATTTTTGTGTGGTCACTTCTACATGCACAATCTAAAGAACCATTAATCGCAATTTTTGTGTGATCACTTCTACATGCACAATCTAAAGAACAATTAATCGCAATTTTTGTGTGGTCACTTCTACATGCACAATCTAAAGAACCATTAATCGTAATTTTTGTGTGATCACTTCTACATGCACAATCTAAAGAACAATTAATCGCAATTTTTGTGTGGTCACTTCTACATGCACAATCTTAAGAACCATTAATCGCAATTTTTGTGTGATCACTTCTACATGCAACATCTAAAGAACCATTAATCGCAATTGTTGTGTGATCACTTCTACATGCACAATCTAAAGAACAATTAATCGCAATTTTTGTGTGATCACTTCTACATGCACAATCTAAAGAACCATTAATCGCAATTGTTGTGTGGTCACGTCTACATGCACAATCTAAAGAACTATTAATCGCAATTTTTGTGTGGTCACTTCTACATGCACAATCTAAAGAACCATTAATCGCAATTTTTCTGTAGTTGATTCTACATGCACAATGTAAAGAAGCATTAGTAGCAATTTTTGTGAGATCCCTTCTACATGCACAATATAAAGAAGCATTAGTAGCAATTTTTGTGTGATAAATTCTACATGCTCAATCTAAAGAACCATTAATCGCAATTGTTGTGTGGTCACGTCTACATGCACAATCTAAAGAACCATTAATCGCAATTTTTGTGTGGTCACTTCTACATGCACAATCTAAAGAACCATTAATCGCAATTTTTGTGTGGTCACGTCTACATGCACAATCTGAAGAACAATTAATCGCAATTTTTGTGTGGTCACTTCTACATGCACAATCTAAAGAACCATTAATCGCAATTTTTGTGTGGTCAATTATAAATGCACAATCTAAAAAACCATTAATAGCAATTTTTTGTGATCACTTCTACATGCACAATCTAAAGAACTATTAATCGCAATTTTTGTGTGGTCAATTTAAAATGCACTATCTAAAAAACCATTAATAGCAATTTTTTGTGATCACTTCTACATGCACAATCTAAAGAACCATTAATCGCAATTTTTGTGTGGTCAATTTAACATGCACAAACTAAAATACCATTAATAGCAATTTTTTGTGATTACTTCTACATGCACAATCTAAAGAACCATTAATCGCAATTATTATGTGGTCAATTTTACATGCACAATCTAAAAAACCATTAATAGCCATTTTTTGTGATTACTTCTACATGCACAATCTAAAGAACCATTAATCGCAATTGTTGTGTGGTCACTTCTATATGCACAATCTAAAGAACCATTAATCGCAATTTTTGTGTGGTCAATTTAAAATGCACAATCTAAAAAACCATTAATAGCAATTTTTTGTGATCACTTCTACATGCACAATCTAAAGAACTACTAATCGCAATTTTTGTGTGGTCACTTCTACATGCACAATCTAAAGAAGCATTAGTAGCAATTTTTGTGTAGTCAATTTAAAATGCACAATCTAAAAAACCATTAATAGCAATTTTTTGTGATCACTTCTACATGCACAATCTAAAGAACCATTAATCGCAATTTTTGTGTGGTCAATTTAACATGCACAATCTAAAAAACCATTAATAGCAATTTTTTGTGATTACTTCTACATGCACAATCTAAAGAACCATTAATCGCAATTATTATGTGGTCAATTTTACATGCACAATCTAAAAAACCATTAATAGCCATTTTTTGTGATTACTTCTACATGCACAATCTAAAGAACAATTAATCGCAATTGTTGTGTGGTCACTTCTACATGCACAATCTAAAGACCCATTAATCGCAATTTTTGTGTGGTCAATTTAAAATGCACAATCTAAAAAACCATTAATAGCAATTTTTTGTGATCACTTCTACATGCACAATCTAAAGAACCATTAATCGCAATTTTTGTGTGGTCAATTTAAAATGCACAATCTAAAAAACCATTAATAGCAATTTTTTGTGATCACTTCTACATGCAAAATCTAAAGAACCATTAATCGCAATTTTTGTGTGGTCAATTTAAAATGCACAATCTAAAAAACCATTAATAGCAATTTTTGTGTGGTCACTTCTACATGCACAATCTAAAGAACCATTAATCGCAATTTTTGTGTGATCACTTCTACATGCACAATCTAAAGAACAATTAATCGCAATTTTTGTGTGGTCACTTCTACATGCACAATCTAAAGAACTATTAATCGCAATTTTTGTGTGGTCATATCTACATGCACAATCTAAAGAACCATTAATCGCAATTTTTGTGTGGTCACTTCTACATGCACAATCTAAAGCACCATTAATCGCAATTTTTGTGTGATCACTTCTACATGCACAATCTAAAGAACCATTAATCGAAATTTTTGTGTGGTCAATTTAACATGCACAATCTAAAGAACCATTAATCGCAATTTTTGTGTGGTCAATTTAACATGCACAATCTAAAAAACCATTAATAGCCATTTTTTGTGATTACTTCTACATGCACAATCTAAAGAACCATTAATCGCAATTGTTGTGTGGTCACTTCTACATGCACAATCTAAAGAACAATTAATCGCAATTTTTGTGTGATCACTTCTACATGCACAATCTAAAGAACAATTAATCGCAATTTTTGTGTGGTCACTTCTACATGCACAATCTAAAGAACAATTAATCGCAATTTTTGTGTGGTCACTTCTACATGCACAATCTAAAGAACAATTAATCGCAATTTTTGTGTGGTCACTTCTACATGCACAATCTAAAGAACCATTAATCGCAATTTTTGTGTGATCACTTCTACATGCACAATCTAAAGAACAATTAATTGCAATTTTTGTGTGATCACTTCTACATGCACAATCTAAAGAACAATTAATCGCAATTTTTGTGTGGTCACTTCTACATGCACAATCTAAAGAACCATTAATCGCAATTTTTGTGTGGTCACTTCTACATGCACAATCTAAAGAACCATTAATCGCAATTTTTGTGTGGTCACTTCTACATGCACAATCTAAAGAACTATTAATCGCAATTTTTGTGTGGTCACTTCTACATGCACAATCTAAAGACCAATTAATCGCAATTTTTGTGTAATCACTTCTACATGCACAATCTAAAGAACCATTAATCGCAATTATTATGTGGTCAATTTTACATGCACAATCTAAAAAACCATTAATAGCAATTTTTGTGTGATCACTTCTACATGCACAATCTAAAGAACAATTAATCGCAATTTTTGTGTGGTCACGTCTACATGCACAATCTAAAGACCAATTAATCGCAATTTTTGTGTGGTCACGTCTACATGCACAATCTAAAGAACCATTAATCGCAATTTTTGTGTGGTCACTTCTACATGCACAATCTAAAGAACCATTAATCGCAATTTTTGTGTGATCACTTCTACATGCACAATCTAAAGAACCATTAATCGCAATTTTTGTGTGGTCACTTCTACATGCACAATCTAAAGCACCATTAATCGCAATTTTTGTGTGATCACTTCTACATGCACAATCTAAAGAACCATTAATCGAAATTTTTGTGTGGTCAATTTAACATGCACAATCTAAAGAACCATTAATCGCAATTTTTGTGTGGTCAATTTAACATGCACAATCTAAAAAACCATTAATAGCCATTTTTTGTGATTACTTCTACATGCACAATCTAAAGAACCATTAATCGCAATTGTTGTGTGGTCACTTCTACATGCACAATCTAAAGAACAATTAATCGCAATTTTTGTGTGATCACTTCTACATGCACAATCTAAAGAACAATTAATCGCAATTTTTGTGTGGTCACTTCTACATGCACAATCTAAAGAACAATTAATCGCAATTTTTGTGTGGTCACTTCTACATGCACAATCTAAAGAACAATTAATCGCAATTTTTGTGTGGTCACTTCTACATGCACAATCTAAAGAACCATTAATCGCAATTTTTGTGTGATCACTTCTACATGCACAATCTAAAGAACAATTAATTGCAATTTTTGTGTGATCACTTCTACATGCACAATCTAAAGAACAATTAATCGCAATTTTTGTGTGGTCACTTCTACATGCACAATCTAAAGAACCATTAATCGCAATTTTTGTGTGGTCACTTCTACATGCACAATCTAAAGAACCATTAATCGCAATTTTTGTGTGGTCACTTCTACATGCACAATCTAAAGAACTATTAATCGCAATTTTTGTGTGGTCACTTCTACATGCACAATCTAAAGACCAATTAATCGCAATTTTTGTGTGATCACTTCTACATGCACAATCTAAAGAACCATTAATCGCAATTATTATGTGGTCAATTTTACATGCACAATCTAAAAAACCATTAATAGCAAATTTTTTGTGATTACTTCTACATGCACAATCTAAAGAACCATTAATCGCAATTGTTGTGTGGTCACTTCTACATGCACAATCTGAAGAACAATTAATCGCAATTTTTGTGTGGTCACTTCTACATGCACAATCTAAAGAACCATTAATCGCAATTTTTGTGTGGTCACTTCTACATGCACAATATAAAGAACCATTAATCGCAATTTTTGTGTGATCACTTCTACATGCACAATCTAAAGAACAATTAATCGCAATTTTTGTGTGGTCACTTCTACATGCACAATCTAAAGAACCATTAATCACAATTTTTGTGTGATCACTTCTACATGCACAATCTAAAGAACCATTAATCGCAATTTTTGTGTGATCACTTCTACATGCACAATCTAAAGAACAATTAATCGCAATTTTTGTGTGGTCACGTCTACATGCACAATCTAAAGACCAATTAATCGCAATTTTTGTGTGGTCACGTCTACATGCACAATCTAAAGAACCATTAATCGCAATTTTTGTGTGGTCACTTCTACATGCACAATCTAAAGAACCATTAATCGCAATTTTTGTGTGATCACTTCTACATGCACAATCTAAAGAACAATTAATCGCAATTTTTGTGTGGTCACTTCTACATGCACAATCTAAAGAACCATTAATCGTAATTTTTGTGTGATCACTTCTACATGCACAATCTAAAGAACAATTAATCGCAATTTTTGTGTGGTCACTTCTACATGCACAATCTAAAGAACCATTAATCGCAATTTTTGTGTGATCACTTCTACATGCAACATCTAAAGAACCATTAATCGCAATTGTTGTGTGATCACTTCTACATGCACAATCTAAAGAACAATTAATCGCAATTTTTGTGTGATCACTTCTACATGCACAATCTAAAAAACCATTAATCGCAATTGTTGTGTGGTCACGTCTACATGCACAATCTAAAGAACTATTAATCGCAATTTTTGTGTGGTCACTTCTACATGCATAATCTAAAGAACCATTAATCGCAATTTTTCTGTAGTTGATTCTACATGCACAATGTAAAGAAGCATTAGTAGCAATTTTTGTGAGATCCCTTCTACATGCACAATATAAAGAAGCATTAGTAGCAATTTTTGTGTGATAAATTCTACATGCTCAATCTAAAGAACCATTAATCGCAATTGTTGTTTGGTCACGTCTACATGCACAATCTAAAGAACCATTAATCGCAATTTTTGTGTGGTCACTTCTACATGCACAATCTAAAGAACCATTAATCGCAATTTTTGTGTGGTCACGTCTACATGCACAATCTAAAGAACAATTAATCGCAATTTTTGTGTGGTCACTTCTACATGCACAATCTAAAGAACCATTAATCGCAATTTTTGTGTGGTCAATTATAAATGCACAATCTAAAAAACCATTAATAGCAATTTTTTGTGATCACTTCTACATGCACAATCTAAAGAACTATTAATCGCAATTTTTGTGTGGTCAATTTAAAATGCACTATCTAAAAAACCATTAATAGCAATTTATTTGTGATCACTTCTACATGCACAATCTAAAGAACCATTAATCGCAATTTTTGTGTGGTCAATTTAACATGCACAATCTAAAACACCATTAATAGCAATTTTTTGTGATTACTTCTACATGCACAATCTAAAGAACCATTAATCGCAATTATTATGTGGTCAATTTTACATGCACAATCTAAAAAACCATTAATAGCCATTTTTTGTGATTACTTCTACATGCACAATCTAAAGAACCATTAATCGCAATTGTTGTGTGGTCACTTCTACATGCACAATCTAAAGAACCATTAATCGCAATTTTTGTGTGGTCAATTTAAAATGCACAATCTAAAAAACCATTAATAGCAATTTTTTGTGATCACTTCTACATGCACAATCTAAAGAACTATTAATCGCAATTTTTGTGTGGTCACTTCTACATGCACAATCTAAAGAAGCATTAGTAGCAATTTTTGTGTAGTCAATTTAAAATGCACAATCTAAAAAACCATTAATAGCAATTTTTTGTGATAACTTCTACATGCACAATCTAAAGAACCATTAATCGCAATTTTTGTGTGGTCAATTTAACATGCACAATCTAAAAAACCATTAATAGCAATTTTTTGTGATTACTTCTACATGCACAATCTAAAGAACCATTAATCGCAATTATTATGTGGTCAATTTTACATGCACAATCTAAAAAACCATTAATAGCCATTTTTTGTGATTACTTCTACATGCACAATCTAAAGAACAATTAATCGCAATTGTTGTGTGGTCACTTCTACATGCACAATCTAAAGACCCATTAATCGCAATTTTTGTGTGGTCAATTTAAAATGCACAATCTAAAAAACCATTAATAGCAATTTTTTGTGATCACTTCTACATGCACAATCTAAAGAACCATTAATCGCAATTTTTGTGTGGTCAATTTAAAATGCACAATCTAAAAAACCATTAATAGCAATTTTTTGTGATCACTTCTACATGCACAATCTAAAGAACCATTAATCGCAATTTTTGTGTGGTCAATTTAAAATGCACAATCTAAAAAACCATTAATAGCAATTTTTGTGTGGTCACTTCTACATGCACAATCTAAAGAACCATTAATCGCAATTTTTGTGTGATCACTTCTACATGCACAATCTAAAGAACAATTAATCGCAATTTTTGTGTGGTCACTTCTACATGCACAATCTAAAGAACTATTAATCGCAATTTTTGTGTGGTCACTTCTACATGCACAATCTAAAGAACCATTAATCGCAATTTTTGTGTGGTCACTTCTACATGCACAATCTAAAGCACCATTAATCGCAATTTTTGTGTGATCACTTCTACATGCACAATCTAAAGAACCATTAATCGAAATTTTTGTGTGGTCAATTTAACATGCACAATCTAAAGAACCATTAATCGCAATTTTTGTGTGGTCAATTTAACATGCACAATCTAAAAAACCATTAATAGCCATTTTTTGTGATTACTTCTACATGCACAATCTAAAGAACCATTAATCGCAATTGTTGTGTGGTCACTTCTACATGCACAATCTAAAGAACAATTAATCGCAATTTTTGTGTGATCACTTCTACATGCACAATCTGAAGAACAATTAATCGCAATTTTTGTGTGGTCACGTCTACATGCACAATCTAAAGAACCATTAATAGCAATTTTTGTGTGGTCACTTCTACATGCACAATCTAAAGAACAATTAATCGCAATTTTTGTGTGGTCACTTCTACATGCACAATCTAAAGAACCATTAATCGCAATTTTTGTGTGATCACTTCTACATGCACAATCTAAAGAACAATTAATCGCAATTTTTGTGTGGTCACTTCTACATGCACAATCTAAAGAACAATTAATCGCAATTGTTGTGTGGTCACTTCTACATGAACAATCTAAAGAACAATTAATCGCAATTTTTGTGTGGTCACGTCTACATGCACAATCTGAAGAACAATTAATCGCAATTTTCGTGTGGTCACGTCTACATGCACAATCTAAAGAACCATTAATCGCAATTTTTGTGTGGTCACTTCTACATGCACAATCTAAAGAACAATTAATCGCAATTTTTGTGTGGTCACTTCTACATGCACAATCTAAAGAACCATTAATCGCAATTTTTGTGTGATCACTTCTACATGCACAATCTAAAGAACAATTAATCGCAATTTTTGTGTGGTCACTTCTACATGCACAATCTAAAGAACCATTAATCGCAATTTTTGTGTGATCACTTCTACATGCACAATCTAAAGAACAATTAATTGCAATTTTTGTGTGATCACTTCTACATGCACAATCTAAAGAACAATTAATCGCAATTTTTGTGTGGTCACGTCTTCATGCACAATCTAAAGAACCATTAATCGCAATTTTTGTGTGGTCATTTCTACATGCACAATCTAAAGAACAATTAATCGCAATTTTTGTGTGGTCACGTCTACATGCACAATCTAAAGAACAATTAATCGCAATTTTTGTGTGGTCACTTCTACATGCACAATCTAAAGAACAATTAATCGCAATTTTTGTGTGGTCACTTCTACATGCACAATCTAAAGAACCATTAATCGCAATTTTTGTGTGATCACTTCTACATGCACAATCTAAAGAACAATTAATTGCAATTTTTGTGTGATCACTTCTACATGCACAATCTAAAGAACAATTAATCGCAATTTTTGTGTGGTCACTTCTACATGCACAATCTAAAGAACCATTAATCGCAATTTTTGTGTGGTCACTTCTACATGCACAATCTAAAGAACCATTAATCGCAATTTTTGTGTGTTCACTTCTACATGCACAATCTAAAGAACTATTAATCGCAATTTTTGTGTGGTCACTTCTACATGCACAATCTAAAGACCAATTAATCGCAATTTTTGTGTGGTCACTTCTACATGCACAATCTAAAGAACCATTAATCGCAATTATTATGTGGTCAATTTTACATGCACAATCTAAAAAACCATTAATAGCAAATTTTTTGTGATTACTTCTACATGCACAATCTAAAGAACCATTAATCGCAATTGTTGTGTGGTCACTTCTACATGCACAATCTGAAGAACAATTAATCGCAATTTTTGTGTGGTCACTTCTACATGCACAATCTTAAGAACCATTAATCGCAATTTTTGTGTGGTCACTTCTACATGCACAATCTAAAGAACCATTAATCGCAATTTTTGTGTGATCACTTCTACATGCACAATCTAAAGAACAATTAATCGCAATTTTTGTGTGGTCACTTCTACATGCACAATCTAAAGAACCATTAATCGCAATTTTTGTGTGATCACTTCTACATGCACAATCTAAAGAACCATTAATCGCAATTTTTGTGTGATCACTTCTACATGCACAATCTAAAGAACAATTAACTGCAATTTTTGTGTGGTCACGTCTACATGCACAATCTAAAGAACTATTAATCGCAATTTTTGTGTGGTCACGTCTACATGCACAATCTAAAGAACAATTAATCGCAATTTTTGTGTGGTCACTTCTACATGCACAATCTAAAGAACTATTAATCGCAATTTTTGTGTGATCACTTCTACATGCACAATCTAAAGAACTATTAATCGCAATTTTTGTGTGGTCACGTCTACATGCACAATCTAAAGAACCATTAATCGCAATTTTTGTGTGATCACTTCTACATGCACAATCTAAAGAACAATTAATCGCAATTTTTGTGTGATCACTTCTACATGCACAATCTAAAGAACTATTAATCGCAATTTTTGTGTGATCACTTCTACATGCACAATCTAAAGAACAATTAATCGCAATTTTTGTGTGATCACTTCTACATGCACAATCTAAAGAACAATTAATCGCAATTTTTGTGTGATCACTTCTACATGCACAATCTAAAGAACAATTAATCGCAATTTTTGTGTGATCACTTCTACATGCACAATCTAAAGAACAATTAATCGCAATTTTTGTGTGATCACTTCTACATGCACAATCTAAAGAACAATTAATCGCAATTTTGTGTGATCACTTCTACACGCACAATCTAAAGAACAATTAATCGCAATTTTTGTGTGATCACTTCTACATGCACAATCTAAAGAACAATTAATCGCAATTTTTGTGTGATCACTTCTACATGCACAATCTAAAGAACAATTAATCGCAATTTTTGTGTGATCACTTCTACATGCACAATCTAAAGAACAATTAATCGCAATTTTTGTGTGATCACTTCTACATGCACAATCTAAAGAACAATTAATCGCAATTTTTGTGTGATCACTTCTACATGCACAATCTAAAGAACAATTAATCGCAATTTTTGTGTGATCACTTCTACATGCACAATCTAAAGAACTATTAATCGCAATTTTTGTGTGATCACTTCTACATGCACAATCTAAAGAACAATTAATCGCAATTTTTGTGTGATCACTTCTACATGCACAATCTAAAGAACAATTAATCGCAATTTTTGTGTGATCACTTCTACATGCACAATCTAAAGAACAATTAATCGCAATTTTTGTGTGGTCACGTCTACATGCACAATCTAAAGAACCATTAATCGCAATTTTTGTGTGATCACTTCTACATGCACAATCTAAAGAACAATTAATCGCAATTTTTGTGTGATCACTTCTACATGCACAATCTAAAGAACAATTAATCGCAATTTTTGTGTGATCACTTCTACATGCACAATCTAAAGAACAATTAATCGCAATTTTTGTGTGATCACTTCTACATGCACAATCTAAAGAACAATTAATCGCAATTTTTGTGTGATCACTTCTACATGCACAATCTAAAGAACCATTAATCGCAATTTTTGTGTGATCACTTCTACATGCACAATCTAAAGAACTATTAATCGCAATTTTTGTGTGGTCACGTCTACATGCACAATCTAAAGAACAATTAATCGCAATCTTTGTGTGGTCACTTCTACATGCACAATCTAAAGAACAATTAATCGCAATTTTTGTGTGATCACTTCTACATGCACAATCTAAAGAACAATTAATCGCAATTTTTGTGTGGTCACTTCTACATGCACAATCTAAAGAACCATTAATCGCAATTTTTGTGTGATCACTTCTACATGCACAATCTAAAGAACAATTAATCGCAATTTTTGTGTGGTCACTTCTACATGCACAATCTAAAGAACCATTAATAGCAATTTTTGTGTGATCACTTCTACATGCACAATCTAAAGAACCATTAATTGCAATTTTTGTGTGGTCAATTTAAAATGCACAATCTAAAAAACCATTAATAGCAATTTTTTGTGATCACTTCTACATGCACAATCTAAAGAACCATTAATCGCAATTTTTGTGTGGTCACTTCTACATGCACAATCTAAAGAACCATTAATCGCAATTTTTGTGTGGTCAATTTTACATGCACAATCTAAAAAACCATTAATAGCAATTTTTTGTGATCACTTCTACATGCACAATCTAAAGAACCATTAATAGCAATTATTATGTGGTCAATTTTACATGCACAATCTAAAAAACCATTAATAGCAATTTTTTGTGATTACTTCTACATGCACAATCTAAAGAACCATTAATCGCAATTATTATGTGGTCAATTTTACATGCACAATCTAAAAAACCATTAATAGCAATTTTTTGTGATTACTTCTACATGCACAATCTGAAGAACAATTAATCGCAATTTTTGTGTGGTCACTTCTACATGCACAATCTAAAGAACCATTAATCGCAATTTTTGTGTGATCACTTCTACATGCACAATCTAAAGAACAATTAATCGCAATTTTTGTGTGGTCACTTCTACATGCACAATCTAAAGAACCATTAATAGCAATTTTTGTGTGATCACTTCTACATGCACAATCTAAAGAACCATTAATCGCAATTTTTGTGTGGTCAATTTTAAATGCACAATCTAAAAAACCATTAATAGCAATTTTTTGTGATTACTTCTACATGCACAATCTAAAGAACAATTAATCGCAATTTTTGTGTGGTCACTTCTACATGCACAATCTAAAGAACAATTAATTGCAATTTTTGTGTGATCACTTCTACATGCACAATCTAAAGAACAATTAATCGCAATTTTTGTGTGATCACTTCTACATGCACAATCTAAAGAACCATTAATCGCAATTATTATGTGGTCAATTTTACATGCACAATCTAAAAAACCATTAATAGCAAATTTTTTGTGATTACTTCTACATGCACAATCTAAAGAACCATTAATCGCAATTGTTGTGTGGTCACTTCTACATGCACAATCTGAAGAACAATTAATCGCAATTTTTGTGTGGTCACTTCTACATGCACAATCTAAAGAACCATTAATCGCAATTTTTGTGTGGTCACTTCTACATGCACAATATAAAGAACCATTAATCGCAATTTTTGTGTGATCACTTCTACATGCACAATCTAAAGAACAATTAATCGCAATTTTTGTGTGGTCACTTCTACATGCACAATCTAAAGAACCATTAATCACAATTTTTGTGTGATCACTTCTACATGCACAATCTAAAGAACCATTAATCGCAATTTTTGTGTGATCACTTCTACATGCACAATCTAAAGAACAATTAATCGCAATTTTTGTGTGGTCACGTCTACATGCACAATCTAAAGACCAATTAATCGCAATTTTTGTGTGGTCACGTCTACATGCACAATCTAAAGAACCATTAATCGCAATTTTTGTGTGGTCACTTCTACATGCACAATCTAAAGAACCATTAATCGCAATTTTTGTGTGATCACTTCTACATGCACAATCTAAAGAACAATTAATCGCAATTTTTGTGTGGTCAATTTTACATGCACAATCTAAAAAACCATTAATAGCAATTTTTTGTGATCACTTCTACATGCACAATCTAAAGAACCATTAATAGCAATTATTATGTGGTCAATTTTACATGCACAATCTAAAAAACCATTAATAGCAATTTTTTGTGATTACTTCTACATGCACAATCTAAAGAACCATTAATCGCAATTATTATGTGGTCAATTTTACATGCACAATCTAAAAAACCATTAATAGCAATTTTTTGTGATTACTTCTACATGCACAATCTGAAGAACAATTAATCGCAATTTTTGTGTGGTCGATTCTACATGCACAATCTAAAAAACCATTAATCGCAATTTTTGAAAATACTCTTTCAAACATAAGCATAACAGACCAACTAAATATTTTTTTTAAATTTAGCATTCAGACCAACGAAAATATTATTTACAACTTAAGTGTGACAGAGAAACGAAAATACAATTTCAAACATATGTGTTACAAATTAACGAAAATACTATTGCAAACTGAAGTATGACAGATCAACGAAAATACTATTTCAAACATAAGTGTGACAGATCAACGAAAATACGTCTTCAAACTTAATTGGGACAGAACAACGAAAATTCTATTGAAAAAATAAGTGTGACAAATTAATGAAAATACTCTTTCAAACATAAGTGTGACAGACCAACGAAATACTAATTTTTAATTTAGCATGACAGACCAACGAAAATATTATTTCAATCATAAGTGTGACACAGTAACGAAAATACTATTTTTAAATTTAGCATGACGAACCAACGAAAATACTATTTAAAACTTAAGTGTGACAGAAGAAAGAAAATGATATTTCAAAATTAAACGTGAGAATGTACAATGCACAGAGCCTGTCATAGAGATTCTTCAACTCTAAAGATAAATGTTTTAATTCAGTCTAATTTTGTGTTTAGGGATTAAAATGCTATTTCAAAATTAAACATAACTGGGGAACGATGATGCTATTTCGAACTTGATAATAGCAGAACAACGAAAATGCTATTTCGAACTTGATAATAGCAGAACAACGAAAATGCTATTTCGAACTTGATAATAGCAAAACAACGTAAATGCTATTTCGAACTTGATAATAGCAGAACAACGAAAATGCTATTTCGAACTTGACAATAGCAGAACAACGAAAATGCTATTTCGAACTTGATAATAGCAGAACAACGAAAATGCTATTTCGAACTTGATAATAGCAGAACAACGAAAATGCTATTTCGAACTTGATAATAGCAGAACAACGAAAATGCTATTTCGAACTTGATAATAGCAAAACAACGTAAATGCTATTTCGAACTTGATAATAGCAGAACAACGAAAATGCTATTTCGAACTTGACAATAGCAGAACAACGAAAATGCTAGTTCAAACTTGAAAATAACAGAACAACGAAAATGCTATTTTTAAACTTAAACATGACAGACCAACGAAAATTTTAGTTCAAACTTAAAGATGACAGACCAACGTAAATGCTATTTAAAACTTACATGCATCCATTTATTCTATGCATTTATTAGTGCCAATTGTATTTAAAGCTTCAGTGTGACAGACCAAAAGAAATGCTATTTCAAACAAATCATGACAGACTAACTGATCGACCAATAGACAGAGCTTCTTATAGAGATAATTGGATGCAAGTAAATACTTTGACAAATAAGATGCTATGTGCTGGTAATACTATTATACAGAAACAACGTTTAAGTCTGTAAAGAATGAATGTCATAGAATTAATGTCATGAATTTATGTCATATAATTGGGTCTAGAATTGTAGTTGCAGTTTCTTCTAGGAATTAATTAAACATCATACTTGTTTATTCTTTTCCTTGTCATTTCTTGTGTGCAAAACTTTAACTGCAAACTTTAATTACTTCACGAGCACCTGCCGCTGCCAAAGAACGGAACTAGTTTCTTGGGAAAAACAGGAAAGAAGAAAAAAGGATGGCAGAAAGTCAATTCAGAAGAATCTGACAAGAGGCTTGATAGATTACCTTTTTAAATGAAACAAAGGTCCTCACACTGTTAGCGTCAGTGTACGGCAATGTAGGACTGAAATACTTCTGCATTCAACTTTTTGAAGAAAAGTACAAAACGGAAAACGGATGATGATGATGATGATGATGATGATGATGATGATGATGATGATGATGCTGATGATGATGATGATGATGATGATGATGATGATGATGATGATGATGATGATGATGATGATGATGATGATGATGATGATGATGATGATCTGAGACTGTCAGTATAGATAAAAAAATACAAACTGATGGCATCATCATCGGTTGGTACCACAGAAAATAACCGTGCAAGGTCTGAGAGGATGAGAAGACCGATGAAGGATATCACCATCCAGACCCAGAACACAACTGGAATAGAATGGAGAGTACTACTATTCTGAAGAGGCTTACTGTCGCTCAAATTCAAGAGAAAACCATCGGCCACTATCAGTAAGAATTCAATGGTAAACAGTGCATGCAAGAATGCATTGCAATGGTGATTGAAAGATGCGGATAGTACTAGAAATCTGGAGAGACCTGTTGTAACTCAAACTCCAAAGAACACCATCTGGTCACATCAGTTAGTGATCACTGCTAACGACTCGTGTTAAAACTCCTAATGAGCAAGAAATAATAATAATAATAAAACAATTAAATTCTTAACTAATCAAAATGAGTCCCAAGCTCTGCAGAACAATCTGTGTTTTTACTCTATCCTCTCACTTTTATTAATCACAAATTAGGAAAATAGGTAAATGTCTTGAGAAAAATATTGTTATTGATCAGTCCTATATGAGTTCTGAATTGAGGACGTCGGGCAACATGATTCCCAAAAAGAGTGAACCTGATATTTGCATTTGCAGACATTTTATTTTCTTACTGCAACCCATCATTGATAAATGTATCTAATTATTGACACAAACTGTGGCGGAATTGATGATCTTGAGCCAGAATCGAGCGGTGGAGATGGCCCAAACTTACATCATCCCTGCAGTAAGAGGATCTGCCTTTGCCTGGCTTGCAGATGGAAAGGAAAATAAGTTTTGGCTTACTAGTTTTCTAGTGAGGATTGAACTCGCAACCTCGAAGTAACAAATCTACTGGTTGCTGCACAATAATATGTGGATTCGCCTTGATGACAAATAGTCAACCAGTGGATTATGTTTTTTCTGATTGGTTAAGCGGAAGTAGCTGAAGGAAAATCTGCTAATAAAAAGAGAAGAAAATCAGGAGAAAGGGAAGTCAGTGTCGAGTGAGATTCTGCGGTTGGCAGAATTATTTTTCGTTCATTGGAGCTCAAAGTTACACAGAGGGTGTTTGTGCTTCTACAGGAATTGAACCGAACTGGGTTTTTTTTTGTTTAACGTTTAGAGTTTAGTCATAGACTTCTGAATTCCCACTTTCACAAACACAAATAAATTATTATAATTGAGATTTTGTGTCTGTCTGTCAGCAAAACTATGTTTCACTGCTGAAATATATGACGTCATGTTCTAAACATTTTTATAATATAATATTCTGTCTGTATGTCTATCCGTCAGTGCGTTGATCTGTCTGAAATAGAATTTCAATCACTAAACGGGCAGATTGAATGGACGCATCTTATTTTAGATGCGTCCAAGCATTTCTATAAGAGGCTCTTCCTGTCAGTTTTTGGTCTGCTGGTCTTAAATTTGAAGAGTTATTTTCGTCAGTTGAAATAGCATGTTCGTTGGTCGGACACAGTAAACAATGGTGGATGAATCTACATTAAATTTGAACAGTAAATGAAACTCCCACTACTAAAAATACACTAAAACGTTTATTTTCTTTTAAAGTAATTTGGGATGTGTTTGAAGATGAAATTAGTTCAAATAATTAAAAATACAGAAAAGAAACATCAATTTTAATATAACATTAGAAGAATATCATAACATTAATTCCCCAAACAGAACAGCTTTGAACCTCTTTTATGTCCCATGAAGATTAAAATCAACAGATAATGATAATAAACCTTATGTCTATAATCCTAATTCTTATATTTTTAATCATATTTTGACCATTGTATCGAGGGCAAATAGAATGGTCGGGTGGATGGTTAGGAATATTATTTCGAGGGAGACAAATGTTGTGCTAAGGGTATATAAAGCTCTAATAAGACCTCATATAGAATACTGCACCCAGGCCTGGGTTCCAGTGACTAGACATGGAAATTGGAATGTAATATTGAAACTGGAAGGCGTACAAAGAAGGGTGACAAAACTAATAAGTAAAGTAAAGGAGTGCAGTTACAGGGAGAGATTGGACAAATTGGGATCGACTATTTTGCTGGAGGGAAGAATGAGAGGTGATATGATGTGGACTTTCAAGATAATTAATGGAATTTCTAACTATATCTATGGTGGGCATTTTTTAGTATCTCTCCTACATATGGAAGGTTATTGTCGAGGCAGTTTTCAAAAACTAGATCTGTTAACCAGTTAAGTTTTTTTGCTCACAGAGTAATATGTTTTTCGAATAAGTTGCCAGATCGGATTAAGAACAGCAATAACGTGGAGCAGTTTAAGATGAAGTTGGATAAATTCAGAGAAAGTGGTAGGAGGGAGAAATTGAGGGGGCACTTTTAAGAGTTGTAAAATAAAGTATTTGACAGAATTTGATCTGGATATCGATACTGTACTAAGAGTTTAATTTTTTTTAACAGTTGAATTGAGAAGATAGTTAAAGGGGAGGTGGCCAAGAGGCATAACAAACAAATGATAATAATAATAATGTTGATAAAATCTACTACATGATTTTGATTCTAGAAAATGTCTAAAATTTCAGGCTTAAGCTTACGGGGTCTTAAGAAGAAATAGCAAATCAGGGAATCTTTCTTTATTGGTGTCTAATGACTATGAATCAAATTCAATGCAAATCTGATATATTTGAATTTTCAAAAGTTGTGCCGCTTAAATCTCTTTAAAATACTTCAAAAAAATTAAAATGTGGGCTATTTATTAATTGATGTCTTACATCTATTGTTAAAATTTTACAAAAATCGGAGGTATCTGAATTTTCACATAGAGATTCCACCTCCTTATTACACCTTTTGTATCAAAACTAAATTAAACTAAATATAGCCCACATTTAGACCAATTATGCATAGTAGCTGTGTTCAAAAATTCATTTAATTAGAAAACATGAAAAACTCCTATGCTCAATCCATTCAATCTAGAGTTTAGACGAATAACAAACAGGGTCTCAAACGAATCATCATCACTTGGTCAGAGCATCTGATGAAGCCAATTTTTTTTGCCTGAGGTGTTTGACAAATTAGATGCTTAGTTGATGCTTAGAGTATTTATGGTCATGGATGGAAAGTCTGGAGGTGTTTTCTATAATCCTTTTGCAGGTGATACAGGCAGTTTTAAAGGCATCTATTTCGTTGGAAGTAATCGATATAGTGATTCCTGTGACCAATGGCAGCCACACATGCAGGGGTGTATCATGGCTGGCTGTTTGGTCTTCGTTTAAATTTAGTGAGTGGTATTAAGCTCTCAATATCAGTTATATCAGATGCAACACATTCTTTTTGAAATTGGAATGTAGAAGAATTTCAGACATAGAAAATCTGAGGCTATCCCAATCAACTCTCAAGTATCGATTCTCTCTGCGATGGAAATGGATATTGAAGGTCTTACTGAACTTTGATTTAATATGATATAGCTGTGTGGTCAGAGGATCCCAGAGAACATAGAACAGTAGATGTGCACGTTTCAGTCCAAGTTGTCAGGAAAAGATCAAGAAGGCTTGCAAAATGTCTGTAAGCATTAGGAACTCGAATGGGTTTATAAATAGTCTGAGTAAGATTATATGCAAGGGAAAAATCGTAACAAACCTTTCCTTCATTATCAATCTTGTTAGAGCGGACTAGTTATTAAAGTCACTAGCAGAAGGGTGAAAAGGGAGGATATGGTCAATTTTTTCATGGATATTCTCAGTGACAGTAACTCCATCATTATGGGAACGATAGAGGAAAAAGACGAATGCAGTGTTGTGAGAAAGTGCTATACAGAAACACATATAGAGCAACTCAGAGTCTTCATTGGAGATTCCCCTACCACAAGGAAACAGTCCCTAAGGTAAGCACAAATTCCATGTCCATGGTGATCTTAGAGGTCGGGATTTTAGGTTATGTTCAAGTGACCTGCAATCTTTAAGTTATTTATAGAAACTGACGAGTCAATGTTAGTTTCGCACAGAAACAACAGGTCCAATTGTAAGTAGATTCAAACATCTGGAAGGTTGGAACGTAATGTTAGAAAAAGAGATCTGATAGTAGTTTGTAGTTGAGGACCTGGGTTCACGCTTATCTTTTGTTTTAGGACTTTTCATGTTAGGACTAGAAAATTTGTGGAAGAGGTCAGTAGATGAGTTGAGACAGAACGCAGAAAGAATGAGTAAGTGGATTATCTTGATAAACTATTGAAGAAAGAATAGTTGTAGCACTTCCCACTATTATAGCATCGAGAGGTCCCATCGGAAACGACTGCATGGTTTTTATGTACGTTATTACCTTCCACACCCATTTATAAAATAATGAGATCCAATCGCCAAAGATGAAATTCAGAAAAGTAATTGCATACTATCTGCTGTTGCTGAGTGTCAAAATTTAGATTTTACCTATTTTAAAATAAATTGTTAAAAAATCGAATAAGACGTCATAAATAGAATTATGTTGTCATTATCAACTTAAAAGATCATTCGTTTAATTTATTTGTAGAATATTTATCTGACAATTATGTTTATGCTATGATAAATTTATATAAGACTTAAGTGATACACAATATTTAATTTCCAAGTAGAAGAAAGATAAGATGGTCGGTTTGCAACCAGTCGAAAGATAGTTATCCTATTTCATTAAAAGAATTTGAAATAAGTTTACTTCAAGCTATGTAAGAAATCAAAAGGAGAAGACATTCAAGACAAATATGGCTGAATTGGGATGGTCACGTTGAAAGAATTGATGAGAGTTCCTTGACTATGTATAATAATTGAGGTAGCAGGGTCAGCCCACAGGATCAAGGAAAACATGGGAAGAAGTGATAAGGATAGACTTGAGAGAAAGGGAAATAGATAAATATCTGGCCAATTTCTTAAACCGTTCAACATATGCTAACATGTAAAACGAACGTTAAACCGAATATGATTATAGTGATGAAGTATGATGAGAGGCAGTGCTGGTCTGCAGATGGCCATATGTGGCTTCAGCATCCCCATAGCGACCTGAATCAAGAAATGATAGTTAAATCTCCTAAAGAACTTCTGAAAAAACCCACAACTTGGGCGGTTATTGTTTGCTGAATTAAAAAAATTATATTTTTGATATTCAATGTTTGTAATCATGATTAAGAAGATTTTAACCAGCAATGCGGTTCACATGTGTAGACTTAAAGTCGATAAACCAGTGGTTTTCAACGATTTTCTGATAATGATCCCATTTCAACTTCAGCATAATTTTTGTGCAACCATGACCTGAAAACGAGAGCAAATTCTTAATGTTAGGATTTGCAGCACATTCCGTGGAAGTACCTGTAAAAAGAACACAGGGATGCAACATTGTGGCGATGGGGCTGGATCTTTGTAGACAGTATGAGACCAATTAAGCTAGAGACTTTTTCTTGTACCCTAGAGACTAGTGGTTGGTGAATAGAAAAGCAATGAAATGAAAATTGGTAGCAACGGATAGATGCCATCCTGTTAAAATGGAATCACCCACACACAGTGCTCAGTTCCTCCATGCTTAAACATAAAAGTGTCATTTAGCAATATGTCGTTTATTTTCATCCTATGTCATTGGTAGGTTCTTGTTGACGTTATATCATATTGCAAAACATGAAACAACCAATGAAGGCAACATTTTCAATCATAACAATAAACTTTGATTTTAATTGAACAATGTGACAGAATCTTTCATTGGTAAATTTCCGAATCATAAAACAGAAAATTATTCTCCCTGACTTTAGATGTGTTCAATAACGAATCAAAAAACAGTCTGAAGTAAACATTCTTAAAGCAAAACAAAACAATATTTTCTTGACAGGCGATAAGACATTTCAAGAAAGGAGAAATAAAACTATAGGTTTTTTTTTTTCATTTTTCGCTTAAACCTCACAAACAAACCGTAGATCAATTCTCCTAGTAACGGTCACATGTTTTTTTTTCTTCATCATTAATTAATGACATGTCAAGATTCTATCAGCGAATCATTAAATCAACCAGGCGACTGAATTAACAAATGTGAATAAACATGTTTTAATCTATAAAATATATAACAATAACATCACAGGCCTTCATCTTGTGTTATTATATGAAATAGGAGAAATGCAAGGACGGGTGAAAAGTTTTGCAATATTTAAATACGTTTTCAGCCTGCATATCACATGACTACATTAGTTCAAGCAATGGAAGGTGCTTAGTAGTATTGTAGCATATAGTGCGCCTACACATTGCATGATGAAATTGCTGGAGCTCAAACTGAAGCTTTTATGAGCTCAAACTGGCTATAAGCGATTACAAATTAAGTGTAGCAACCAGATGGTCCTAGAAATGTTGTTTGGGTTACAAGAAACGAAGTAGGCCTAAAATCGTGAATTTTGAAGATATTCGTCAATCCATAGAAGCAAGTTCGGTGAGCAGGACTTGACGCGTATCAGGTGAGCTTGACATCTCACAGTCAAGTGTAATATGTTGTATTCACAACCTCGGCAAAGGAATCTGGTGTTGCCGAATTGTGCCTCACAAATTGAAAATATTACAAAACCTTTGACCCACCCGTATATATATATAGATAGATATATCATTTATATATGTTTATATTGACTTACTTATTTGCATAATCTAGAGGGCTTCACATGCTTAAAAACAAAATTCCACCATTTATCACGGTCTTTCAGCTGTCACGAGCGACATGCCAGTCTCAACTCTTTGGTGATCGTCTTCTTGAATTAAATCTTCTTGATTTGGTTTCCTTACATAGCTGGAGTCTGATAGCCTAGAAACATGTCAAAATCACATTTATCTCTTTTTTTCGAATCATGTCGTTGATGGATTTGTTAATATTAAGCCTACATTTCTTAATCATTTGTGGAGGAGTAATTCATCCTTCTTAAATGAATCGAAGAGTTATGTATGACGCATTTAGTAGCAATGACAAACTATTTTGTATCTATTTCTTTATGCAGAGAGTTATTATACTGAGGTGACTTGATCATATCTGGAGCAATCAGACGACTCGACGTAGTAATTCTTTAATGAACATTTTACAGCTTTTTGCTAACAGTAAGCGACAGATGCATGTATAAGAGCCATCAATGAGACAAGACCTTTCTGCTTCCACTACCATCCATTAGGCCAGGCCAAGCAGCCAGCAGTTTTCAAGGAGAACAGAAGCTACCTCTTCTTTTGCCTTGTTTATGTATAGGGTGAAGAACTGCTCTCATATGTCACCCACGTAGCGCACATATATCTTCTCAGAGAAACTTGCTGACATACATGCACAAAAATAGCTATTTGAGGAGAGAATGAGATTTATTTCTCGATATGGAAGGCTGTGAATCTGCAAACAAGATGTTGACCGTGACATACCCAAGAAAATCCGAAGAGATTGGTAGACTAATCACAGTTGTAGCATAAACTATTAGGAATTACTGTGTTGAATGTTTAGGGTTCCACAAATCTCATAAATTCTATAAAAGTGGAAAAAAATAATACATGTTTATTAATCAGCATTCGTTTCAAAGTAATCATCACACAACTATTCATAATCTAGGAGGTCGCTGATGCATATCCTACCTATCGTAGTGGACATATTTAATAACATGATAGATCAAGGAATATAAGAGAAATCTCCTTAAAGTACTAACAATTAGACTTCACTGATTATGATTACCAAAAAGCTTGATGAGGATATAAGAATATATGCGGTTACAAAATTTGTGTCATCATTTTATTGTATAATTTTTCTAAGTCAGTGGTCTTATATCTTCTGGTATCCCGCAATCTCATTCTTATAGCTTGACAGCCTTGAGGATTGATTCCATTCAAATAAGCCAATACAGATGCCAATTAAACTGTCATCTGTTTAATAAAAGTGATCGCACATGTATCCGGCTCGTTTCAATAATCACATATAAAAATTTAATTTTATGAGAAAAGACGGAGAGGCTTAATCTCAATAATAACTGATAATAATAAAAAAAGAAAAGAAAACATAATCACGTATGCACATTTAAATTTTATGAGTAAAGAAGGAGAGGCTTAATCTAAATAATATCTGATAATAATAGAAAAAGGGAAGAATTTCTTTCACTTTTTATATGTTCACAAAAATATTCCCTTATTATTATTAAAACCGAGCAAAGGGGGTAGAAAGAAAGAGCGAGAGAGACAGAAGGTAATGTTGTCTTCTCTTATCTTATTGTAAAAGTTAAACATAAAAAAGACAAAAAAAACGTATAACTCCCGAATTGTATTAACAATTCTCTAAAAACAGGACGACGCCAACTCTCAAAAATCGAGTAACCAGACACAAAAGGCCAATTCAATTTCTTTCTCCTTTTCTCGCTCAACACTTGACGCATCAGAATGTTATCTTCACACCCGGGAAGGAAAGTCTTTTCTTTTCTCATCGATATATATATATATATATATATATATATATATATATATATATATATATATATAAAGAGAGAAAGAGAGAGAGAGGGAGAGACAGACAGACAGACAGACAGACAGACAGACAAAGAACGAGAGAGGGGGAGTTTTTTTTTTTCTTATCGATGATTTCAAGTAATAAATAGGAATTAAATTGTGAAGTGCTAGTAAGATATCATATTTAGACTATCAAATATCTAAAGAAAAAATATCAACCAACTAAAAAAATAGCAGAAGTATTAGAATCCATTTTGAGGGTAACAATTTTTTAAAGTAAATACTTACTGGACATAAAGACAAGCCAATAGCGTTTTAAATTTGTAAAAGGGCACAGAAACCAGTGACAAAATTACAAACGTAAAAAAAGCAGCTTTAAATAACAGACGAACATAGAATAAAAACCAAAAAGACTTTTTTTTAAATAAACAGAGAAATAGAAAATCTTTAGACTGAAAAATTGAATACTTGAATGACTTGCAGAAATTCTGCACAGGACGTTTATGTAAAACCGGATGTAAACAAATCACTAAAAACGTGTTCATCTGACGAATCGCTCACAGCGTAAAACAAGTGATCATCACTGTGCTTTATTTGATTATATATATGTATAACACATCACTCAATAAGTTCCAGGTCTGACATATAGATAGCGCTACTAATTAAAAAATCCATGATGTTTATAAAGTACTGACCTTCATATGTCACGAACAACGATTAAGAGGTGGTATGCTGATTTTAAATGTGGTCGTACAGACACAAATGCAGCTGAACGTTTAGGTCGTCCAAATTCCGAAGTTGTCCCGGAAAACATTAAAAAATTTGCAAACTCGTTTTGGCCGATTATAAATTGAAGTTGCGTGAGATAGCAGAAGAGTTGAAAATATCAGAATATATTCCCAATTTTTCATGAATATTTGTTAGTGAGAAAGCTGTGTTCGAAGTGGGTGAACACAGTCGATCAAAAACAACAATGCATCGACAATTCTGTTTCAATGCAACAAAAAAGGAGATTTGCATCAATACGTGACAATGGATGAAACATGGATCCACTACTACCCTATAGAGTCAAATCCGCAGTTATTTGAGTGGACAGCAGCAGGTGAAAACCGTCTGAAGCGATGAAAGATGCAAACATCGTTTGAAGAAAGAAATCGCAAAACAAAACGGGCACAAATAAAGAAAACAAAGTGCTCTTTCAACAATGATGACAAAACTACATGAATTACACTTTGAATTGCTTTGGCATCCACCCTATTCTCCAGATATGGCACCCAGCGACTACTAGCTGCTTGCAGACCTCAAAACAATGATCCAGCAAAAAAGATTTGACTGCAATTAAGAAATGATATTAGTCGCTGATACATATTTTGAGACACAGGACAAATCGTTCTATAACAAAGGCATCGAATTATTAGAGAAGCAATGGAATTACTGTATTACCCTAGAGAGACTATGTTGATAGAATAAAGACGAATCTTATCTAAAAGCTTCTGTCTTATTAGTTAGGGTCAGGATACATTGAATGATGTGTAATGTGTGTGTGTCATAAGACAGAGAAACCAAGCATATATATATAT
Organism: Sepiola atlantica; assembly: GCA_963556195.1. Lineage (NCBI taxonomy): Eukaryota > Metazoa > Mollusca > Cephalopoda > Sepiida > Sepiolidae > Sepiola > Sepiola atlantica. Next base: position 77,042,033 of record OY744515.1, read on the forward strand.
ATATATATATATATATATATATATATATTTATATATATATATCATTAAAGTTTTATTTATACAAACATTTGGCGGCTACACATCATAACACGTTTCAATCATAGCTTTGACAAGCCAGATCCTCAGGCCGGGAAAAAAATATTCCCAGCCTTAGGAAGTCTGGCTCATCAAAACTATGATTGAAACGTTTTATGATGTGTAGTCGCCAAATGTTTGCATAAATAAATCTGTTATCATATATAGCTCTAGTTATTATTGAGCACTATTATATATATATATATATATATATATATATATATATATATATATATATATATATATATATATATATCGAACAATCAATACTGACAGAATGTTAGCAGTAGTATTCCAATCATCTCAAGGTTGTTGGAATATGGCTACACAAAGGCGGTTGCCGCATATTAATAACTACTGCTTCTAATATTTTCAAGTAATGTTTAGACCATGCTTTGTGCAGTACAGAAAAAGCTTTGACACAGGACCGGTTCTCCAATAAATATTCTCCTATAGGTCTGAGAGTGCCTGGATGCATGCAATTTTAAATTACAAATATTACTAGAAAACTTTATGAAGAGTGGGGAAACTATCCTTGTACCCTTGCCCTCCAGTGATGTCACCAAAGTTGGCCGTTCTTGATTTTCGGTTGGTCACTTGGTACTTGCTTATGAAAGGTTTTTGCTCTGATGAAGACCTGGAAATGTCAAAAGTTCCTAGTCCGGCAACTTCTGTTCTTCCCACGTTGGGAATAAAGATCAAGAGGACAGTGTCCAGCGCTGGTCAGCAAAGTGTGTACCACTAAGGGCAAAAGTCATTTCAAGCAAAACAACAATAAATAGATAAATAAATAAATAGATAACAAATCCGACGGTTGCGTTTTGTAGAAAAGTAATTATTTGGAAAAACACGTTCGCATACAGGGTTAGATTGGTTCAGCACCTCTAACTTCTGACGACCGGCAATTATTGACAATTCGGGTAGCATGTTTGGTTTGCAATTTCAACACATGTCTGGGGTTTGTCTCTGACTGACATGGATTTCAGTGGCAAGCAAAAATAATATTGAAAATTGGATGTTTTAGATCTGGGCGCGGCTCCACCTTACTTAGCCTTAGACTGAGGTACTCTTATGTCCTGCGACATATGAAGCAGTCAAAGTGATCCATCACATTCACAAGAATTTGAATTTGGCATATTTTTTACTGTTTTCGCAGTAAGAATATTTTACAGGGACAGTTCTGAAGCCAAACCACTAACATTTATGAAGAAGGCTGTAAGTGGAGAAGTCTCCGGTAGATATTTACTACTTTGTTTTCAAAGTGGAGCGAAAATTTTAAACACGTCTCCACGCCGTTTTTCTTGTAATTTGTTTTTTGCTTAAAAAACGTCATGAAACCAACGCTTTTAGGCTGTTCAGAGCCATGAAAAGATCCACTTTCTTGTCTTTAGTAAAATTCGAAAAATTACAAAACACGACTGCACACCATTGTTGTTGTTGTTGTTGATAGAATTAAATTAATGCATTTCAAATATGCATAAATTCCGTTATTTCTTGCAACTTTTGCAATTTTCAATGTACGGCGAACTGCCCCCTCCCTCCTCTTGACGCCTGAATGGTCAACGGGTTTTCACTTCGGTTCCAGTTCCTTCTTACATCTCTATTTCTATCTCTCACTGGTACCTCAATATGGGGAGGTTCTTTCTCTCCTCAAAGCTTATTCTCATATTAAATTAATGCGTTTCAAAAACACATTAACTCTATAATGTCTTGCAACTTTGCAATTTTCGATTTAAAAGCAAATCCCTTCTGGTGGCTAATTCTTCAATAGTTTGTTTACTCATTTCAATCTCGGTAATGAATATCTGCCTTGTTTATAGTTACAAAAAAGATGTCTCGTTATCTGCTTTGCAGCAGGGCTGTCTATTCACATAAACTCTGTGTATGAACAAGAAACTTCTTGATTAATGTAAGTTCTCATATCTTCCAACATTAGTGCTTCCTGTTTTGCCAAAGTATGAGATAAAGGAAAGTTCAAACGGAGTTTATTGAACTTTCTATATTATTTGATTTATTTATCGTTGTAATAATTAACATTAACATTGAATACTTTTCACTTCATCGATTATTGACACATTTCGCGACTGGATAACTTTGTCAGCTCCTTCAATTTCTCGTATATGGACTGCTATTTATAACTTGGAGTAATCCTCGGTCAACCCTCTGAATGTCTTTCCTGATTATGTTTTTCAATTTGTATGACCTAGATGGATTGTATAGATTCAACAAAAAAGTATGTTTTGGGGTTGATATATTTGATGTTATGTATTTTTATGTATTTGTGTATATGATTTTATACATTTTCAAAGCTTAATTTTATTACCTGTAGTAGTATAACTGCGATAATGGTCCTCTGAAGAGAAGAATTATCTTTGAAAACTCATGAGCTAAGGACTTAAGGATACTTTGCTTGAACTTTGACTTCTAATAAAATTTGATTGACACCTTATTTTATTACTTCATTTTATATTATAATATATATATATATATATATATATATATATATATATATATATATATATATATATATATATATATATATATATAATTTATTTAGATACTGTATATTACATATTTCAGCAATGTACCGCGGTTTCATCCAAAAGGGCAGATTTAGACATACAGTATCTAAATAAATTATATTAGTTCTCATATGATCGAGCACTTTATTTGATTTCTTTTCATATACAACCTGACACTCTATATATATATATATATATATATATACTACTGATATATTTTTTTTATTTAATTATCCATGGACACGTGTTTCATCATTTACGACTCATTAGCGTGGCTGAACCTAGCAAGTTTCGAAATCAAGACCCCAGAGCTCTACCATTGAGTCAATAATTATCAACAGACGTGTGTTTTGTCGTCTCTACGACTGAACAGTGTGGCTAGACCTAGTGATATTTGAAACTGGGACACCGGTGATTGACAATCAGCACACTACCAAGTGAACCAAGAACTTTCTAGTGATAGTGTGAGATGTTGTATTGCATTAAAAATGGTGTTATATATATATATATATATATATATATATATTTAAAATTCTTCCTCAGTATACAAATGGTGTGTAATTTGAAATTAGTAAGTTTAGAAGCCACAACAACGCAGTGTTTTTTTTTAAATAAATGTATTTATTTAAATTCAACTTAGTTTCAGAAATGTTTAATCCATAGCTGGAGATAGTAGTGAACGTGATGAAGTAACTCTAGCCGAACTCGAACCCGGTGTACGAAGTCAACAGTCTGTGCCTGTAACCACTGCACCATGCTTCCCCCATACAATTATCACAATACAACATTTGTTCTGTGGAATACCTTATTGCAAATATGTCTTTATATTAAAGTATATGAGGTGTAGTAGCCCGTTCGTGTCTTTTTCAAATGTAAAAGGGTGGACAAAGCACATGAGCAGCAGCATGCCCATTCAACTTTATCTAAGTTACGACTATAATATTCGTTATACTATTGCATATGAAGATCGTTCTTCATGAAACTGACAGTTACGTTTTTAAACTGATTTTAAATCAATGCTTAAAAGACTTTTAATCCGGCTTTCCTATTTCACACAGCCGTGGCTTCATCGTTTGATATTGAAGACGACGGTGCATCTGGCAACTTAAGTTCTCTTGATTAAATGTAATAATATCTATTTTGGCTGAGGTAATGTTTAGAAGGAGAAAAAGAAATGGCTAAAACAACGGATGGATCGATCGAAATAAATAAAACTAACTGTATTTACCCGGCGTTGTCCAGGTGGAAACATGAGATAGTTTTCACTTTAATAAATGACTAGCATGGTTTCCTGGCGTTGCCAGGAGACATGAACAAAAATGAGAAGAGTTAAAAAGTGAGTGTAACATCTTTCTTTTAAAACTTCTCTATCCATATCCCTTCATCCCCCTCTCTCTACCCTATACTCCCCCTCTCCCTCTTCCCATCTCTATTCCTCTCACATCTATATACGTTAAAAAATGTCAAGACAAAAAGTACCTTTCACACCAAAGGTTGATGGAAAAATCGCTGTAAATGTCGACCTTCCCCCTGAATAATTTTGTTGCTGTTGACCCCAAAATGAATGATTACCCCCCCCCCCATGTTTTCATATTCTGTCTGGGGCAATACTGACAAAGAATATATAAGTTTTATGGTTGTGTCCTGCATTGTTTCTGACTTTTAGGTGAACACACACATACGAACAGATAAATAAACATGCTTTTCTTTTATTAAATAATAATTCAAGGTAAAAAAATAAAACAAAAAATTGGGTTGATGTATTTTTAATTTTAAATAACTGAAAAAAGAAAACAATGCTGTATCTTACGAAATGTATTAGTATTTTTTAATACGAATTTTTTTCTTTTTATTTCATTTTCTTTTATAGTAGTGCATACTCAAACGAGTAAATAATAATAATAATAATAATAATAATAATAATGATAATAATAATAACAATAATAAATCAGGCCCCACCCTCATCAGAGGATTAAGTGTGGCCTGATTCAACACATAAACCGGTTGTTGTTGATGATGATGATGATGATGATGATGATGATGATGATGATGATGATGATGATGATGATGATGATAAATATAATAATAATAATGATAATGATTATGATAATAATAATGATAATAATAATAATAACGAACAACTCGGGAAGCACCGAAACCAGAAACAAAACGGCAAGAAAAGTGGGAAAAAAACAAACTACACGGACACTTCAGAAGACTAACAAGAGAAGAAACCAACGAAAATAGCTGGACATGGCTAAAAAAAGGACACTTTAACAGAGAAACGGAATCTTTACTGATGGCTGTACAGAACAATGCAATTAGGACAAACTACATTAAAGCTAAAATAGATAAAACTCAGTAAAACAGTAAATGCAGACTCTGTGGACAAAGAGACGAAACAATAAATCATATAATAAGTGAATGTAGCAAACTAGCCCAAAACGAGTATAAGAACAGACATGACTGTGTGGGGAAAGCAGTACATCGGGAACTGTGCAAACAATTGAATTTCGAATATGCAGACAAATGGTACAAACATAAGCCAGAAACAGTACTAGAAAACGAAAAACACAAAATCATCTGGGATATGGATATACAAACAGACAAACTCATACAAGCAAGGAGACCGGATGTTATAATAATCAACAAGAAGGAAAAATCTTGCAAAATCGTAGACTTCGCCGTTCCAGCAGTCCACAGAGTGAAAAGCAAAGACACGGAAAAACGAAGCAAATACACTGAACTAGCCAGAGAACTGAAAGGAATATGGAGCATGAAGAAAGTCAGTATAATACCAATAATCGTAGGAGCACTAGGAACAATCCCCAAAAACCTGGAAAAAAGACTGGGGGAAATTGGGATAAAAGGAATCATTGGAACTATACAAAGGACAGCAATGATCAAAACAGCTACAATCTTAAGAAAAATTATTGAATGCGGAAAATAACCCGCATAAGCTACGAAGGATCATACGGAATCTAACACAGGAAGAAAACAAAACTAACGAAAGAACACACCACAAACAAAGAAACAGAAAATTAATGAAACATCATTTAATAAGCTCCCCTCAATAAATTACAGTGGCCTCAACTGACACAACACAAAAATGGACCAATGAACAGAAATAGAAAGAAACACCATCAGCTCACCCATCACCCCCCACCTCACAAAAATATAAATAAATAAAAAATAATCAGCTCCCCGCCCCCCAAAAAATAAATAAATAAATTAAAAAAAAAAAAAAAAAAGGTACCAGCCTAGGCTGACACCACACAAAATATTTGCATAGGGTCAAGAAGGATGAGAAGATCGAGGAGGGACAGCACAAACCAGACCTCCACTGGAAGTGCAGAGACTGCTGGGACCCTGGGGAGGCTTATTACCACCCAAACCCTAGAGCAGACCAATGGTCCTTACCAGCGAGAAATCAATGGTAAACGGCTGTTGTGATACTGCAAATTTATTTGCAGTGGCTATCGAAAAGAGGTGGAGAATACTGGAAATCTGAGGAGACTTGTTGTCACTCAGAATACCACCGGTTGTCGGTGAGCAATTACTAATAACCTGTGTGAGAACTCCTAGTGAGTAAATAATAATAATAATAATAATAATAATATACACGGAACTAACCAGAGAACTGACAGGAATATGAAACTTGAAGAAAATGACTACAATACTAATAATTGTAGGAGAACTAGAAACAGTCCTCAAAAAACTGAAAAAATTAGAATCAAAGAGAGGATTGAGACCATATAACGAACAGCAATGGTAGAAAACAGACGAAATATTAGGGAAAGTCGTTGAATGAAAAAAACCAACCCACATAATAAACAAACGCTTACCAGTCACAGATAAATGGAAAACAAATGTGGTGGCATATTAAAGAGTGCATTAAGTAGGGTCCAGCTAAAATTTGGGGGTAGTATGTGGGACGCAATGTAAATAAAATCATTATTATGCCACAACATGATTAAATTATAGGATTTGTTGTGTCCTCGGTTGGTAGAGGAGAAATCCTTCCAGACTGAGGCAATTTTTCCAATCCAGAGTGCCCCTTTTTGTGGAGCTATCTTTTCTTTACATTAAAAGCCGACATTGTGTCTATCTCTCCTCTCGTAGAGCGGCAAGTAAATATGGACTCTCAATACTCCCAGGCATTAACCTATCTTCAGAGGGTTTGGGATTTATTGACAGTTACCTGAGGTGCTCTCATTTGTGAACAATGCCGACGGAACTATACAGATATTTTTGTTCCTGTCCAGAATTCATTTTTTGAAAGCTGGGTTTTGCCTAAAATCAGACCTTGTATATAACTTTTCCCTTGTAGGGAGGCAAGTGAATAGGTACTTTCAGCTGATTCGAAAACGTAGAAAAAGCAACTTTACAGAAATAAACACTGGCTTTCTTTGGTGATATAGAAACGTTTGGTGCGATTTGCAAGAACAATGGATTTTATTTTACTGTTTGATTGTTGAATAAAATGGTTGGCACTGTCTTCCCTTTGGGGGAAAAATGCAGAATATTTAGTAGTTCCCCACCCCTTCGATCTGTCTATTTGTCTTTGTTAAAAAAATGGAAATTACTGTTCATTTCTATTTTGTTTGAGTTAGCGGGGACTAACGCTTATGTGCACCACCATTTTTTTTATTCGATTATGACAATAGGACGATTACCTGAAGGCGAAATGAAAGCCCATTTCTCAGAGGATGTATCATACTACATCATGATAATTTCTCGTGCGGACTAATAAGTCACGACCCAGTGGACATTTCAATCTAACCCGAAAGCTCTCTGATCGTCAATCTTCTGTTCGCCTTCACCAGGTTATCTATCATCTCAACGTTGAACGCATTTCGGCCGCCACCCATTGGCCACCCATTGGCCACCCAGGATGTCTATCTGTTTAAACTTTTCTTCCTACCCTGAAGCAGTGTTGCCAGTCAAAAAACTGAAAGCATGCATGGCAACACATCCATAACGTCCCTTTACAAACTCAAAAGTTTCAGAAAACAAGTTTTGCCTGTATTTGTGCAAAGTTTATTTGAACTGTTACATGTAACTTAGCAGTAATATTTCTTGGAATTAAGAACACTAATAATTTACTTTTTAAAACAATAAATATTCGCTGTTTTTTATCGGAAAAATAATTGTCAGCTAATTATTTTTCAAATTACTCTTTGAAACGTATTTATTAAAAATTGTTTTAGTCGACTAGATGACATAATTTGCTTTTGGAACAATTCATTTTAAAAGAAGTGAAGTCAGAATTGTTTACATTAGCGACTTCAGATTAATCACTAATCATTATCTTTGCTGATCGGACGATCTCATTTTTTATGTCGGTGAAAGGTGATAACGTATAAAAATTAAATTCCTTAACATTTCCAGGAATACATGATGCCGTATTATTAACTCGGCATTGATAGTTTGGGACATACGACTGGACAAAGCTCATGTTATATTCGTCAAATTTTTTTCTTGATTAATCTTGGATGAACATTTTTTTATCTTAAAACACTGATTTTCTTAGAAGTAACAATAGATGTTTAATTTTATCAGACATTTCCATTTGTATTCGTATAAGTAGGTGTTTTAGTAAGAGACGCATTCTACTTCTTTTCCCGGGGCTTATAATGTTGTGAAGCCTTCATATAGTATTTGATTGGTTAGTTTAATCATGTGACAATAAGATTTTGAGGTTTAATAATGAGTAAACGAGTGAACAAACAAACAAATCTTTGTGACAATATTTAATGTGATAATAAGTAGGTAACGCAAAATTAGGTACGCGAATGGAATGTGTGAGGTGAGATTTGATCGCATATGAAATTCAAGGCTGCATTATTTTGACATGTTGTTATTTTGGAAAGTCGGTAGGTAAATTATAAAAATAAATATTTGTGTTTTGTTGCTTAGAAAAGAGTGTGTAAAAATTAAAAAAACAGATTTTGATATAGGACGTTGTCGGGTGAATTTGTTGTTAATTTCTCCACGTACCTCGTCGCCAGTTATTGTGGCGGTGTATGTTCGAAGTCCCCCGTCGCTAGTTGTTGTGGGGTCGTTCACAAGAAAACCCTTACTGTACCTCATCGCCAGTTGTTGCGCCCATTTTAAGGTTCTCAAGAATCATTTACTGTAACATCGTTACCAGTTGTAAAGGGGCCAGAAGGAAGACACGAACTCGGAGTTTAGAGAAAAACAAGTATATTGAAAAAGTATAACACAACAAATAAACAAGAGTGGTTGCACGTCAGTCTTGACTGCCAGTATAGACTGGTGTGGTTCTAGGTATTTAATTCCTTCCAACCGCAGGAATATGTGACACAAGGTCGGAAAGTGGGGGAAAAGTCAAGCCAGTGTCTCTAAAGAAGGAGCACTCTGGCTTAGCAAAAATAGCCTGGGCAGCCCCGTCGGCATTCCCCGGTTAGAGCGCCTCAAGCAGTAAGCTATAAACTTACTCCACCAAAAAGAGGGGAGGCAAGGACTGGGAGGGTGCGCCTCCTCGGACAACCCAGGACAGTATACCTCAGCCCGACAGATAAAAGGCCATGGGAATGGTCCAGTTTCTGCCGGACTGAATGTCGAGAACGAATCCTCGACTGGTATTACCCCATCCCGACGTCCTCAATCAACCAAAGTTAATGAAAGACTGAACGGGCTGGGGTTGGTTCCAGGTATTTAATCGCTTCCCACAAAGCAATATGTGACACAAGGTCGTAAAGTGGGGAGATGAAGCCAGCCAGCGCCTCTAAAGAAGGAGCACTCTGGCCTATCAAAAATAGCCTGGGCAACCCCGTCGGCATTCCCCGGTAAGGGCGCCTCAGGCAGCAAGCAATAAACTTACCCCTCCCCAAAGAGGGAAGGCAAGGCCTGGGAGGGTGCACCTCCTAGGAAAACCCAGGACAATATACCTCAGCCCGGCAGATAAAAGGCCAACTAAATGGCCCAGTTCCTGCCGGACTGATTGTCGAGAACGAATCCTCGACTGGTATTACCCCATCCCGACGTCCTCAATCAACCGAAGTTAATGAGAGACTGATCGGGTTGGGGTTGGGTCCAATACTGAGGAGCAGGTGCTCCCAGTATTTATGGTTAGTAGAAGAGTCCAAGTAGTCCGTATAGGAAAGGTACTATAACAGAAAGTAACGGTAGCTATCAGACTAGTCAGTACGGAACCTTCGGACCGACCAGGTGCATGTTAAAATCTTCTAACCCGTTTTGTTATAAATGAACCATTGGATTATATAAATAAGATGTATTTCCCTTTGTTTTACCTCTCTGTTTGATTTTCAGCACGATCAACGCATTGGGATGAATACATATTTTTGTTCTGTTTAGTTAATTAATTGATGTAACTAATTTTGGAATGGTTTGATTGCAGCTGACGAAGTGGCCTCAGTCTTTGGAAGATGATAACACACGCATGTACCGCGACAAGGTATGATTTTAGATTAAGATTATTTGAACTGTCAATTACGAGCGACTAAATTAAAAAAAGCGATGGTTAATACGTAACAACTTTTGAGAGAATGCTGAGGAGACTGAGTTTAATTTAATACTATGACATAAGTTCCCAGCAGGGCCCCGACATTCATTATTAAACTCGAACGTTCCATCTTGCGGAGACAGTTAAATAACAACACAGGCACAATGTTTGGTATTGTTTGCGATAAAAAAGAATAGAAGAGCAGAGGGGGGAATAAATTAAATGAAGTCGTCTGCGCAGCTGAACGACTTATCAAATAATCATGTTGAGACTAGAAGTGTCAAATTGATTGTCTGCAGCAACGAATCGTATCTGCCAATCTAACAAATGTTCTCACCAAAAACTGCTTTCAAAAACGAACAATTTTCCTGTAAATAAATAGCTAAATTGAAAATAAATGTCTTGTAATAATTTACCAAGATATATTTGCTTATTGCTATAATTTATTTTATGATGTTTTCTCAATAAGCTTCATGTGATAAGCCTAAGTTACATTATTTGTTAGAGACAATCTCCTTTGACTATGTCCATCGTGTAAGATTATTACCCTTGAAAAGGAAATCCTATGTCTAAGGTTATCTCCCTTGATTAAAAGATCTCCAGTTTATAGATACCTAAAGCATGTTATCTATGTTTTTACTAAACATTTCTCAACTAAATATGTTTTTATTTAAAATTAGACTCATGTAAAATTAAATAAATAAGCTCATGAATGCGCGAGGTAGTTAGAATGGTAGGTTTTTGTTAAAATAGAAAGACTGCCTACCATGTGGATAATGGTTTTGATATAATATTTCACATATAATAGTATCAAGTCAGTGCAAACGTTGGTGTTCCATTTATGTATATTTGTCATGTTAAAAAAGATGCATCCTTTGTGAAAAATTGTTATATCGTAGTAATAATAATAATAATAAATAAATAAGAACACAAGACAGGAATAGAAGGAATAAGAAATGTATTAAGACTACTTAATTGCATACAATAAATCAGGCGCAAATACAGGCTCTAGGCAGACATGCTATAAGCGGTGCGGTGTCGACTTTATAGTGACCAGACAGATCCATCGTGTCATTATGGGTAAATCCGGAGTAGTTCACAACAAAAATATTGTTTAATACAGGGTGTGCAAAAAATCCGACATGTGACAAAAAGAAACGAAATATGAATTACAAGCAAAAGTTGTGTATGAAGAGACCCAACAATTTATTTAGCAAGTTAGAATTGCATACTATATTATTTTTCAATGTAACAGCCGTCGGCGGAGACCATCTTAAGGCGGAAGCGAAATGAGTAACATGCTTTGACGACTATGTCCTTGTCTATAGTGGCAAACACCTCCATGATGGAAGCCTTTAAAGAGTTGACTGTGTTGGGGGAATGCTTGTTAGTCTTGGCCTCGATCACATCCCAGAAGAACTTGTCAAGAGCGTTGCAGTAAAGTGAGGAGGGAGGCCACAGTGTTGAGGAACATTGTTCAGCAGTCACATCTGGGTCGTCTTGGCCTTGTGTGCAGGAGCGGAGTCCTGCTGAATGATGTAGAGGCGTCTGGCAATGCTCTCATTCATCCAGAGCTTCACCACGCTCCCCAGCACCTAATAGATATCGGTGGTGACTCTCATGCCCTTTTGAAAGAAGAACGGAGGCATGACGTACCCCCCTCCCCCCTCGCTGGAGATGACGCCAAGGACCATGATAGAGGAGGGAAACTTTGTATGCTTCACAACAAGAATTCTTCTCGAAATGCCCGGGTGACCGACATGAAATTTTATTAGTATTCTTTTCTGTATTGCTGCAGGAATAACCACTCGATCTTCGTACATAATTACTTCATCACAGATTGTATACACTTCCGAGATTTTTCGGTGTTTTTCTTTTCTTTTCTTTTTTCATGTTGTTTTTAAATCGTCGTCCTTTTCATTTATTTCTTCGAGTGTTAACGGAAGCTCCCTAATGTAATGTTTACTTCTACCTCAGTTTGTAAGAAGGAAATCACTGTGTTTTCAAAGGAATTCATCGTATTTTGGAATAAGTCTAAATATTCGGTCAGTATTACTCATTTTTTGACGATGGGAGAAACTCGATTTTATAGTTGTAATTGAAGAGAACAGTCCCTCATCTCTGCAGTCTGTTGTCGTGGAAATTAGGATCCCGAACAATGCCGAGTAGCCCTGCTAGTACAAAATAAATTGCAAATTACTAAATTACTGTTTGTGTAATAAAAATTAATGATAAATTAGAACAAGATATAAAATAGCAGTGCATGAAAAGGGATGAAACATGAGATGTGGAATTTACTGATGTGTTTTTATGATATTTTTAAATGTCATTTATTAGTTATAAAAATTAAATCATACATTGTAGTTGTAGGTGGTCTATATTTTGCATCCTGGCAAACAACATCTTTAGAGCCGGTCCACCAATGAATGGTTTGACTTATATAACTTCCAACGTCTGTATATCTCACTTATCTCTTTGAAATCCAACTTCAAAGTGAACGTCGCCCCAAAACAACAAATCAACCCTCTTTTATCTCCAACCAGGAGCATCTCATTTACATATCAGGTGGTCACATTGCAGGCATATAAAGAGACAAGGCAGCCATTTTTGTTTCTTTCTTCTTCATTCATTTACTTCCACGACCGACCCATTGAACTATGCACAATGCTAGTTAGGTAAGTCCCGCGTTTCCCTACACTCCCCCCTGATCTCATGATCACACAGGGCAGGGGGGTGGCCGTCGTTGTCGAGTACTTCTTCGAAGAATCGGGGGCAGCACTACCTCATTTCCATCTTCCTCATTACCACCGTTATTGCCACCAATCTGTTCCATTATCTCCTCTCGTGGTTTCCTATGCGGTGTTTCACAATCAGGGCATGGGGGCAGTATCCGTCTTTGTCGGGTACTCCTTCGAAGAACCGGAGGCATCACTTCCGTGGTCCCATCTTCCTCAGTATGTTCCATCATTCCCTCATCTGGTTCTGTAGGTAGTGTTTCTACGCTCACCGGTTGGGGTAGTAGGCAGTCAGGATCATCCCTGAACTGTATGTGATCTTCCTCGTTATCCTCAGAATCAGGAGAGGTATAACAGGGGCGGATATCTTTTACATGCCGTGGTACACCATCAATCAACATGGTCTGAGGACTTATGATTTTATCTATTTTTCCTCTGCAAAATTTTTCAGTGAACCTAGCATTTGGGGGTTTCACCCAAACACTGTCTCCCACTTGATATGGTGTATTGACAACGCCAACCTCTGATGGCGTGACATCAATACCTTTTATACGCTGTTCATAGCGGTAAATCCCATTAGCTGGGGCAGTTTCTGGTGTTGCATCGTCCTTTGGTGTCATATTATACCAGTACACCGCTTCTGGAATAGAACACTGTGTCCTGGCCGCAATTCTTTTAATGGTGCGGTGACACCGCTCCGCTATACCGTCACCTTCGGGAAAATATGCGCATCGGTAACGCATTCTAATCCCCCATTCCTGCGTGAATTTCTGAAATTCTTGACATCGAAATGTAGTGGCGTTATCAGTCAGAATTTCAAGCGGGGCACCACGTTCAAAAAAGACAGCTCTCAACTGTCGTATAATGCTAAATGCATCCTGTCGTGTCAACAGGCGCCATATTGTGAAACGTGTTGGTCCACAATCTGTCATGGTCAAAAAGTGCTTGCCCTCATAATGCGTTATGTCCATTCCTACTCGATACCAGTTGTCCTCAACCTCAAGCTTTCCTTTTTGCCATTGGGATGGTGCCGGATCAATTCGCTGACACTCTTCACACGAGCTTATAGCTGCCTTGATTGATGCTCTTGTAGTTGAAGGACACACTCTTCGGACAAAATATGTTGTCCTCCGAATTCCGGGATGTCCACTCTGCTGATGTATCGTACGGATCTGGTCAGGTGTCAATTGATCTGTTACGGTCGCGCATGTCTGTTGTGGAGGATCAGATCCCTGCCTCATTACATCAATCTACCTCTTTGGTACTCTCGTCAGGCTATCAGCCAAATTCTGCATTGACAAAACTAAAGTGATGTCCACCTGCAAGCTGTATTCGTCAACTAGACGCTTTATTATTTCCAGTCTCCTACGTACTAACATCTCACTTGCCGCTCTAGTCTTAACCCGGGCCTTCCCAGTTAAGGTGTCGGTCAACCAGTGGTAAACACACAATGAGTCAGTGTGAAGATGCACAACCTTGGCCTGCCATTGCAATGCAAGATTAAGCCCTTTTAACGTGGCATCGAGTTCTGCCAAATTTATATGCTGGGCATCATTTTTCGGACGAAGCCAGCACGCATCTTCCACGACAGCTCCTAATTGTTCCAACACGACACCTGTAGCCAGTGAACTTGCGTCAACCCATGCATTCACTTCGTTTCCAGATATTTGCCACTCACCCTGGGCAGGATCGTTCCTATGTACTCTGGACAACGTTTCAGCCATCATTTGCCGGAGAGCATTATCATCCACCATGTCATCCCATCCTGTGGTTACTGCAGTTACTCGTCGTTTTAACACTCCTGTTGCCGATCGGAGCCATCCACAAACAGGTAGATGTCCTACTAATTTACCGCAAATAGAAAACACAATGCGTCTTGTCAATACACTGGGTAACTCTGGAATTGCGCTCCCTCGCTTCCATCGCAAAGTATTGCCCTTCTCATAGACCTCTAGCCCTAACACGGGCGCCCCATCCTTTAGGCGCTTAGGGTCTTTGCTTATTAACCCAAACGATTCCAGTTTTGTTCGAACCACATCTGCAGACATTATATCCTCATCAATGTAAATGTCATCAATATAAGCTGAAGCAGCTTTTGCTGTGGTCTCATCCTGCATCAAAACAGTTTTAATAATAGCTGTCATTATTAAGGGTGCTACATTCAGGCCAAAACCTAAACGTGTCAAACAATATCGTTTTCCCTTGATTATCACCGTCTGAAATGGCCATAATGACTCATGGACACGTATCTGCAGGTAGGCTCTCTTCAAATCCAACAGTGCTACATTACTCCCTTTCTGACGCCACTCTCGTAGTCTAGCAGCGCACACATCTGCATTTCCAGTGAAAGCATCAACGTGGTGATTCAATTCTCGGTAATCCATTACGGGTCGAATTTTGTCTTTAGTAATTTGTTCAACAGCCATGAGCGGAATTAATCCTTTGGGTGGTCCCAGACGTTCCTGTGGGTACGGTATTAACCATCCGTTTTCAATCCATATCTGAAGTTCTTCTTCATATGCGGCCCTATTCTTTGTGGAAACTTCATACTCTGGAATGGTGTTGCACAGTCGATCTGGTGCCTGGCTCATAGTCCATTTCCACTTTGCAGTCCACGCCTTTTCGTTGTCGTCAAACGTAGCACAGAAGTCCTTTTCTTCAATAGACACGGCTGCACAGACTTCTTTCCCTTCTCCAAGCATTACACCTCCAGTCGCTGTGATTATGACGCCTCCTAGTGCTTGTATCGCATCAATTCGTGACGATGTCCGCAACAGTCTGCTGACCTCCTCAGGTAAGCCTACTAAAAATGCACATCTTAATATCTTATCGCTGACTCCACCAAATGGTACCGACAACTTTCGTAGGTCAGCTAGGTACACGTCAACCGTTTCCTTGGCCTGAAGTCGCCGGCTCGTAAACTGTTGCCATGCAACAAACGGATCTGTCCTAAATGCTGTATACAGGCCATGTTTAATTGTATCCCAGTCTGGTCCATCCCCGAGTTGCTGGTAGACTGCATAGGCCCCTCCGATTAACCTCAGAGGAATGACTGTGGCTGGTTCTTTAATTCTGCACAGTGTACAGATCTTCTCAGCCTTTTCAACCCATTCAACAACAGACGGTCCAGCGGTAGATCCATCAAACTCAGGTATCAAGCGAAAATCGAATTTGTCCATTTTCTGCCTTTCGAGTCACCGCACACCAAGAGCCGAAATAGCTTATAACTTCCAACCTCTGTATATCTCACTTATCTCTTTGAAATCCAACTTCAAAGTGAACGTCGCCACAAAACAACAAATCAACCCTCTTTTATCTCCAACCAGGAGCATCTCATTTACATATCAGGTGGTCACATTGCAGGCATATAAAGAGACAAGGCAGCCATTTTTGTTTCTTTCTTCTTCATTCATTTACTTCCACGACCGACCCATTGAACTATGCACAATGCTAGTTAGGTAAGTCCCGCGTTTCCCTACATGTTGTGCTCTTGAACAACCGATTATAAATAAAACAACACGGTGGTATATTTACAAGAGTGTGCATTTACAGAAGTACAGAATAGTTTGTTACAGAAAGACTGATTCTCTTTCGTCGTAATCTTCTCTCAACATAGTGTCTAGAAGAGTTCATATAGTCTCAAGACCGGGTAATCCCCATCACATCATAACACACCCCTTTTTAGCCTTGCTCCGTATGGAGGCAATACTTCTCCCTTTCAGGGTGTATTACAATCAAACCTTATGTTTTATTTTTGATCTTCGCAGGGCAGAACCTGTTTGGGGGATTGGTATCTCAAGTGTGTCGGACACAACATTCAGTAGTTCGTCCTGAACCCCTTTGAAAACACAGTGATTTTCAGTATGCGTTGGTAATCCCTTTTTTACCCATACATTATTAACAGCGACTTATGGTTGGTTTGCAACACAAAAGATCTTTCATTAACGAATCTATGAAATTTAGTGACTGAAAAAACAACAATTTTTTCTTCCTGATTTGTGAGAAACATTTTCTAGCAAGTAGTAACATACAAAACGCGTAGGCGATTTTATTTAGGTAAAAGAAACGGTTACAGCAAATATTTATTATGAAAAATAAAAAACAATGCGTGCAAATATTCCTGTTTGCCTTAGATCCGTCTTCCATTTTGTGTAATATGCAGACTCTAATGCCGTACGAGCTTGCATCAGTAGGCGCAATAATTTTTACTCCTGGATTGTAGTGCATCAAAAATAATTCAGGATATTTTTTATTTTTTCAAATACCTCCTGTCATCTTGTCGTCCAGACCCAATCTTTTTCTTGTTTTAATAGTTTATTTAGAGGAGCTCGCAAATTTTGCATGTTTGGAATAAACACATTATAATAATTTGCTAAACTAAGAAAACTGTGTAGTTACGATATGTTTTCCGATGCTGGTATTTTTTTTCGCACTAGCTCGCCATGGGTCTGGTCTTCTGCCATATTTGTCCATAATTTGACAAATATATTATAAAATCCCACTTTCCACCTTTCAATTTAATACCATAGCCGTGGATTCTCTTAACTACTTATGTGATTTGTGGTGCTCGGTGCTTTTACTGATCACTAGAATGTAATCTAGGTAGTATGTCCCAAATTCCAGTTCTCTAAGCAATGTGCCCATTACTTGTTGAAAAATGGCTGATGCAACATTAACCCCAAATAGTAATCGTTCGAATTTGTACTGACCCCTTTGGGTATTTATACAAAGTAGATTTTGCCACTCATCGTCCGCGGGTATTTGTAGATAATTAAATCAACTTTTGAAAAGATTTTCCTCCGTTGAGTTTAGCGAAATTCTCGTCTGTAGTACACAGAGGCTCATAGTAATCCTTTAGTGCATGGTTCAATCCTGTAGAGAAGTCTGCACAAACACGGATCTCTTTATTTTTTATCAAGATTGTAGGCGAAGTCCACTCGCTGTACTCTACTTTCAATAATACTCGTCGATCTGAATGAAACGCGTCTTTTTAAAAACTGCCTGAATATTTGGTTTTAATTCAAACTTGGCAGTCATTTTTTATATCTTCCTAGCCAACCAGAAAAAAACTTCTGAAAAGGTTTCTTTTAAGTTTTCCTTTAGTCTCTATGCTTCGGCATTTAAAGTTTCAATATTTTGACAGAAAGAGTTTATGAGCATATTCCATAATTGAAATATTTCTATCCAGTCCGTTTTAAGATATTGTTGGAGTTATTCATTACAAACATGCTTAAAAGTCTTTCCTTTTAAATGTAAGGTTAAAGATTAGCTCGTCATCAAATCCTAATAGTTCACCAGTTACGCTTTTAGCTATTTTGCTCGTTCTCATGATAGTTAGTTTTCTATTTTTTCCTCACGTTTAAAGATTTATTATTGACAGATTTATACCTGCATAAATTTCCGGATATTTTCAGTTCCGTCACTTTTAGCAATTTTAATAAAACTTAAAAACAAATTATTTTAAAATCTGCAATGTGTATTTCTGTGTTCCATTTGATCACATTAAAACTCTTTTTCATTATATATGGACAATCTTTGTACCAATACAATTGCTCGCAATCAAAACACGGTTTAACAGGCAAATTATTTTTCTTTGATTGATCAAATTTAGTTGGTGAATTAATTTTCTTAATGTTAAGTATTTTTTAATATGTGACACTTCACTTTACTCAATGAGACATTTTGAATCTTAGCGAATACTAATAAAACGTTGGTATCCTTTTGCAATATGTTGAGGCGTTAAATCAGATACATTCTCTAGTTTATTAAGACCCCTTCGCCTGACTTCCGCATACGTATTTGATACTAAACCTTGTGCGAAGATCAGATACTTAGAATTGTTAGCACCCAACTCTGACAAGTTGAAATCATCACAGTGTTTATTTACTTCTTTACTTGTGATATTCATACATTCCCACCTTTTGTGAAAGAAAGATTTTTAGGCCTGAACAATTTAATTAATAATTGTATAACTTCAACAAATGTTAGATTTATGGTTTTTTTGTGGCAATATATAATTGACGAATTAGGTTGAAAAAGATGTATCCTTTGTGAAAAACTGTTATATCGTAGTAATAATAATAATAAATAAATAAGAACACAAGACAGGAATAGAAGGAATAAGAAATGTATTAAGACTACTTAATTGCATACAATAAATCAGACGCAAATACAGGCTCTAGGCAGACATGCTATAAGCGGTGCGGTGTCGACTTTATAGTGACCAGACAGATCCATCGTGTCATTATGGGTAAATCCGGAGTAGTTCACAACAAAAATATTGTTTAATACAGGGTGTGCAAAAAATCCGACATGTGACAAAAAGAAACGAAATATGAATTACAAGCAAAAGTTGTGTATGAAGAGACCCAACAATTTATTTAGCAAGTTAAAATTGCATACTATATTATTTTTCAATGTAACAGCCGTCGGCGGAGACCATCTTAAGGCGGAAGCGAAATGAGTAACATGCTTTGACGACTATGTCCTTGTCTATAGTGGCAAACGCCTCCATGATGGCAGCCTTTAAAGAGTTGACTGTGTTGGGGGAATGCTTGGCCTCGATCACATCCCAGAAGAACTTGTCAAGAGCGTTGCAGTAAAGTGAGGAGGGCGGCCACAGTGGTGAGGAACATTGTTCAGCAGTCACATCTGGGTCGTCTTGGCCTTGTGTGCAGGAGCGGAGTCTTGCTGAATGATGTAGAGGCGTCTGGCAATGATCTCATTCATTCAGAGCTTCACCACGCTCTTCTAAAAAACAATACATTGTCAGTGTCGACACACATTTAAGTAATTAAACCAAACCCGGTGTCAGAATGCGTAATGAAAAATAATTTGCCGAAAACGAAAAGGACAAAGACATGAAATGTTTATATAAGTGATTGTCACATATCGAGATAAGCCAAGCAAGCGACACCCACACACGCTTTTAGGCAAACACACTACACAAATACACACATACACGCACACACACACACATTGGCTTTTTGCGCGTGTTCTGATTTTGTCTTCATCATCACAAAAGCGCCCGAATGGTAAATAAAAGAAAAGTATATCATTTTAAATTGCGTTTCTTTGTGTGATGTTTTGTTAACTCCTCCACAGCCGCTATGGTAATGACGGGATACCCATCATAATATCTTAATAGCAAACGGAACTTTTTAAAATAAGTCTACTTCGCACAGTCTGTATTATAAAGATCTTTCTATCGTCTAAAATATAAAGCAAACGTAATCTCGTTATCGATAGCGATCCAAATAGCGTTTTGTAAAAATGCACATACACCTCTAACATTTTAACCCCTATTCGATAATTTGTATAATTCTTTCTATTTTGGGGAGTATGGAGAAACATTTTCATCAATTTTCTTTTATTTGCTCGAATTGTTTGTCTTAAAATTTCTCTTCTGGACAAAGCTTTTCTATTTCCATTTTTTTCTGATATTCCATTTGTTCTATTTGTTTTTCTTGGAAGTTCTCTACTAGTCGAAGTTGTTGTTCTAGTTGGTGTTTAATGTGTTCAACATGGCATTTTTAAATTCCTCCATTTTCGTCACTACCCACCTTTTCGTTTTTTTACACGGTCGTAACTTTCCCCACTTGAAGATTAATTGTCACTTCTTAGCGAGAGAAAAAAGTAAGCTTGTTCAAACTTATTTATGTGTTCTTGATTAAACAATAAAAATACAGAGAAGAATCGACAGACCTCTTCTTGTTTTTTTTACGTGGTCGAACGATTTAGATTTCAAAACCTCGTGTTGGTGAATGACTTGAAATCTTTTTCATCCAACACAAAGAACGCACACTTTTTAAAATCCTATTTTCTGACGTTGGAAACTTTCTTTTCGCAGATTTGGTACACTTTGTGTGTTAAAAACACCAGTGCGGCTTTTAAATTCTACCTGTTACTGTTATCATTAACATTTTTTTGGAGCACACAATTTAATTCTTTTTCGAAAATCCAACATTACTAGTTGTAGTAATTGTTATGTTGTATCCGATATAAGTCCGAGTTATCGTTATCAGTGTTGTGGGCGACATAGTTTCAGATTATGTTGTGTCTAAATATGTCCTCGTCCCTCGTCGCTAATGTTGTAGCCTTGAAGGGTCGATAATAAATAAGACAATACGGCGGTATATTTACAAGAGTGCGTATTTACATAAGTACAGAATAATATATTACAGAAAGACTGCCCCCCCTTCGTCGTAGGCTCCTCTGTAGATAATGTCTAGAATAGTCCATATAGTCACGAAAAAGGGTAGATCACCATCACACCATAACACTTATCTACACGGGTTTCCTTTCATTCTTTGCTGAAGAAAATGATTGTTATTAAATATTGGCTCATGTGGTATGCTTAACGAACGAAATAGACTCATTGGCAGTCAAAATTCAATGTCTTTGTCGAAAATCGGGTTTACATAATTTATACCACTTTTTAAATATCCCACAACTAATTTTGTGCCGTAAAATGAAATTACTTTTAATGGAAGTCCACAGGTAATTCACACAATGCGGTAATGATGCCAATACTCAACACAAGTGTAACATTATAAAGTAGGACACACAAGACAAATGATGATAATTGCTTCAAATGCAATAGTGATGATAGAAATTACCATTATACTCATCATCATCACATTTGGTTTAACGTTCGTTTAACATGCTGGCAGACATTAGATGGTGTTTAGAAATTGACTTCCTGCTAATCTATCCCTGGACATATCTTTATTAATCTCTCTTTCTCTTATGTCCATTCTTATCACGTCCTCCCATGTTCTTCCCCTGTGGACTGAACCTTCTATCTCAACTGTTTTACATCTACTAACACAAGAACTCTCACCCATTCTTTCTTTGTTATCATACCAACACCGTCTCCTGTTCTGCACACTTCTCGCTATAGTGCCCAGATTTAATCTTCCTCTGAGGTCATGATCTTGGTCTGTCTTTATGACTCCCATTACACATCTATCGTATCATTCTCATATGATTTCTTTCTCTCCATTCAACGAATGTCCTCAACCCTCACTGGCCCGATTTCATTTCCATACATCATGCGTACACATGCCTGATAGATTATTCCCTTGGTCGGCACTGGTAACACTTTATAAAAAACTGATTATGTATAATAGAAATGTAAAACTACGCATTTGAAAAATAGAACACACATTTAAGGAATTTAAGAAAAATAGAGATAGGAAAATTATGGAATTTGCTGATCGACAGAAAAAAATTAACTTAGAGAGAAATTGAAAAATAAAAAACAATACATTGTCAGTGTCGACACACATTTAAGTAATTAAACCAAACCCGGTGTCAGAATGCGTAATGAAAAATAATTTGCCGAAAACGAAAAGGACAAAGACATGAAATGTTTATATAAGTGATTGTCACATATCGAGATAAGCCAATAAGCGACACCCACACACGCTTTTAGGCAAACACACGACACAAATACACACATACACGGTCACACATTGGCTTTTTGCGCGTGTTCTGATTTTGTCTTCATCATCACAAAAGCGCCCGAATGGTAAATAAAAGAAAAATATATCATTTTAAATTGCGTTTCTTTGTGTGATTTTTTGTTAACTCCTCCACCCTCAACTAACAGCCGCTATGGCAACGACGAGATACCCACCATAATAACAACAGAATTTATGATCAAACGAATTTCCACAAAACTTTTGATCCGGTTAGGTAAATTCTTCGCCCATTTTCTTAAAAGTACAAACGCCACACATAAACAAAAATATACATGGAACATCTATTTCTGGAGACGTATTAGCACAATCAATAGCCAAGATAGCCTTTTGTTCAGATCGAGGGTCGTGTTCCCCGACTATTAGCGTGTACGTTAAATCAAGCAATGTTGCATGCAAAGACAGAGCAATAATTAACAAACAAAAGGAGGTAGTTCAAATAAGGTTTATTGAACGTGTGTGTAATGTGGAATGATGAGGTGTGTGTATATGTGTCGATAAGAAACAGTTCTTGAAATGCGTATGTGTAGAAGTGAGTCGTGGGAAAACTCTTTGAAAGATGTACACAAAGAAAATGAGTTGTACCGTTGTTTGACATCGTGTTGACGGAAGAAACGTGTGTTGGTTGTTGCTTTGCCGAGGCCAGTTGAAGAGAAAAGAAAAAAGTAAGACGGAGCGCTGGTGTCAGCGTCGTTCTGCCGAGGCCAATTGAAAGGACAAGAGGGTGATTTTTCGATTGCACCGGTTTTTATAATCCGAAGGGCAGATAACTCTGGTGTCGCTTTTCAGCGCCACCTGTCTGCGAAAAAGCGACACCTAACGGCCAACCGGTGCAGTTATGTTTGAAAGGAGGAGGTAACTGCTACAATGACTCCCCCCAGATTGAAAAATATTGAAAGTATTATTCAATATGTACAGTTGTAGATGAGAAGCATTTATTGTGTGTATGTCTGTTTTGCTGTTGAGGATTAGGAAAAGTAGTGTGCATGCTACTTATTTCTGTTTTTCCATCTGTATTGAATGATTGATCACAAGTGCGTCTGCGGAATTGAGTGTTTGTAACGCATGTGGATCTGCGTGTTGTTTGCATGCAATTGGGTATGCATCAAGTTTGAGCGCAAGTGAGTCTGCGGTTGAATGATTGAGCGCAAGTAAGTCTGCGGTTGAATGATTGAGCGCAAGTGAGTCTGCGGTTGAATGAATGAGCGCAAGTGAGTCTGCGGTTGAAAAATGTAGAGTGCAAGTGAATTTGCACTTGTTCGTTGCGTTGTTCATGTTGATTAGTCTGCGTGATGCAGAGCTGATGAACGAACGTTGACTTGTCAAGATCAGTGGTGCATTGTGGTCAAAGACAAGTGTGTAAGTGATCGGTATTGTTGGTAAGGTCTGTGGTGCACATGAATTTGCACGGTTGGTTGAATATGATGAGCGAGCGCAAGTGGGTCTGCACGATTATTGATGAATGAGCGCACGTGGGTCTGCACGGTTGTTGATGAGTGAGCGCAAGTGGGTCTGCACGGTTGTTGATGAGTGAGCGCACGTGGGTCTGCGCGGTTGTTGATGAGTGAGCGCAAGTGGGTCTGCGTGGTTGTTAATGAGTGAGCGCAAGTGGGTATGCGCGGTTGTTGATGAATGAGCGCATGTGGGTCTGCGCGGTGGTTGATGAGTTAGGGTGATGCGTGAGCACAAGTGATTCTGTGCAGTTGTTGATGTTGTTCATGTTAATTAGTCCGTGTTGTGGAGCTGATGAACAAACATCTAGTTGTCAAGATTGGTGGTACACTATGGTCAAAGTCAGATGCACAAATATCTGCAAGTGAGTTAGCAGGTCCAGGTACAAGTGGGTCTGTACTGGTGTTGGTGCGCGTCGTTCGAGTTGATGTGTTCTCCTGTAGATCATCGAACGTCCAGTTGTTGAGTATTTTAGTCGTGCTTGTGCAGTTTGTACTCGTTTTAGAACTGGTGCGATTTCTTCCATAGTGTCGTCAGTGATGTCCGGGAATGTTTGGTGCTTGATGAATGTCCGGGAAGATGTGGTTGTTGATGTTTATGGGTCCTCCTGTTGATCAACGAACGTCCAGTTGTTGAAGAGGGTTGGTAGGCCTTGAAGGGTGATGTTGGTGCTTGCTGGGCCTGACTTTTTACAACCAGTATTAAGTCATGGGTCTTGGTGATGGTGTTCATGTTTGTCATCGTGTGTTGTCTGTTTTGTAGCAGTTTTGTTTTCTTGTCTATATATATTTCCAACAACGTGGGTAGAAAGGAAACAGAAAAAAATGGAGTCGTAATTAATTTCACACACGGAAAGAAAAACGAAGAATGACATTTTTTTTTAGTTTGTTTGAATGTTAATTTCCACATGGAGAAAGAATGGCGGCTTCCTTTTTCGCTTGTTGTTGAGAAGAAAAAAAATTCGGTTTTTCTTTTTTGGTGTTTGAATTTTCATTTCCACGTGGTCAGAAAACACATGGCGGTTTCTTTTTAAATTTTTCCATCAACACGTGGTCAGAAAGAAAATGGCGGCGTTTTTGAATTTTTTATCAACACGTGGTCAGGAAAAAGAGTGGCGGCGTGTGAGCGTTTGTTTTCTTTGTTTTCTTTTTATCTCCACGTGTTCAAAACAAAGGAAATGGCGTCTTCTAATGTCCTTTTGTTCGTCGAAAAAAAAAAAGGATTGGGAAAAGTTCGTCTTTTTTTTGTGTATATTTTAAGTTGTAATTTGTTTTGCACCCGGAGACAAAACCGAGAAATGTTTTCCTTTGTTAATTTCCACGTGGGAAAGAAAAGGATGGCGGCTTCTTTTTTTTTTGCTTGTATATTTCTACCACGTGGGTAGAAAAAAAAGAAAAAGATGGGTGCGTAATTCGTTTCACCACGGCAAGAAAAAATGAGAAATGATTTTTTTTTTGTTCTCGTACGAAATTAATTACTCTGTCCCATACAACAAAGCTTGCACGTTCGGATCACCAATGTTCGGATCGAGGGTCGTGTCCCCCGATTAAGAGCGTGTTCGTTAAATCAAGCAATGTTGCATGCAAAGACAGAGTAATAATTAACAAACAAAAGGAGGTAGTTCAAATAAGGTTTATTGAACGTGTGTGTAATGTGGAATGATGAGGTGTGTGTATATGTGTCGATAAGAAACAGTTCTTGAAATGCGTATGTGTAGAAGTGAGTCGTGGAAAAAATCTTTGAAAGATGTACACAAAGAAAATGAGTTGAGAACTCTTACCGTTGTTTGACCACGTGTTGACGGAAGAAACGTGTGTTGGTTGTTGCTTTGCCGAGGCCAGTTGAAGAGAAAAGAGGAGAGTGAGACGGAGCGCTGGTGTCAGCGTCGTTCTGCCGAGGCCAATTGAAAAGACAAGAGGGTGATTTTTCGATTGCACCGGTTTTTATAATCCGAAGGGCTGATAACTCTGGTGTCGCTTTTCAGCGCCACCTGTCGGCTAAAAAGAGACACCTAACGGCCAACGGTGCAGTTATGTTTGAAAGGAGGAGGTAACTGCTACACTTTCATAAGATGAATTTGTGACCTGATTCGAACGAACGCTCAAAAGCAATGGCGTGAATTACTACTGGCTTTCTTTCTTTGCGTATTTGGGGATACTCTTGCACGCGCCAAAACAAATAAAGGATTTCACGCAGAAGCGCGTTAGCTCAGTATAATCCAACCAATCAAAAGCAAATACGTCTATGTTAAATTGGCAAGCGACGTGAACTCGATAACCTCTATAAAAGAACGAAAAGAGTTCGCATCTTTCTATTTTCCCCCAGACACACCATGAAGGAACACACAAGAAGACGTTCCATTCTAAACCGGCCTAAACTAAAATGGCCGTTCACATGTCGGTAGATTGTCTTGCTTTATTTAATTCCTTCTTTCATTTCGATTTATTTTTGTTTCTTTTCCTTGCATAACTTTCCTCAAAACATACATTGTTTACCAAACTTCACAATTCAGGAAAACAACAACAAATAAACATTCCACTTCGAAGTTTAAGTGTTTATTCATTTACGCTAACAACTACACTATTAGACAACATGTAATTTCCTGGCAAAAACAAAATAAATAAATTAAAAATACAAATGCATGATTCGCCACAATAAATTCTAAAACTTTTTTGTTGTCTTTAGTTGTTGTTTTTTTTTAAACAAATAATTCATTATTTACTTTAAAGGGTCCGCAGATTTTTACATGTGAACTGT
This sequence comes from Sepiola atlantica, assembly GCA_963556195.1. Lineage (NCBI taxonomy): Eukaryota > Metazoa > Mollusca > Cephalopoda > Sepiida > Sepiolidae > Sepiola > Sepiola atlantica. The sequence goes on from OY744515.1 coordinate 77,068,545, forward strand.
TTATAGAATTGTAGATAAATAGATTTAATACATATTCAAAATATATCTAATTCCAGATCTAGAAAGAAGAATTCGTACAGAATTTATTGCTTATTGCTATATATATATTTAAAAAATTAACAGACAATAATTCAGATTTAGTCCCATTATATTTTATAACTACAAATTGCAAAATAATTGTAAAAGACAGCATGATTCCCCAATTAATATTTCCTTTAAATAATCGATTTAATAATGAATTGAAATAAACATAAATGGTTATCCAATTAACCCAATTCTATTTAACGAGCATTAAACACATGAATTATACTTTTTTCTTCTTTTTACAACCAAGATTACCTTAGCAGCATAATATAAAAGAAAGAACTTCGGATAAGCCGCATTCTATAAATACACATTTTAAACATGGAATAGTTTAAAGCAAGTCGTACAATATCAAATGTAACAGCAACAGAAAACAGAAGTAACACTTCTGGATCAAAATAGAAGCCGACGAAAAGCTACAAAAAACAAAAAGAAGACACCTAAAAACGTAGCTTTTACTAGAAAAAAGTACTGGAACAAAAGAAAGAAGCAGAAGAAAAATTTCTGGAACCGAAAACAAAAGCCGATCAAAAGATTGAAGCATTAATGCAAACAAAATTGCATAAGGGTCAAAGTAACATGCTTTTTCGCAGAATACCGTTTGGAGTGCAATTGACAATTGCATTTATTCTTCAGATGAGGATAAAACCTTTGTCTCATATTTCAGAAGGTATGAGGATCTATACAAAATAGATGGTAAAAAATGGGCAGACTTGTGGCGGAATTGATGATCTTGAGCCAGAATCGAGCGGTGGAGATGGCCCGGACTTACTTCATCCCCGCAGTAAGAAGGTCCGCCTTTGCCTGGCTTGCAGATGAAAAGGGAAATAAGTTTTGGCTTATTAGTTTTCTAGTGAGGATTGAACTCGCAACCTCGAAGTAACAAATCTACTGGTTGCTGCACAATAATACGTGGATTCGGCTTGACGACAAATAGTCAGCCAACAGATTATGTTTTTTCTGATTGTTAAGCGGAATTAACTGAAAGAATAATCTGCTAATAAAAAGAGAAGAAAATCAAGAGAAGGTGAAGTGAGTGTCTTGAAAAGTTGTCTTTGTGCTGAATTTCTTCGAGAGCGTTTGTATTTTTCTTCGTTACCTTGTTATTTCTTGTTGCCAGATCGGACTTGTTACCTTTGTTGCTGTTATTTTTTTTACCGTTATTGCTGTTGTTGTTATTGGAACTTTTTCGTGGAGTTGCATTATTTTATTTATATATATATATATTTTTTTCTGTTATCGGTTTGTTAACGATTATGGCGACGGCTACTTGCAGCCCGAAGCCTGCCGAGATGGATTTTACCGAGGAGCGGAATGGGCCAGCTGAGGCTACACCCGAAAGTCAAACTGGAGCAAGCCTCCGAAAATTGTTATTAATGTTTTAGAATTTGTGGAAAACGATTTGTGGGTGAAGCTTCAAGAAGAATGGTCTAAAATTAGTATCAAGGATTGTCAAGAACTGATCCGTTCTTGTAGTCGAAGATGTGCAGCTGTCATTGAGAGCAAGGGCTCATTTACTAAATATTGATTACACATGTACTTTTATCGTTTTTTTTTGGCTGTTTACATTGTTTTTCTCAATTTTGTCCCTTACTTTTGGACATTCCAAATTTGGAAATAAATGAATAATTGTTATAATTCTTTTTCTATTCTATACAAAGGGTTCAAATTTTAGTATGTTATTATGGATAACAACAACTACCGGTTGTCAAAATTTCAGCTTTTTACGGTTATTATTTCTAACAAATATTAGGTTTTAAAATTTTGTCCCTTAGTTTTGGACGCGACTGTATATATATATATATTATTAAAAGGTTTCTATTAAATCATCAAAAAGAATTGACTGCTTTATTTTCCTCTTTTATCTCTTTACTGCTCATCTATCATTTTTATTTATTTGATCCTCGAAGATAGGAGATTACGATCTTGATCTTATCTGCCATTATTCCTAAATCTTCATTAGATTTAACAAAGGCCAACTCCAATTGGCCTGACGAGACACCACCAAGTATTTTCTATTATTCCCCAGTGATTCTTATCTATCTTTCAGCAAAAATCGTATCATTGAACACTGATCAATAATCATTCACGTTAACTGATCATCTTCTGTTTTTCTTGTCTTTGTTTTCTGTGTGCGAGTGTTCTTGTTTCTTCAATTAAACTTTTCATAGTCTTTTGTTGAAACTAACTTTTTCGGAATGACTGATGGTAGACTTGGGTAACAATGAGTAATCACTCCCCTTTCTGATCCACATTTGAAACAAACAAGATAGGTCAGGTATGTAGAGGTATTGTCTCACGCTATAAGTCTCACGCTATAAGTCTGCTCTAGCAACAAGCAGAGAGTTAAGTTCAGAAAATTAAATAGAATAGTACCCATAAAAATGATATATATTTATATATAAACCGCAGTCTAAAGTATATATGCGCCCTCTCTAAGATCAAGATGTTGCTTCCTGGCTCTCTGTTAAGGATCAATATATATATATATATATATATATATATATATATATATATATATATATATATATATATATATATATATTAATCTGTGTGAGTGACAGTAATGGCACCCTAGAAATAAATTACATCTAAACAAAACACTTTAAAATATTTTTACTTGTTTCATAAGTAATATTATTGATTGTGGGGTTTTGTCTATTTTATGAAAATTGTTTCTGCTATTTTACTTTAAAAAAATTAGTTTTGCTCTATAGTATGTTCGTATTGCTAACTAAAAGTTGTCTGAATTCAGAGGCAGAGTAGTTGTTCTTATTTTTTAGTAAATTAATCTGGAATTTGATTCATGCAAAGTAGGCGAAGAGGGGAGGGAAGCCCTTCGTGAAAATTAAGATATATTTAAGTTTTGTGAAATTTTAACAATAGGTACGAGACATCAATTAATAAATATACCTCAAATTTTAGTTTCTTTGGAGTATTTTAAAGGTTTTTAGGGGGACATAATGTAGACACAACTGCCCATTCGAAAATTCTGTTTGGAATTAATTTTACCTGTACTGGGACAGGTATTCTTTTAGTTCATTATATATATATATATATATATATATATATATATATATATATATATATATATATATATATATATATATATTAGCCTGAAGAAAGATTCCCCCCGGGGATGAAACGCGGGAGCCTCTGTCTAGCTTAATTGCTACATATATTGTCATAGCTTACTATATATATATATATATATATATATATATATATATATATATATATATATACTAGCAGAGCTACCCTGTGTTGCCCAGTTAATAAGAGTGTGAGATAGCATCACATGCAACATCATGTTAGGGAGAGTTTACTTTGACAGCAACCTTGATACTGTCAGCTAGATATCTTACTCACCGAGCTATTTAGATATGTGTAAATACTATTAAACTAACTCTAATAATAGATTAATTTCATTGTGTAACATGTTTGAAAATTGTAATTAGCTTCTTTATGGGGCAGTCAGAGACGCAAAAGTACTTTATAAACATTCACATGCAAATTGTTCATATGAATACAATTATATTTAAAGTACACTTCTTCGTTTTTAGGGACAGACATGTACAGACAGAGAGGTGTTCTCCTTGATTATATATATATATATATATATATATATGTAAGTTATAACTAAAAGGTAAACTTTTAGAGAGTTGGACCTATTGTGAAATAAGGAAAGCTCAATATACTGGATAGAGCAAAAATATGGTACGTCAATGAAAATTAGTAAGACCTGCAAATGGAAGCAAATCGGTATTTTCAGTTGTTCAAAACAAGGAGTAGTTTAGTTAATAAAAACATTTATTTTTCATCTCTTTCTTTCCTTAAACCAGGTTTTTCAAAGATTAAAATCTTATCATCAGAGGAAAAATTATGATTGATAAGTTGACAGGGTAGGACTGTCAAAGTTCCAAATTTGAAAAAGTTTTCTTTTAAAATTAAAATTAAAAATTAAAAAAATCAAAAAAAACTTCTATAAAAAACCTTCCAAAAAGTTCAAACTGGCATGGGAATCACCAATAACGAAATCCAAAAAACGTAGGGCTCAGAAATATTGGTAAATCCAGAGGAATCTGTGAAGGTTTTTTATAGAAGTTTTTTTGATTTTTTAAATTTTAAATTTTAATTTTAAAAGAAAACTTTTTCAAATTTAGAACTTTGACAGTCCTACCCTGTCAACTTATCAATCATAATTTTTCCTCTGATGATAAGATTTTAATCTTTGAAAAACCTGGTTTAAGGAAAGAAAGAGATGAAAAATAAATGTTTTTATTAACTAAACTACTCCTTGTTTTGAACAACTGAAAATATCGATTTGCTTCCATTTGCAGGTCTTACTAATTTTCATTGACGTACCATATATATATATATATATATATATATATATATATATATATATATATATATATATATATATATGTGTGTGTGTGTGAAGAAAAATAGAAACAATGTTTCAGACAAAATACAAAATAAAAATTGAATTAAGGATAAGCGAATCAACAAACTAATAAAGATATAAACTCAAACACATATAAAAGCTCTACCAAGATATTTCAGTGGCTAGAAAGCAACCATCTTCGGTTGGAAGTAAGAACTTTAATGATCAGAAATTCAAATTGTACAAGACGCGTCGAGTGAAAAAAAACGTAAACAAACAAGTCAGGAATAGTAGGAAGAAAGAAAGAAAGAAAAATGCGTATCAGCATTTTACGTAACTGTCAAAAACAGGCAAAGACACAGCAGGTGTAAATACAAAAAGGAATGAAAAGAAGGAATAAACGTGAACATAGTAGGCATGCAAAGATAAATTAAGGCGTATATAGAAAACAATGGGGGAGGAGAGGAGAGAAAGGTGGAGGAGGAAGTCAAAGGAATAACGTGTACAATTTGAATTTCTGTTCATTAAAGTTCCAAACTACTGAAATATCTTGGTAGAGCTTTTATGTTTGAGTTTATATTCTTTTTAGTTTGTTTATTCGCTTATCCTCAATTCCATTTTTATTTTGCATATATATATATATATATATATATATATATATATATATATATATATATATATATATATATATATAAGTGCAGATTAGTCGTCCGAGGCTGTAGCAATGCGATGTAGTTGCTGTAAGATGGGAAAAGTGAAAAGAAATAAACGAAGAGAGAAAGTGAAACTCAAAACGATTTATTAATAATTTCACGAAAAACTGATTAAATACCAAAATAGTAAATACTGTCTGGTAAATAAGAGTTCGGCAAAGGGTAATCTTAAATTTTCGAAAGAAAAACTTTCATTTTCAAAAGAAAACAATAAAAGACCGAGAGGGTCGAAAAAACGGGAAAAACCGGTGTCAAACCATAGAAATACCGCAGCAGACAATTGGAAGTAGGAACGCAGTAAATGTCAAAATTTAATTAAACAATTATTCAACTAAAGTTAAAATATTGTAAACATTTGTTTATTTATATACTAATTATTATCATTTTATTATATTTTATTTTATATGATTTATTAATTAATTTTTTTTTTCCTCTTTTTCTTTATTCAATTCCAAATTTAAATTTGAGTGTGGGCCGTTGTTATTATAATATGTGTCATCAAAGGGGGATAACTTAAGGAAAAATATATTTAGAAATGAGATTTGAGATTTGAGAAGGAATTTAAATTGTGGAATGGATCAATGCCAAGGAGGTAGGATGGAACCGTTGGAACGGGGGAAAGGAGAGGGGGAATAAGAAGAAACGTTGGAGAAGGGGGGGGATTAGGGATATAATATATATATATATATATATATATATATATATATATATATATATATATATATATATATATATATATATATATATATATATTTGAAGGGAAACCAGTTTTCAGTTTAGAGGCTGTGCCCTCGGGAAACATCTTAATATTATCAAAATTTGCTGACATTTTGGGAATAGACATCATTTTTAGTCATTTACCTATGGTTAAAATTTCTATTGAATCAAAGGAAAACAGTTTTTAGTTGGAGGGGACACCCAGCGTTGAAGTGATATATTTCTTATATAGCCTATGTCTTTCACAAAGTGATCAGTAGTCCAGCTGCCAATTTTCAAGCAATTCTGTCCAGCAGTTTGGATGAACATAAGACACAAAGATCAGGCGGACACACACAGAGACAGAGTTACTATTTTATATATATATATATATATATATATATATATATATATATATATATATATATATATATATATATAAATATATATATATATATATAAATATATATATATATATATATATATATATAAATATATATATATATATAAATATATATATATATATATATATATATATATATATATATATAATTATTTCCAAAATCAGACAACGCCGCAGCCCACAACCTATGAAAGAAACAAACCGGAAGTCCTAGACTGATTGTGGAAATAATTCTATATATTATCTCACATTCAAAAATCTAATATATATATATATATATATATATATATATATATATATATATATATATATAAACAAATTAAAAAATACGAAGACACACCTTATCAACCCATATCCACATTAATTTTCAAGAGCAAAAACTTCGACTTTCACAAAAATATTTATCTAGTCATTATGAGGATAATACTCCAATTTCACAATTTGTTTATCAGTTATTAGACTAATCTAACAAATAAAACCATTTATAATTCCAACAGAGTTACCTCCCTTTAATCCAGAGATTTCTTTATTCAAATTACTTCGTGTTGTCTAAAAAACTTAAACACGATATTAATTAACGGTTTTCCATTTAACCTCTTTTTTTCTCTCTCACTTTTCTCCCTCCTTTTAGAACGCTCATCTTCAAACCCAAAAACAGTTACGGCCAATAATACAAATTCATAAATTGGCTTACGAGAATTACATAGAAAATTTTTACTTTTTTTTTATTTTTATTTTTTTTTTTATTTATTTATTTATTCATTTTTTATTTATTTATTTATTTATTTTGATTTTTTTATAATTTTTTTTTTTTTAATTTATTTTAATTTAATTTTTATTTTATTTTTATGTTTATTCTTATTTTATTTTTATTCTCTTTAATTTTATATTCTTATATCTCCCCAAAATCTTCTCCGGTTTTAAGTCTCAACCGTTTTCTTACACTAAATTTAAATTCAAACAAACATACACAACACGCTGAGCAAATAACGCGTCCCAACTAGAGTGTCACGTGACTTCACATTTCCAAAACAGATGACAACAGAAAGTCTTAGCCATCTGGCTCTCTTCAGCGAGAGCCAGATGGCTAAGACTTTCCGTGCTTGAAACCGACGGTACGAATGTTGTACTAATTTTTCTGTACCAAAATAAATATATATATATATATATATATATATATATATATATATATATATATATATATATGGTTCTTTCTACTGTTTTGGAATGGGAAGGAGTGCGTCAGTTATTTTTATTTATTCTGTAATTCTGTTAGTCTTGTAACAAACGGATAAATTGGTTAAATGTATGAATTATCAAACAAAATCTCATCTCACATGAAACGTTATTTTGTATGAAAATAAAGAGTACTAAACTTACAATTACTCGAGTGAAATATGAAGAATTAATAACGGAGCTACAGAATTATGTGTTTTACAAAATGATATTCAGGTGTATGTGATTTAAGTGGTAGTAGAATTGAGTATGAGTGAAAACTCCTCCGGCTACATTTATGTATTACTATTTTAAGAAAAATATAGAACAGGACTAAATATTAAAATTGATTCTTCTTTCTTTTTTATTTTACATCACTTCTCAAGAAGAAAAAATGAAATAAAATAGAAAGAAAGGAATCTTAATTGGAGATTTATTTTTAAACTTTGATTTAGTTTTATTCATATGAAATTTATTTTATTTTATTTTGTTGGGCTTTTTTTAAATGGTTGTTTTTATTTTCAAATGATATATTATTGAGAAAAAAGATCGTCATTTATGTTATGGGAATAGTACTAGTTTTATGTATAATGAACTAGAAGAATATCTATTATCAGTACAGTTAAAATGAATTCCCAAAACAGAACAAATTTGCACCACTTCTATGTCCCCTTACGAAGTTAAAAATCAAGATTTAATACTGCTAAGTTATATTCTAAATTTTATCAAAATCAATTTCATGATTCTGATTCCAGGAAAATGTCTAAAATTTAAGGCTTAAGCTTAATTGATTTTAAAGAAGAAATTAAAATTCAGGGAATCTTACTTAATCGGTGTCTAGTGAATATAGCTAAAATTGAATGCAAATCTGAAATATTTGAATTTTCGAATGAGAGTTTGTGCCCATATTATGCCCACTAAAAACCATTTAAAATACTCCGAAGAAACTGAAATTTTGGGAATATTTATTAATTGATGTCTAATACCTATTATTAGAATGTCATAAACCTGGAAGGCATCTGAATTTTCACAAAGGGCTCCCCCTCTTTTCCTCGTTTGTATAAAACTACATGAAACCAAGTATAGCCCGCATTACCCACCCTTACACCTGTGTTCCAAAATTCATAATGATCGGTTAATTAATTGAGCAGTTAATTCTGTACATATAAATATATAAACATGTACACATACCTAACGTTAAATAAATAGAGATGATATGCTATCTTGGATACTGTTGATATACGTGTTTGTCTGCCAGCTACCATTACTAAACATAGATTCTTTCAGTAATTCATATTTAAATTCTGCACTCGTCATTATTTACTTCTAGATTTCAACAGAAAGATTTCCAAAGTTAAAGCTTTAAAGTTTCAAATTTCTCTGAATTTCTTAATCTTTTGAAACGTACGATCTGCAACTAGTGGTGCAGTAATCGAATGAACGTGGAGAGAGACGTAGAGTGAGGCCATTAAAATCCCTGTTTCAGTCATCCAACGCTCATTTTATCGGAATCAAATATGCCATAAAACTCCATACATTCGGATTAGACAACAGAAGAGTAACATAAAGTAAAAATCTAATCTGAATTCGCCATCTTTTATTCGGTTTGTTTTCCACGTTCTTGGAAAGATTCCAGACATGACTAATTGATGGCAACACGATTTTCCCTTGCAATTTTTCCTTTTCGATATTAACACCAAACCAGATACAAACTGCTTTAGAGATGATGTTGAATGTTTTTTTTTAATTGATAAGTCAATGGAGACTGTTCTTCTGCGTCTGTTGCCATATGCAAATAGACATGAAAATTATTTCGACGGCTCATACAGAGTGACCCACCAAAATATGCCACCCATTAAAACGTCTATAAAATCTTAGTATCTGAGCAATTGCTTTAATATTTCAGGTTTATGAAGAAGAATCATTCAAGGCAGATTCAACCTACCCTGGTACTTACCCTGGTACCTACCCTGGTACCTGCTGTGGCATTCACCCATGTCGAGTTGAGCCAGCTTTCTAAATTACCAAGCAGTCCCAAGTCGCATGTACATGTGTGAGTTCGCTTCAAGAGAAAATTTCGATGGCATCAATATTGACATAAAACAACTCATGTACAGAGTCCGGGTCCATGGAACAATGTTACACTCGAACGCTAAAGGCAACAGAGCCACTAATCGAGTGCCAAGAGAGGAGTGTGTTAGAGATATTGACAGTTTTCCACGTCATATCTAGGTGTGCTTGCAATGCAGAGGTGCACATAATGGAACAGTGATAAAACAAAGACTATTTATTATCTGAACCTCGGTAAACAGGTCAGGCATAGACTGAAGTTTATTTGTAACAAATACGATTGGATTGCAGAAAGGAGTGACAATTCCATGGGTGGTATTTTTTTTTGGGGGGGGGGTCAAGTTTCTTGGGGTCATCCTTTAAAAAACAAGAATGTTTCACATCTGTTTTCAATCAGTGTTGGGCCTTCAGGATTTGAGATAAATAAATAATAATAGACTACAACTGGTAAAAAATACAAATGCTATGGTATGAAAATCTCAGCATCTGTCTACCAAAAATAAAAGATACCAGCGCTTAATAAGCGCTGGTATCTGTTTAAGATTATATGTACTGAGTTGTTTGGACATATTGTTACATGTACCTCCCCCTGCCGAAGAGAGGCCCAATGACTTGTAAGTCACAATAAAATAAAATACACGTTTATTATTAATGCAAATCACAAATCATAACAGCACAATGAAATCCTATGTTGTATCATTCGCTCCTTCCTTGGCTGAAGCACCTGGAATTAAAGATTGATAACGGAACAAAGAAAATAAAAGAATATTCTGAAGTTGAAAAAAGACCATTTATTAAGATGTTGACATCGTCTTCTCTTCTGCTAGCGGCAGAGGACGTTCTTGACTACAAACATCTAGGGCCTTTAACCCCTTAATATGTCATCACTTCTTAAGTCATTTTCGTCATCTGCTTGGCCTATTTCTTTCACTCCCTCTATCTTTGAGCTATTTGACGTCACGCCTGCTTATGGCTACATAGGTGGAGGTGACATTTAAGTGCAAACTCACTGACCTGAATACCCCAGTTTTCTGTGTACGTATCAACGTTAGCCTGCGAATCCAAATCATCAGATGAATACTAGTAAACGCACCCTTTACTATTTAACAATACGAATCGTAGTGTTTGGTGAATTTATTTCGATGCTACTGTTGTTGTTGTTGTTGTTGTTGTTGTTGTTGTTGTTGTTGTTGTTGTTGTTTACAGCATAGAGCTTACCGAGAGCAGCAACGCTTAGTGGTGGCATGCGAAGTCGGGGAAGGTCTAGAACACATAAAGGAATGGCACAGAAGCAACGTTGTCACTCTCACACCATTAATTTGTGGTTCTGCATTGACACATCATTGCTTGTCACATGTAAAGACAGAGACGACCAGTAAATGACGAATCCTGATGGCGACTCCTCTTGAATTTTCATCACATCCCTGATAGCTGGGTGACAGCCCTAATACCACTTGATGCTAAACCTCTCTGTAGGCGGCCTTGTTAGGAATCAGAGTTCCACATGGCATCGCTCTTACACTAATACGTTGCCACCACCCCTAATTACACTAAGAAATGGTTAGACTTGCTTGTCGACAGGGACTGGGATGCTCTGAAAGATAAAAACCGAGATCATAAACGAACATCTCTGAAACGACCATTCTGTAGATACACTTTAAAAGAGTCAAGCAAAACGTCCAATACTTGTGACAAATACGGATAATGTAAAACCTGATGATAATGGTTTTAGGTACTTAATGCTGATCTGAGTAAGTGTAAAAAAATCAGGGTTTGTCAGTCAAACAAAAACAACACAGATTTATGAAAAATAAAAATATTTCTTTATTAACTTTATCGGCACCTTTACAAAATAAAGTTTATGTCTCTCAGCAAAAACAATAACAGACGTAAATTATTTATTTTACCTGGCCTTCAGACACAATTTATAGGGTTATTAAATTTAATCAACATATTAATAGGGCTATTAAATTTAATCAACATATTTATAGGGCTATTAAATTTAATCAACATATTTATAGGGCTATTAAATTTAATCAACATATTTATAGGGCTACTAAATTTAATCAACATATTTATAGGGCTATTAAATTTCTCTTTCTTATGGAAAGAACAAAATTGTGAGATTGACTTCTACATTAATGCTAGCAATAGAGAATTTATCAACTAAATTAGAAAAAATTAAGCTGAAAAATGGCAACAACATCAAGCCCGTCAAGGAATGTGTATACCTCGACAGCAAATTCCAGTCAACAGAAAGACACATCGCAATCTGCAAAGGCAAAGCATGTGGTGTTGTTCATGGACTGCACACTATCTGGAAGTCGTCCCTTTCTAACAATCTTAAGGGAGACTTTTTTATGGCCACAGTGGAGTCTTTCTCTATAACTTGACAGTGTGGACACTGACGAAACTGTAAAAAGCATTACTTGATGGAACATACACAATGATGTTACAAGTTGCATTGGATATCAGTTAGAACAGGAGAAAAAACCAATAAACGCTTTTATGCACAGCTTTCCCCTAATTTTAGTCTCATTAAAAGTGAAAAAGCTTCGGTTTTCTGGTTACTTCTGGGGCAGTAAGTCAGAACTTATGGGGAATCCATTACACGATTCTGAAGGCCATCTGGAAGATCTACTGAGCGATGTCTGACAGAGGTGGTTGAAAGTAAACAAGTCAGGACAATTCGAGAAGTATTCTCAATCTGATTAATTGTTTGCTTCTTTAATGGTACAGCTTCAGTTTATCACTGAATAAAAAGTGTGAGTAAAAGTTTCAGAGGTTCTAGTGTTATCTGTTCATATTAGCTTCATTTCCTATGTTTATTGTTACACCGGCCGTTCTTACACAGGAGAAACTGCACCGGTTGTCACTATAAATAGTGCGAGTCACCAGAGACACAGAAGACAAAGCACAGTCTTGTAACTGTCTAGCCAAGTGCTAGTCAATTTCTTACTTTGTTAATACACTTGTTAAACCAACCCTCGACTTGACTTCCTTTATTTATTATTTACTGTTGGACAACTTCACAACATTTATAAACAAGGCACACTCATAACTGGCATGATGTTCACTGTCATTTGATATTGTTTCTCATTTTACAATTGATTTAGTGTCTCTTGATTTATTACTCATCCTTAAGATTAGCTGTCTTAATTATGATTGCTGTTGTAAATGAGTATATAAAAAAAAACAACAGTAAAATCAGGAATGATTAACAATAAGATTTATGTAATGGACTGAGCCAATGCTCTTGATATAAACGACAAAAATAGTGTGTGTCATGCATAACATTTGCATAGCGTCCATGTGAATTGATAAATAGAAAGGATTTGAAAATGAAATCAGAATGAATTGGAAAGTGACAGCAAGGACGGTTGATTGTTAGACGATTGTCACGGATGTTTCGTTTTGTTTTGTACGTTGCTTTCTTATACGTTATTAATATGAAAACCTAACGAGAAATGATGAATCAGAAAACGAATAGATAGTTCTTAGTTTAGCTGTAAAACGGTTGACTATTGCCAGTAAGACTACTACTAATGCTACTGCTACTACTATTACTTGGTGTAATCAGAATGTTGATGCTTGTCAGACGAGTCCAAATATTGTAATTAAATGTTCACGTTCACAGCAATTGTGTAGGAATCGCTTTCTGCTTGTTTTTGAACATGTGTGCAACTCACCATTGCAGTTTTTGCTGTCTTCATATGTTGTCCTGGTGTCTTAGAGTGTTTTTTCTACGCCATGTTTTTCTTAATGACATTGTTAAGCACGGATTAAAGGCAGCTGCATTTCATTCACTGATAGAACTATTTAGCCCTGGAACATTAAACAGAAAAATGGCCAAGTAGGCAAAAAATACAACAAAGCTGATATTTTGCTTTTGCGTATAAGCCGTCTATATAATCATACATACTATAGCAAAAGTCATCATGATTTTGAGGGGAGCTTATTGAGGAATGATCCGTTTTATGTTTTTCTCACCTGGGTAAAAAAAATTGTTCTGTTATATGAATTTAATCCCATTCTGAGAGTAAAATATCAACACTTCATGTCTTACGATTTTAATATAATGAAATATACAACTTAATGTAATTATAAATGAAGTTTATCTTGTCACAGTAAAGGTAAATTTTGAAAAAACACGTTTCTTTGTGTTTTGTTTGCATTCAAGTTTTGTGAATCGAGGACTTGTTTACAGAAAACTTCATTATGAGTGGGTATAATTTGTTGTGATCTGGGGCCATATAATACATAATTTCATTATGCCCTATCTGTAGTCCTCATTTAAATTAATATAAAACTTAACTCAACTCTCTTAAAACTGCGGTTGCCTTAATTGCTCTACAGGTAATGTTGTCTGACGATTTCGGGTTATTCATATTGAAATTATAGTTTGTTTTGGGGATCACATTTTAACAAGGCAATAATTTATGGGTACCGGAAGACAATATCAGACAAAAGTTTTAAATGTATATCACTTAACCTTTTAACGGTGGTTAAGTCGAGGATAACACGAACTGAAGACCTGGATGTTCCAAGTTCGAATCCAGTCGGTCCACTTTCACTTAGGCAACCTTCTCGTGGTCCTTTGCGGTAAGTATCTGATGTCTTTCCAGAAAGATTTCTAACTAGAAAAACATCGGGGAAACTAATGTCAACACCAGAATCATCTGATTCACAGGAAAGAAGAAGAACCCTTTAACATTGGTACCGTAAGTACATGTGAGATGGTTTGGTATACAGAAATGATAAAGACAGCGTAACTGGTTGTCAGATTTTTTTCATATCACCCAAAAGCCTCACTGAGAGTAATCTTTGAAATTTGTTAATTCATGGATGATTATTTTCTATTCACAATTTCATGATGGATTGTTGTTGTTTATGTGGTGAAAAAGAAATTACCAATCATTGTCTGAGCCGTAACGAGTAAAAGTCAGAGAGCACTAGTTTAATTGTCTCAGCTAAACTGATATTTGATGGACAAAGTCCTAATTAATTTTAGTTGACATCATGCCTTTAATTTCCTTTGTGTTGGAATGAAAATATCTCTTAAAATATTGTCAATAATTCGGTGAATAAAGAGGAGCACATGTTTAAATATTTGAGTGAGTAAGCCAATAATGATAGTCGAACAGGCAAACTCTAGTTGCCATATTCTCAGTGTTAAAATTGATTAAAGACTATGTAAGTGCTGAACATACCGGAAATTTGAATCACCACCCAATCAGCATCAAATATATGCTTCCTCACTTCCATGCTGCTGGTCACCTTGCTCATGCAAAATACGCCCATCCCTATAGGCAACAAGTGGAGGATCTGCATTCAAAGATGTCAGAAGATAGTTATACGTCTCTCAGTAAGCTTGACTATTTCACGATTGAACCGATTAATATGTATTGGGGTGGTAATTTCTCAGACAAGACCATAGAACAGTGTTTTCATATGCATCTTAAAATATCTGTATGTAAAAAAAGAGGGATTGGCATTATAGATACAACACTTGCAAAATGGGTGACAGATCTTTCCAGGTGTGCACCTCTTTGGTCTGCTCTCGAACAGTTATCCAATGTACATACTGGTGACAGTGAGTAGCACAAAGACAAAAACTTTCCACATAGAGTCAAGACAGTCATGATTGGTTGAGAGTCCCCCCCATCC
This sequence comes from Sepiola atlantica, assembly GCA_963556195.1. Classification (NCBI taxonomy): domain Eukaryota; kingdom Metazoa; phylum Mollusca; class Cephalopoda; order Sepiida; family Sepiolidae; genus Sepiola; species Sepiola atlantica. The sequence continues at coordinate 77,083,780 of OY744515.1, forward strand.
ATTTCAAAATTGCCTAAAAAGAACACCTAATATATTTCTACTGATTCATAAGTCAACTGTGACAATACAATACAATAAGTGTGAGGACAAATGCAACCATGAAGATGACAGGCAGAAACTTTTCTTCTGTTGAGTTGCATAGATCAGATGCAGTTAAGTCATCCCCTGAAATAAGTAATACCACAACTTTTCATCATGATGAAGGTGTTGTGAATCCATCACATTCATATTCAATGGAATCACAAGGACAGGTGAACGATTAATTGGCATAAGAACTCTCATCAGAACCCCCGTCTCTCTTTGATAATGTTGTCGTATGCAAGACAGAGAAAGTGTCTTAGGGACAATGCTGAAAGCAAAAGGCAGAGAATTGAACACTCTGTCTGATAAACCCTTATTCATTTTTGATAGAAGTTACTTGATTCATACTGTGATATGACCATAAGAATCCAAGTATCACGATGTATGTGTGTGAAAATGATCTAAGCACTTTGAAGAAGGTGCTCACTTTGTCTTTGACGGTTATGCCAAAACATATACAACAAAAAGTCAGAAGCAAATACATCATACAAAAGACCGGTGTTCAGCTGATCTAAAAGTTGAGCTCGGTCTCCCAGTTACGTATTATCAAAGTGTCTTCTTAGCTATTGTATTCAACAAAATCCAGTTGATTCAAATTCTGTGTGAATCTAGAATCAAGAGACATCATGCTGAGAGCGATGCAGATACTTTAATTGTCAAAACAGCTTTCTAACTTCGATCAACATTAAACTCGGACATTGTAGTTGTAGGAACTGACACGGACCTGCTTGTAATTTTATTCTCATTCAGAGACAGTGAAATGAAATTATACATTCTCATGTCTGTTAGTCCAATCATCATTTATAACACAAGAGAAATCAAAGAAGTACTTGCTATGATAAAAACTGATTTGCTTGTATTAGAAGTTGTTCCTCTTTGAAAGCGTTAGGTATTATGAATAAGTAAGTTTTGAAACCCGGAGAATCCGTAAATATTTTTTTTTAAATAAATATTTATTTATTTAGATTCAACTTAGTTTCAACTGTAAAAAGTCTTCATTAGCAAATAGTAAAATTTTCTTCTTTTTTTTTGTGGCATTTTGTCACTAGAAAAATCCGTCGATCTTGCATCAGTGATGTTTTTTTTATAAATGTCTTAGCCACAAGGTGAGCGCACGGACACGTGTGTAATGAATTAGAAGTTGTCCATCTTGGAAAGCGTTGGGTATTATGAATAAGTAAGTTTTGAGATCTGGGAAATACGTAAATATTTTTTTTTAAAATAAATATTTATTTTCTATTTTTTTGTGACATAGTGACGAAATGTCACGAAAAAAGAAGAAAAGAAAGAAATGTTACTATTTCCTGAGGAAGACTTGTTACAATGGAAACTAAGTTGAATTTAAATCAATAAATATTTATCTAAAAAATATTTACGCGTTTTACGGTTCTCAAAATTTACTTATTCTTAATTTGCTTGTGATACATGCTATTAGTGATTGTGCCATTTTATATCATCATTGTTTAAAATTAGTAAGAAAACAGCATTGAAATTTCTAAGCGGTGATTATGCAGAACAAATGGCTTTCTTAGAGAATCTATCACCAAGGAAGAAGTTGTAGCAGATGGTGAGAAACTGATATTTTTATGGGAGTATGGTTGACACACGTGACAATTTCAGATACACTAGTTCAGTTCCTTCTAACTTGCATCACTCGGACCCATACATGCAAGCACTCTTCTAGGGTTTACCTACAAGTACAAACTTGGCTATTCAAATCCCTGGTGCCTTAATCGTGGACCTAATTCGCTGTTGAATTTGATTAGTTGTTGATATAAAGCTGGGTGTTCAAACTCGTGTTAATGTCACAAAGCATGGTTGTTCTGTTCGAACATATGAGAAATATGTGTAAGAATAGACTGTATCACTATCGTTCATGCTGAATATGATGACCTTTGAATCCATTGGGAGAAAAAATGTTCGAAAGTTGCATTATAAACAGAAAAGAATAGTACCAGACTCTGAAAGTATTTCTTGGAAAGGTCTCAAAGAGATCTTCCAAGAAATAAATTACAAAGTTGGTTCTATCAATAAGTATCAAATGTTAGAGGGTGTTTTGTGTTCATACTGCAACTTTCTTTCAGTAGCAAGAGGACACAATTTATCTGGATTGACCAGCATGTTTTGCAGGGAAAAACCAGTATTATGGTCAATATGATGATAGTTATCGCGTTCTGGTCACAGTTATTATATGCCATACACTTTTTCGCCCAACAGAGCGTAATACGTAATGCACAGCATATATCAAATATGAGTCAAATTCTATATTTTAAATATTCTGGTATTTTCAATAATGCATGCAATTATGGATTAGATTGCAACAGGCTCAATGAGCCAGTTTCAATGTAATCCCTGTTTGCATGCTTTATTATTGAGACTGTTCATGCACATCATTAGTTGCATATGCCATAATTGGTGTAATGTGTTACAGCTGTATATAGTTGAAGGATTAACACACCTTTTATCATATTACTCAGTGGCCCTGCAAGTTTCACAGGTCATTTTGATCAAAGTTTGCCATTCAGTTCTTATTTGACAATACTTTACTTTTGCAATAAATACAATATTTTACAATTAGACAAATGATTATATAGTAATATGTATATAATAATGTCACATCGTGAAAAACGCCAGGTACCAAAAAGCTTCCTTTAGCAAAAGTTTCATTGAAATGGGGCATCACATGAAAATGCATTAAAAAAATCCAATAGGATTTTAGGGGACATTTTATATGGATATCAGGAACATATTATCGATGCCATATGAAATACAATCAATAAAATCAGTATTTTTTTCTGATTTACCCTAATGTTCTGAAATTAATTGGGTTTAGACTTAGGTAACAATAAACTCTAACCCAATTGCACAGGGTGACTCCTCATAAATGCCACCCATGGAATCGTTAATAAAATTCACAATCCTTTCTGTAATCTTACTATATTTTGTACAAATAAACTTCAGTCTATGTGTGACTTGTCCACCAAGTTTCAGTCATTAATATCGAACAGTATTAGTTTTATCGCTGTTAATATGCCCCACAGAGGTGAACATTTGGTGAGTACTACTTAGTGGTTGAAGCAGCCTTGGGCAGACGAAGAAGTGTTGTGAGAGATAAACAGTGGTTTCCCTAGAATTAAAAGAACTCTGTGGAATGGGGATCGCCTCAAAAGTAGGAGATGTGATCCTGAATCAGCTTCACATTTACCGGACCTTAACTCCTTCCAAATTTTCATCGGTGGGCTTATCTTGTCTATAAAAACAATGCCAAGATTATCTTTGAACTGAAGAGAGCCATCACAGTCCAAATCAGGGCATGGATGGCATTGTTGGTTGGTGTCACCCTGTATTACACTTTTCTATTTCCGATATGGGAAACCCTTGTCTGGGACGCCACGTGCTCTTTCTTACAAATATGGTAATATCATCAGTTCCTTTGGAGGCTGAAGAGTGTTACCTCTGAAAGTATGTATCCTGAGAAAAAATACGTTTTCCAACAAGTTTCAGCTGAGACTTGATGAGTTCTCAGTCTGAGAAGAATCGGAATTCTGTGTGAGCTTCTTTGGATGATTGTCATTTTGAAGATGAGATACTGGAGGTATGAATAACTGACCTAAAGAATTTATGTTTATCATTGTCCGGGGAAAACTTGAGTGTCATCCTTGCTGCAGATAACTGGGGTAAACAGCCATTATTTTAGAAAAGAGAAAATAAAATAAGTAACAATTGAGTTAAAACAAAATTGAACATTAAAATTAAATTAACTATACAGTTTACTTCATTGTTCATAAAAAATGCAAAATATAAAAAATGTTTTAAATGTTTTCATTTTCGTCTGAGATGCTAAATTCATGCAGCTTTTTTTTATCTTGTTAGGATCGGGTCGTATTCCCGACTATAAGCAAGTTCATAAAACCAAGCAATTGTTGCATGTAAAAAACAGAGTAATAATTAACAAACAAAAGGAGGTAGTTCAAATAAGGTTCATTGAACGTGTGTGTATGTGGAATGATGACGTGTGTGGTGTATGTATGTGTGTTGATGGAAAAACAGTTCTTGAAAAGAGTATGTGAAGAAATGAGTCCTGCGTGGAAAAAGTCCTTGAAAGCCGTATACAAAGAAAATGAGTTGAGAACTATTACCGTTGTTGAACACGTGTTGACGGAGCGCTGGTGTCTAGCGTCGTTCAGCGAGGCCAGTTTAATAAAGAAGAGAGTGAGATGGAGCGCTGGTGTCAGCGTCGTTCTGCGAGGCCAATTGAATAGACAAGAGCGTGAGACGGAGCGCTGGTGTCAGCGTCGTTCTGCGAGGCCAATTGAATAGGCAAGAGAGTGATTTTCCGTTTACACCGGTTTTTATATTCAGAAGGGCAGATAACTCTGGTGTTACTTTTCAGCGCCACCTGTCAGTGACAAAGCGACACCTAACGACCAACCGGTGCAGTTATGTTTTGAAAGTAGGAGGTAACTGCTACAGTCTTAAAGTTAATTCACAACACGTTTAAATTGTTTATTTCGATTTTGTCTAATGTTTTTTTAATGAAAGTTAATTCACAACACATTTAAATTGTTTATTTCGATTTTGTCTAATGTTTTTTTAATGAAAGTTAATTCACAACACGTTTAAATTGTTTATTTCGATTTTGTCTAATGTTTTTTAAATGAAAGTTAATTCACAACACATTTAAATTGTTTATTTCGATTTTGTCTAATGTTTTTTTAATGAAAGTTAATTCACAACACGTTTAAATTGTTTATTTCGATTTTGTCTAATGTTTTTTTAATGAAAGTTAATTCACAACACGTTTAAATTGTTTATTTCGATTTTGTCTAATGTTTTTTTAATTAAATAAATAAAATTAACAACATTTACTTTTTTTACATAAAACATTGTTTTAAGACTATAAATTACAACACTTTAGTTGTTTCTGTATGAATAAAACATAAAACTACTGTCAGTTGACACATTTAGCGAAGATAAAATTGTAAGAATGTATGTTATATATCTACTAGCAAATATATTCTCCCACCGATCATATATTTTTCTTAGGCTGAGAGGATGATATCATGATGAACGAACTACATACGCTGACTCCCCAAAGAAGGAGGTAATGACTGAGAGGATGATATCATGATGAACGAACTACATACGCTGACTCCCCAAAGAAGGAGGTAATGACTGAGAGGATGATATCATGATGAACGAACTACATACGCTGACTCCCCAAAGAAGGAGGTAATGACTGAGAGGATGATATCATGATGAACGAACTACATACGCTGACTCCCCAAAGAAGGAGGTAATGACTGAGAGGATGATATCATGATGAACGAACTACATACGCTGACTCCCCAAAGAAGGAGGTAATGACTGAGAGGATGATATCATGATGAACGAACTACATACGCTGACTCCCCAAAGAAGGAGGTAATGACTGAGAGGATGATATCATGATGAACGAACTACATACGCTGACTCCCCAAAGAAGGAGGTAATGACTGAGAGGATGATATCATGATGAACGAACTACATACGCTGACTCCCCAAAGAAGGAGGTAATGACTGAGAGGATGATATCATGATGAACGAACTACATACGCTGACTCCCCAAAGAAGGAGGTAATGACTGAGAGGATGATATCATGATGAACGAACTACATACGCTGACTCCCCAAAGAAGGAGGTAATGACTGAGAGGATGATATCATGATGAACGAACTACATACGCTGACTCCCCAAAGAAGGAGGTAATGACTGAGAGGATGATATCATGATGAACGAACTACATACGCTGACTCCCCAAAGAAGGAGGTAATGACTGAGAGGATGATATCATGATGAACGAACTACATACGCTGACTCCCCAAAGAAGGAGGTAATGACTGAGAGGATGATATCATGATGAACGAACTACATACGCTGACTCCCCAAAGAAGGAGGTAATGACTGAGAGGATGATATCATGATGAACGAACTACATATGCTGACTCCCCAAAGAAGGAGGTAATGACTGAGAGGATGATATCATGATGAACGAACTACATACGCTGACTCCCCAAAGAAGGAGGTAATGACTGAGAGGATGATATCATGATGAACGAACTACATACGCTGACTCCCCAAAGAAGGAGGTAATGACTGAGAGGATGATATCATGACAAACGGACACTACACCCCCTAAAAAAGTAGGAGTTAATGCCTGGGAGCACGATATCATGGCAATAAAATAGATAATACCCTACCGCCCACACACACCTACAAAAAAGGAGAAGCTTATCTTGAGAGGATGGTATCGTGAGGAAGGAACATATACTATACTGCTCCCCTCCCCGCAAAAAAAAGAAGAGGTAATGCTTGAGAGGAATGTATCATGACGAATGAAAATATACTACACAGAATTAGATAAGCATAAACCGTTTTAATATTTATATAGTTAGGATTGGTGGATAAAACTTTTGAATTTATTCATTTATATAACATTAAAAACAATGGCAACGGAAAAATATATTCGCCATCTTAGAAATACAGAGAAATATGCTCGCTAAAGAAAACCTATAACTTCCTTTCATCACTTTCTAGTAAAACAGACATGTTTATAAACTTGATTTATCATTCTTCCTTAGATAGCGTCTTTCTCACCTTGTTTAGATGACGACTAGATTTTCTGATCTAATTTTTATTTCAGCGTTTCACGTGTACAATCAAACTTGGCATAAAAACAAAAAACTTCAAAATCCTAAGTTGCTTTTTTTACTAAAATGTGGTGTAAGTTTAAAAAAATAAAAGAGTAACGTTGACAATGATTTCACTCTAAATAATTTACGTGGCTGAAACAGAAATTAAGTCAAAATAACAGGAGTATTCCCAAACTATTGTTGACAGAATAATCTATAAAAAAATACTCCTTTTCCTCTGTCAGTTGCATGAATTGAACGAAAATAAATACGAGAAGAACAGCCAGTATAACTGTTTTTTTTCTCCATTTATTTATTGGCGAGAAATGTTGATTTATTAAGAAGTGAAAGAAAACTTCAAATAAAAAAAATTACAATTTAAACAGAAAATTCAATCTTATTGGTTTGTATTTTAAGGTAAGACATTTTTATTTCAGACTATGTATATTCATAATTTTCCAGGAAAAATGTTGAGCTCTTGTTGTTTGCTCTATAGCAATAGGACGGTCTTATAACAACAGAACTGATACTACACTACTCATTAAAAGATATTCTGATTAAATCGAGTTTTTTGTTTATTTGTTTGTTTTTTCATTCATTTAAAAATGCCTAGTCACAAAACATTATATTCTTGTGGTTCCTTGGCATTTTGGCTAAGATCAAAATGTATGAAATCTTTGTTTTACCAATGAAATCTCTGTATATAAACATGTAAAATCTTTGTATATAAACATGTAAAATCTTTGTATATAAACATGTGAAATTATTGTATATAAACATGTAAAATTATTGTATATAAACATGTGAAATTATTGTATATAAACATGTAAAATTATTGTATATAAACATGTGAAATTATTGTATATAAACATGTAAAATCTTTGTATATAAACATGTGAAATTATTGTATATAAACATGTAAAATTATTGTATATAAACATGTGAAATGTGTATATAAACATGTAAAATCTTTGTATATAAACATGTGAAATTATTGTATATAAACATGTAAAATCTTTGTATATAAACATGTGAAATTATTGTATATAAACATGTAAAATTATTGTATATAAACATGTGAAATGTGTATATAAACATGTAAAATTATTGTATATAAACATGTGAAATGTGTATATAAACATGTAAAATCTTTGTATATAAACATATTTATGAAAAAATAAAATTTCCAGCAAATTTTGGGTTACCTTAAGTAGAACGGCCCTTAGTGTAAATGTGGTATTTTGGTGACTGAGATGATTCTAGTTAATAGTAGGATAGGCATTTTTATCACTTTAGACAAACACCACCCATGTCACCACACTTTTGATGGCCTTGTGCCTAATTTATTTTAAACGTAAATTTTTTAATATTTTCTGCAAATAAATAATTAAAAGTTTGAGTATCTGTTCTTCATATCTCAGCGACATTTAACCTTTTACTGATGCCGGAAGTTTTAATGTAAATTATTTTCCTTTAAAATGAACTTCCAAAAAGTTAAGTGCTATTCTTTTTTTTTTAAATCACTTTAATTAATTTAATTAATAATTATAATAATAGTACTATCGATAAAACGATTGCGTATATACAAGAAAATGCGGCATTACAAATTAGCAATGCATATTACAGAATATTAATTTATTAGACACTTAAAAAAATAAATATGGAAATGAGCAATATCGAGATTTGTTTTAAGGAGTTGGGAGATTACTATATATACAGTTATTCAAACTGTTCTTATATCATTAAAATTAAAAACAGATTAAGTGGTGTTGATGTTTATATAGTTAGAATAGATGGAAAAAATGTTCGCATTTATTCATTAAGATATATATTAAACTCAATGTGTGTGTGTGATGTATGTGTGTTTTTGTGCTTAGTCCGCGGTCCGAACCTTGTGACTAGTGGTACAGTTATATCTAGCCACACCGATGTGTCTTGGTTAAGATAATACATATATGTATGTGGATATTGAAAATATTTACTATAAATAATTATTTTAAGTTCCCTTCAAGAAAGAGCACTCTTTAAGGTAAATATGAAAAGCTTCTAACTAAAGCAATATTGCAAAGTTCCCTCCCCTTGGTTGATTGAACACTCTACGGAGGATGACTATGTTCGTTTGATGAATAATAGGAATATTTCCCTTTCTTCGTTGTATAGCTGTCTCAGTGGGAGAGGGAGGGGTCGAAGACGTCTGATAGATGTGAAAGACTTCAGTCCAGTGTTCGAATCCTGCGATCAGTGGTACAGTTATATCTAGCTGCACTGATGATAATTATTTAAGATAAAACATATATATATGCGGATAATAAAACATATTTATTATAAATAATTCTATCTATTTATCTACATGAAAGAAAAAGAAACACCTAGATCAGACAGCAAACTGGAGTAAACAACATCATCATCATCATCATCATCATACGAACAGCTAAACATAGATGGGCAGCTTTCGAGAGACAACAGACAACAGATAGACATCTAGAGTGACAGAATGGACTTCGAGGCAATGGAAAAGACTAAGACGAAGGCCAAAAACCCGGTGGAGAGACAATCTTGACAGCCAACTGGGTTCTACGTGGCCATCTCTATCTAGCGACAAAACAACGTGGAAGGAAACCAGGGAGGCGTTCCTTCTCCAGGAGTGATCAAAAAATCCTTATAATGATGAATGAGATCTATAAACGAATCCTGCGACTGGTGGTACAGTTATGTATAGTTACACTGATGATTCTTGGTTAAGATAATACATATATGTATGTGGATATTTAAAATATTTATTATAAATAATTATTTAGAGCTCCCTTCAAGGAAGAGCACTCTATAAGGTAAATATGAAAAGCTTCTCACTAAAGCAATATTGCAAAGTTCCCTTCTTTTAGTGACGAACATTCTATGGAGGATTACTTTGTTCATTACATTAATAATAGGAATATTTCTATTTCTCAGTGTCTGCGGGGTAAAGACGTATGGCAGTCAAAAGTGATTTTACTTTGGTCTTCGAATCCTATGAGCCGTGGTACAGTTATATCAATCATCGTGGCATCCCAGTGATGAGATATTTTATCAAAATATGTGCCGAAGGGAAACGAAGAGACATGTTTTTCTAAAGATCTGATTTGTATCCTGTACAGCAAATCAATCATGTATGTCATATAAACAATTGCAGTTTTATTAAAAGTTGAAGAAGTGACGTTTTTGTGCCCCCCTCCTCATCCGGGACATAAATCCATCCTGCCATTTTATCTGATTGCTTTTCCAACGCTGCCTTTTGTACAGGGGGGGGGGGGGCAGAAATCGGTAATGCCACACGTCGAAAATAGCTTATATTTATACTATTTATATGCGATCCCTGATTGTGGAGTTAGAGAATGTAATCTATCTAAAATGAATTCTTGATATGTTCATAGACAGAAGAGTGTTTTAACAGAGATAACAATCTTAAAGTTATTCTGATAAGAAATAATAATAATTATAATAATAATCATAATAATTAGAAGAAGAAGAAGAAGAAGAAGAAGAAGCTAAGAAAAAGAAGAAGAAGAAGAAGAAGAAGAAGAAGAAGAAATGAATTATAGAAAGTAGTAGAAGATTAGCTAAATAAGAGATTGGAAAAGAGTAAACGAATTAGAGTAAGAAAAGAATAGAAATAATTAGAGAAGAAGAAGAAGAAGAAGAAGAAGAAGAAGAAGAAGAAGATAAGAAGAGAAAGAAGAAAACGAAAAAAGAACAATTAGAGAAATATAAAGAAAAGAATAGGAATACTTAGTAAAAAGAGGAAGGAAATAAGATGATGACAAACAAGGAAAAAGAATAATTATAGAAAGAATATAAAAATCAAAGTAGAAGGAAAGAGTTATATAAAGTAAGAATAAAAGAAGGAGAAAATAGAAAATAGAATAATTAGATAAAGGACAAAACGCGAAAAGAAGAAGAAGAGGAAGAAGAAGAAAATTAAAAGGAAGGTAAAAAAATAATTAATTAGAAAGATGAATATTTTCAATAAAGTAAAATTAAAATAAATAGTCTGAGAAGACACAAAGATAAGATTCTTTGATGACATTACTTTAGAATGAAAAATTACTCATATCTCTATTTTGTTTCAGAATTTTTTAGATGAGAGTTGATAATTTGTAGAATTTGGTATATTCGGACTATCGCATTCCATGCGATTCCATGTAAGTGTGGAAAAGTATACAAAGGTGAAACATGTCGCCCACTAAAGGTAAGGCTAGAAGAACACCAGAAAGCCGTAATACGTGGAGAAATCGAAAAGTCAGGTATAGCTGACCACATATAGAAGGAAAAGAGAAACCATCTACCCTTATGGGATGAAGTACAAATTATAGATAGAGAAGAACGGTGGAGGGTAAGACGACTCAAAGAAGCAGCACATATGTTAGGCGACAATGACTTACTACGAAGACCTAGTATAGAATTCAATACAATATGGGAACCTATGATTATAAATAATAGATAAGTAGTGACATATAGTGATAAGTACTTAGATTTAAACACAAGAATAGGTGTAAGACTCCCAAAAATGTATACTAGAATTGTCCACAAGCACAGTGGATATAGTACTAAGTAAAATTCAGTTCTAAGTGATAGTCATCTAAAGGTTAAAGACTTCTTCTTAGTCATGGCAGATGGAACGAGAGCATGCTACCCCTATGGATTTAATAAAGGGTTCCGTTCGAAATTCCGTCCAGATTCTTGAGTTCGACAGAAAGATTCCCGAGTTCGACAAGGTACACCTGAAGACGGTCGAAGGTTATATCGGCCGAACCGTTGTGATAAAAACACCCAAGATGAGAACAGTAGTCCGAATATACTATAAAAAGGTTATTGTCATGGCGTTATTTGATATATTCCAATGTTGATATTTGATTTTGTTTAAGTATGGAAATGAATTAGCCATAATGAAAGGAATAAACGGAAAATTCGTGGCGATTGTCAAGAATAACCAACAGAAAAAGGAGTAAAGAAACAAAACAAATAATTAACAAATAACTGTTACCAAAAGCAATAAACTTCCTTTTCTACCTACCTGTTTAATTTTTGTGTTTTAAAGTATTTTAAAGCATTTTGATTCTATTTTAATAATTCGTCCAAATCCGATCGCGTTACAGTTCCATTTGCAAGATGGCGTAAGCGGATGTCCCCAAAGTTTGTTTTTGGAGTAAAAATATAACTGTCTCAAACGCCTTAACATTTTCTTTTCTACCTAATTGAAAAGAGAAAAATGCAAAATAAAACTCCTCAGACTTCGTAGACGGTCGGCGAAAGAATGTCAGTTTTCAGTCTAATGTAATTTATTTGACCGAACTTTTTAATTAAAATTAAAAAAGTAAACGCTTTCAAATATTTGAAAACACATAAAAAATTACGCAGGTAGGTAGAAAAGTAATTTTTATGCCTTTGGTTACAGTTATTTCTTGACTATTTCTTTATTTTGCACATCCTTTCTTTCTATTGGTTATTCTTGACAATGGCCAAAAGCAGAAAGTCAAATAAAAGAATTATATATTCCTGAGAAATTTAAAATGGTTACTTTATGTTTTTCGCTCATATTATTAAAGACAGAAAAATAAAAATAAAAACTTTTTTGTAATTTATAAAGCTTTTGTAAATGCACTGCCCCCAGGGAAAAGGTAATGACTGAGAGGATGATATCATGATGAACGCCCCCCCCCCCACACTCACGCAGAAAGTAGGAGCTAATGCCTGGGAGCATGATATAATGACAACAGAATAGAGACTACACTACCCCCCCCCAAAAAAAAAGAGACGGTAATCCTGGGATGATGATATCGTGAAGAACCAACATATACTATATTGTCCACCCCTTCAAGAGAGGGGGTAATGCCTGGGAGGAATGTATCATGACGCATGAAAATATACTACACTAAATTAAAAAGCATAAACCGTTTTAATGTTAATATAATTAGGTTAGGTTGAAAGATCTTTCGCATATTATTCATTTAGATGACATTAAAAACAATGGAAAGTTTTGTTGTCTACGTGAAACGTTGAAATTTTAATTTTTTTTTATTTCAACTTAGTTCACCCCAAACAAGGCATGCTGCCACTGGAGGCGTTAGGGGTTACTGGGAATTAGGGTGAAAGTTTTGGGGGTCATCCTAAATTGGGAACTGTGCAGCGAGATGCTTGTTCACATTAGTTTTAAATTTCTACATGTCGGTATAGTCGGGGAAACAGGGAGCAGGGAGGGAGTTCCAAAGATCGGCAGCTCGAGGAAAGGAGCTACTGGAGTAGAAGGCTCTCCAGCATCTGTGGACCTCCACAGTGAATGGATTGTCGAGTTAGTCGAGTGTATTTATGTTGAGGGGGCACAAGAGCAGCAAGTTCATCGGAGCACATTCCATTAAAGTACTTGTAAAACAAGCACACGGATGCAACATTGCGACGATGGGACAGGAACTCGAGCTTGGTGGATAGTGAGGGACCTATTAAGTTGGCGACTCTTTTTTGGACCTTGTTTTGACTGTTAGGGGGTGCGCCAGCCCAGATGTGACAACACTACTCCATGCATAATGTCATGTGTGAGAAGTTTTCTAGCTCGGTAGGGGATCCCACCTTCTTTGCAGCAGCCTTGGCAATGTCTTCTATATATTTGTTCCAATTCATGTTACCTGTGAATGTTAAGCCAAGGAGTTTAAACGTTGGATTCTCAGGTAGGGTGTTATTTGCCATGGCAATCGGTGGTTGAAGAGGTTTCTTGTAGTTGTTGAAGGAAAGGAGCTTTGTCTTAACAGCATTAAAGAGATTTTATTTTTTTAAAAGTATAGAAATTTAAATTGGACTGAAAAATATACTCGCCATCTTTATTAACAAATAGAAATATGCTAACCAAGGAAAAACAATAAGTTCCTTTCATAATTTTCTAGTTAAAAAACATGTTTATAAACTTGATTAATCATTCTTCCTTAGCTAACCTCTTCCCGATTTGTTTAGATGACGACTATATTTTTCTGACCTAATTTTTATTTCGGCGTTTCACGTGTACGGTGAAACTTGGCATAACAAAAATATTAAAAACCCTAAGTTGTTTTTTTCTACAAAAACATGGTTTAAGTTTTTAAAATATCACTCTAAATCATTTACGTGACTGAAATAGGAATTAACCTCAAATAAGAAAAGAAAAGCTAGCATGGCTGTTGGTTTTTAATTAGTTATTTATTGGGGGATGTTTATAACAGGATTTATTAAGAAGTGAAAGAAAATTTAAAATAAAAAAAACTTACTATTTAAACATAAAATTCGATTTTATTGGTTTGCATTTTAAGTGAAAAAGTATTTAATTTCAGACTATGTATATTTATAAATTTTCATGAAAAAATGTTGAACTCTTACAGAGGAGGTGATTCCTGTGAGGACGGTCTTATGGCACCCGAACAATACTATTACACTACCCACCCATTAAAAGATATTTTGATTAAATGGAGTTTTTTTTCATTCATTTAAAAACGCCTAGTCACCAAAATCGTTTTTTTTTATTATTCCTTGGCCTTCTGGTTAAGATCTCCACATCTCAGCGACATTTGACGGAAGTTTCATGCAATTTATCTCCCTTGAAAATGAAATTCTAAAAGTTTTTAAAACTGTATCTTTTTTTTTTAAATAAAATCTCTTTAACTAATTTTATTAATAATTTAAATAATAATACTCTCGATAAAACGATTGTGGATATAGAAAAAAAAATTGGCAATGCAACTTAGAAATGTAAATTAGAAAATATTAATTTATTAGAAACTTAAAAATAAATAAATATGCAAATGAGCAATATTGAGATTTGTTTGGGAGATAAGAATATTTGTATATATATGGCATTCGAAATTATTCTTTTAATCCCGCCTAATAAACTGGTATTGTCCGGGCCTTCGGATTTACGCCTGGATTTACGCCGGTCTATTGGGAGTTGTCTGGTCCTGTGCAGTTCTAGGAGGTGCACCCTCCCAGGCTTTGGGGAGGAGTAAGTTTATTGCTTACTGTCTGAGGCGCGGGAAATGCCGACGGGGCTGCACAGGAAACTTTTAAATGGCCAGAGTGCTCACCTCTCGAGCGCTGACTTATCTAATCCCACTTTCCCGACCTTGTGTCACATCTTACCTTGTGGGAGGTAGATAAATAACTTGTATCATTAGAATGAAATAAGCCTAGTCAGTTTTAGTATTAATATGGTTAGGATAGATAAACCAAAATTTCGCATTTAGATATTTATATGTACAGGATTCACACATAAACTAATTAACCGATCATTATGTAGTTTGGAACATAATTGCGTATTATGGACTATATTTAGTTTAATTTAGTTTCATGGAAAGGGGGTATGGAAGCCCTTAATAAAAAAATTCAAATATATAAGATTTGCATTAGACGACAATAAAGCAAGATTCCTTGAATTTCAATTTCTTCTTAAGACCCCTTAAATTTTAGACATTACCTAGAATTAAAATCATGTAATGGAGTTTGATTAAAATTGAAATAAGGATTTTATACATAAGGTTTGATATCATTATATTATTATATCATTATTTTAATTTTGATAAGTGGACATAAAAGTGGTGTCAATATATTCTGTTTCTGAAATTAATTTTACCGGTTCTGGGACGAGTATTTTTCAAGTATATATATATATATATATATATATATATATATATATATATATATATATTCTTCAATATATATATATATATATATATATATATATATATATATATATATATATATATATATATATATGTGTGTGTGTGTGTGTGTGTTTGTGTTCACTTCCATTATTTCATCAATTCTTTAGTATCAAATATATTTAAATCGGTAGTGATTAGTTATTTTCTGACCCTCTGAAGAAAAACACGTAAAACCAGACATAAAAAAGAGAATCGCTTTTGAATTGAAATAAAATCAATTGTGGAGAAATGAGTATAAATGGAAACATTGTCAAAAAGAAATAAAAAGTAAAATTTAGAAACAAAGGCTGAACTAAATAAAACAAACAAAAAACCCAAAAGATTTACTTGCAGACACAAAAAAGAACATTCATAAAAATAAGAATAAAAACAGTTTTACATTTCATTTTTTCTTTTTTTCAAATCAGTGGAATAAAACTTGTGACTGACAATTTCGAATCACTGAGAATTTTTTCTCGTCTTGATTTTACCTTAAACTGTTTATTTCTATTTTATGAGTATAAACACATTCTTTCGTTCTGTTGAAATTTCACACACCCCCCCCCCACACACACACATACACGTATATATATATATATATATATATATATATTACTATTTCATGTATCCACATAAAATTTTATAAGAAGATATAATTTTTTATGTTTCAATTTTCAGTATTTATTTCAAGAGTGCTCGATACGTAAGTAGAGCTAGGTAGTAAGTTATGAAAATATATTTATGGCAATCAAGCTACACAGAGGCTCCCGCATTTCATCATTTTAGCCTGAAGATTCGCCCCGAGGATGAAACGCGGGAGCCTCTTTGTAGCTTAATTTTCATAAATATATTTTCATAACATTATATATATATATATATATATATATATATATATATATATATATATATATGGGAAATGAAAAAGGAAAAACCAAGATATATTTTTTATTAAAATATATTCATCAACGTTTCGTCTATATTGTAAGACTTCCCAAGGATGATAATTTTAAGAAAAATGGCATGCAAGTACATCGAAATATTGGGTTGACATGATGAGAAAAAGTAGTAGCCGTGCCTACTAAGAGCGCTGGACCAAGGTCCGGGCTGAGAGAAGTCAGTCAGTGGCAGACAGTGTAATGAATCCTGAGTAAGTCTTACAATAAAGACGAAACGTTGATGAATATATATATAAAAAAAATCTCTTGGTTTTTCCTTTTTTCTTTCCCATTACGTCGGATTACTCTCATCCTTCCTTTCTCATATATATATATATATATATATATATATATATATATATATATATATATATATATATATATATATATATATTTCGAAGTAAAACAATTTATAAAAATTGTTTTAAATAAAAGCGGAATTTTAGTCTCCTAAAATTTGATCTCAAGAGCTCTTTCGTCCAACATCTCATCAGGAGAAATCGTTGGAATACAAAATGTCAAATAAAATTCACGAGAAAGAGCGAGAATGGGGAAATTGACTGCCGATTGAGAATAAGCGTTTACAATTAATTTAATAAATCGAGTACAAACGTTTAAAAGGCAGAGTTTTAAAGCGGAAAAAAAGAAAATTTCCCTAAAGAGAATCAATGACTTACCGAAATCCTTCTGCTTGCAAAGAAAAGGTTTTCGCAAGGCAATAGCAACGGATTCCAATATTTTCAAATGAGAGGTAGAAGCCACCCATATTTACTTCCTTCCACCACAGGAAGATGTGGCACAAGGCCGGAAGGTGGGAAGAGCCAAGCCAGCGCTCTTAAAAAAGTAGCACACTGGCCTATTAAAAATTGTCTGGGTAGCCCCGTCGACATTCCCTAGTCGGGGCGCCTTAGACAGTAAGCAATAAACTTACTCTACTCTAAAGAGGGGAGGCAAGTCCAGGGAGAGTGCAGCTCCTATGACTACCCAGGACGAATACCTCAGCCTGACAGATAAAAGGCCACTGAAGTGCCCCAGTTTCTCTTAGACTGATTGTCAAGATCGGAACCTCGACTGGTATGCAATCAGCACAATATACCGCTGAGAGGTGGATTGCGCCCTACGCAAGACGTTAAACCACTCTATTTTAAACTTTTTGGCTAAATGCTGGTCAATAGACGATTCCAAAGCCGAGAAAGAGGTAGAGCACAAGAAACCAGGTCTACTCTGTCTAATTTTGGATAGGGTATGCTGTTTTATTCGGGTTTCTAAATGCAATTTCGTCCGCTTAATATGCACAGCATCGCACTGACATTTGAATTCATAAATAATGTTACTGTTTTTTATATAAGGCAGACTATCTTTTGAAAAAGACCGAAAAGCAAATCGTGTGCTAAACGTAAAAAAAACAAACGTAAAGAAACTGGAAAAAAGCAACCGGTTACATTTTTGGTGATTTGCTTGCCCAACTCCTGACTAATGCCACCTAGCCGAGTCAGTTTGAAATAAGCTGGACATCTTGGTAGGCCAAAAGGTCTAGAAGACTTGAATTCTGCAACTTTTATTAGTGCAGTTCGAGATTAAGTCGTCCGGATAACCGTTATTGATAAGGATTTCCCTTATCTTATTAAATTACGAATGAAGTCTATTGAAAGAACAAATGATACGGGCTCGGTACACTAAGGTATAAATTAACATTCTAGATTTTGTGCAAACAAGCACCAATTCAAGCAGAGACCCTTAAATGTGTGTTTGCGATAAACGCTTGTTAGGAATCCGGGAGACAATTATCCTTCTCAACTTCCATAGTGAAACTCAACGCATCATGAAGTAAATTCAGCTTTTTGTAGGTAATGATAATGTCATTGTACCTTACTTATAACGAACTTTAGACTCTTCCATTCACAATAAATGCTGGGAGCAACTTCTCTTCAGTGTTGAATCAACCCCATCCTGTTCAGTCTCTTATTAACTTCGGTTAATTGAGGACGTCGGGATGGGGTAATACCAGTCGAGGATTCGTTCTCGACAATCAGTCCGGCAGGAACTGGGCCATCGGTTTTCTTAGGAGGTGCACCCTCCCAGGCCTTGCCTTCCCTCTTTGGGGAGGAGTAAGTTTATTTCTTGCTGCTTGAGGCACCCTTACCGGGGAATGCCGACGGGGTTGCCCAGGCTATTTTTGCTCGGCCAGAGTGCTCCTTCTTTAGGGGCGCTGGCTTGATCTCCCCACTTTCCGACCTTTTGTCACATATTCCTGCATGGGAGGGAATTAAATACCTGAATCCAGCCCAGTCTATACTGGCAGTCAAGACTGACGTAAAACCACTCTTGTTTCTCTGTTGTATTATACTTTTCTTCTATATACTTGTTTTCTCTAAACTCCAAGTTCGTGTTTTCATTCCGGCCTCTTTACAGGGTCACAACAACTGGTGATGAGATATTCGAACTTACACCGGACACAACAACAACAGTAAGGGATTATAAAGAACCTTAAAAAAGACCCCACAACAACTGACGACGTGGAATTTCGAACTTACATTACCACAACGACTGACAACGTGGTTACAGTACGGGACTCTTGAAAGCCTCAAAATGGACGCCACAACTGCCGACAAAGTATATTAAGAAGAATCTTGAAAAAGGACGAACGGTGAGAAATCAACGGTAAATTCACCAGAAAACATCTCAGTTCTAATAAATGGTTTTACTAGTGGTAAAAACACGTAACAGACCAACTTATTTTTTTCTCACTGAAGAAAAGTCAGTGATTTTTTAAATTTCTATTCCGACACTGTTGTTGATTTTAAACAAGAAGGGAATGTGTGATTCTTTCTTTTCTCTCCAAAAAAGAAAAGTCCTACTGCCAAAAGAAAACAAACTAAACCGTATTTTAATTTATTTTTTCCTGTTGACTAAAATGCTGACCGTAAATGTTACGGTTACGTGAGAAGCGTACTAAAAAAGAAAAAGAAAAGAAAAACACTGATTTTTTTTTGGGGGGGGGCGAAGGAAAAAGAAAATATAGAAGAAAGAACTGGTGAAGTTTCAAATGCAACAATAACTAAAACAAAATGAAGCCGACGACAGGCTACAAAAGACAGAAGAAAAACTTCTAGAACAAAACAAGAAGCCGACGAAAAACCTTTAAAAAAAATATATCGACATAAAGATTGAAGTGTTAATGCAAACAATATCGGTAAGGGGTCAAAGTAACGAAAACGATAACGCTTTTTTCGCAGAATACCGTTTGAGATGCAATTGAGAATTTCACTTATTCCCAAGACGAGGATAAAACCTTTGTTTTGTATTTTAGAAAATATGAGAATCTATACAAAATAGATTGTGAAAATTGGGAAATACTCTAAAAAGATTCGCCTACTGCTCCGTAAATTAGGCACCACCGAACATACTAAGTTTGGTGACTTCAGTTTACCCCTAAAACGAGTGACTTGACTTTTGCTCAAGCGGTTAAGTTTTAAACTGAATTATTTAGCCCCAAGACTTCGCCTCTTCACAAATGCTAAAAGTGTTTGAACTTGATCAAAAAGACACCGAAAATTATTCAACGTTCGCATCAATCGTCAAGGTAATGATTTCAAATTGGCTAAACGTAGTGCTGATAACTTTAGATATTTAATTTTTGTACAAATATTGGTATCATGAATAGACGCCGAAATCAGGCGTAGGGTTCTAAATCAATTAGAAAGTAAATCGAATTTAATACTACAGAAATTAGCTGAAGACTGCCAGAGATTTATAAGTGTTAAACAGGATTTGAAGGACATTAAAGTGTCGGGCAGTGCACACATAAAAGGTACGTCAAAAATTGAAATTCAACTCTCCATCAAAAACAATTCAAAACAAAAAAAGGGATTTTCACGCAACTACAAAATCAAGCCAGCTCAGTAAAAAGCAGGATAAATTACTGCCGAGCCCCTGTTTTCGTTGTGGAAGCCTTCATTGGGTAACAGCTTGCCCATATCGTTTTAAAACTTGCCTAACTTGTAAAAAAGTCAGACACAAGAGTTCACATTGCAGAACGAATAAAGGAAATAAAACTCGGATGAAATCCACAAAAACGAACAAACATGGCGGCAGAATTATAAGAAAATATGTTCAGGTAAAAGTCCTAAATAAAAATGTAAAATTACAATTGGATTCTGGTTCAGACGTGTCAATTATCAATATGCATATGTGGAGAAGGTTGGGAAAACCGACCATGCTAAGAACCAACCAAATAACCAGAACAGTAACTGTTGAAAAAATGAAATTCGAAGGTTAAATGATTACTGACATTAGTTTAAACATACTTACAAAAAAAGTAAAAATGTTCGTACTAAAAAAAATATCAATAATTTGTTTGGCGTAGACTGATGCGGCTTCAACGTCTGGGGATTACCAACCATGATTTTCAGCCAGAAAATACAGAATTGGATGACTGATTTAGAAAAACCGAAGAATAAATTTGTTTCAACCATTAAAAATGGTCTGAAATAGACACAAAATTAATTGTTGACAGAAATTAAAGCACATAAGGACACAAAATTCACACGAAAATAGACAACACTAAACTGAAAGAAATTAAGTCAAATCCTTTGGATAGCCAACTGAAGGTTAGAGAGAGTGAATTCATGGTTCCAGAGTTAGAATCACTAAATTTTTAACTCAATAAGGTTTTAGAAAAGCTAAAGACTATGAAAGATAAGATGACTTTTCTTGAAGTTGAATGCCGAAGCAAAGAAAGCATTTTTTCCAAACTTAAAGATGTGCTCCAAAATCAGCAGTCTAAAATTTTAAAAAATGGAGGATATCAAATCTGAATTTGATAGAGGCCCTCGATTCTCTCATAAGAGACACGTAAACCAAATTAGGGAACTACTATCGGAATACACCGACAGCACGCGCCAGGAAGAAGTTTTGGTTACCAGATACAACACTTTCGATATACAGCTACCTCAAGCAGCTTCAGAATTATGTCAGTCCAAAAAGAAAAAGATACTATGACTTCTGAGGGGGTAAAGCCTGGGAGGGGTGTTATGGTATGGAGTTTGGATTCTTCCATTCACTATAAATGCTGAGAGTAACTGCTATTTAGTGTTGAATCAACCCCAGTCTTCGGACTGGGTAACACCTGTCGAGGATTCGTTCTCGAAAGTCGGTCCGGCAGAGACTGGGCCTTTTATCTGTCGGGATGAGGGGTTGATTCCTAGGTTGTCCTAGGAACTGCACCCTCCTAGGCCTTGCCTCCCCTCTTTGGGGTGGAGTAAGTTTATTTCTTGCTGCCTGAGGATCCCTACCGAGGAATGACGACGAGGCTGCCCAGGCTATTTTTGCTAGGCCAGAGTGCTCCTTCTTTAGGGGAGCTTGCTTGACATTCCCCCACCTTCCGACCTTGTGTCACATATCTATGTGGTGGGAACGAATTATATAGCTGAATCCACCTCAGTCAATACTGGCAGTCAAGACTGATGTACAACCACTCTTGTTTCTCTGTTGTATTATACTTTTCTTCAATATACTTGTTTTCTCTAAACTGCGAGTTCGTGTTTTCATTCCGGCCTCTTTACAGAGTCACAACACATAGCTTCACTATGAGAGGAGAAAGTAATAAAAGTCTCGTCAACATACCTGATATAGACACTAGGCTTAAGAACCGAGTTAAACAATATGCCCCTATGATAGCCAACAAAAATGTCTGCTAATCCCGGGGCTAAAGGAATCCCCATGAACACTCCATCAATTTCGCTATACATAATGTTGTTATAGCTAAATTGAAAAGACTTCGTGCACAACAACATTAATCCAACAAAGATTTCCTTAAGGAAACGAGGAGGGGACATAGAGCCACCATATAATGTGTCGGCACAGATACGAATAGTCTCCTCCAACGGAACATTTGTGAAAAGATTTACAACGTCGAAGGAGCACATAAATTGATTATCGGCATTGGGTTTTACTTCAAGTAAACAGTCAACAAACCGGAAGGAATCGGGAATTATATGAGCATTATAAGAATCACGTACCGGTTGCAAAAGAATAGTGTTAGAGAGGTGACGTATGTGTTAACTCTGGTCTTTTATCTCACAACCAAATCTTGTACGAAGAAGATGGGCTGTGTTTCTGATATTTAGCTTGAGTACGCTTTTTAGTGAATTCATCGCCAATGGACACACATTTGTAGAAAAGAAAAAAAATCAAAGAAGGACAAGAAACCTTTTATAAAGGACAGGACACGATGTCGAGCGTTAATGTAAAACTCTAGTTGTTTTTTGTTTTTACTTTTTACCCTTTAAAACTCTCCCTTTTAAACGTTTTTACTCGATTTATTGAATTAAATTTATTTTAAACGCAGTTAATTTCCGCATTCTTGCTCTTTCTCATGAATTTTATTATACATTTTGTATTCCAACGATTTCTCCTGATAAGAGGTTGGACGAAAGAGCTGTTGAAACTAAATTTCTGGAGACTAAAATTCCGCTTTTATTTTAAAACAATATATATATATATATATATATATATATATATAATTATGTCATGTATCCACATAAATTTTGTTTAAAGAGATATAATCTTTTATGTATCAATTTTCAGTATTTACCTCAACAGTATTTACCCAACAGTAAGTAGAGCTAGGTAGTAAGTTATTAAAATATATTTATGGCAAAAAATTTAGCCTGACGATTCCCTACGGGGATGAGACGCGGAAACCTCTGTGCACCTTAATTGCCATAAATATATTTTCATAACTTATATATATATATATATATATATATATATATATATATATATATATATATATATATATAAGGAAGAAAACAAAATTATTTTTATATCTATCATCGGTTCGTTTTTATTTTAAGACTTTCTCAAGATGATTCATTTGAAGAAATAACATACCAGTACAGTATTTAAAAATATCTTGTGCGTTTGTGACATGAAAAAAGAAGTTTTTTGTTTTGTTATTTCAAAATTTATGATAGTCGCTTGAATTTAAAAATGTGGTGCTATTATGACATGAAAAATGTTTTTATTCTTTTTTCGCCCGAACCATAGTCGTTAGAATTCAAAATGTGTGATGTGTTTATGAAATAGAATGAGTTTTTTTTATCGCTGTCATGTACAAAGTTTTGTGGCAAATAATACCCTACCTGAGAGGTAAACATTCAAACTCCTCGGCCTAACATTCACAGGTAACATGGATTGTAACAAATACATAGAAGACATTGCCAAGCCTGCTGCAAAGAAGATGGGATCCCTCTACCGAGCTAGAAAACTTCTCACACATGACATTATCCTATATCTCAACAAAGTAACTATTCGTGCATGCATGGAGTATTGTTGTCACATCTGGGCTGGTGCACCCTCCAACAGTCTCTCCCACTTAGACAAGGTTCAAATAAGAGTATCTAATCTAATAGGTCTCTCACTATCAACCAAGCTCCAGCCCCTGTTCCATCACCACAATGTTGCATCCTTGTGCTTGTTTTACAAGTACTTCAATTGAATGTGCTCCGATGAACTAGTTGCTCTTATGCCCCCTCGACGTAAATACATTTGACAAACCTGACAATCTGCCAAATCCCATCCATTCACTGTGCAGGTCCCCAGATGCCGAGAGACTTCTACTCCAATAGCTTCTTTCCTCGAGCTGCCGATCTTTGGAACTCCCTCTCTGCTCTCTGTTTCCTCGACTGTACCGACATGGAGAAATTTAAAACTAATGTGAACAAACATCTCGCTGCACAGTTCCCAATTTAGGATGACCCCCAAAACATTCACCCTAATTCTCAATAGCCCCTTACGTCTACAGTGGCAACTTGTTTTGTTTGGAGTGAACTAAGTTAAAACAAATTTTTTAAGTGGTGTAAAATAGCTAGCTGAATCTAAATTGAAGCTCTGCTCGGTTAGTATTAAGTTGCTGCTCAAAGGATTTAAATTGTAGAAGCCGTTACATTGTTTAATTGTGTTAGGTGAAAGACCCGATATTTCTCCAAAGTATTTAATAAGCATTTTTATTTATTTTTCTCTTCTCTTACTTTTTTGGCCAATCACATATAACTTCTCTAAATTCTAATGTGTATTATTTGAATGTACTTAATTCTGTGTTTGACTTAAATGTGTTTAATTCTTGATATATATCGATATATACTGTCTTATTGCCTGTATATTGATTTCACACAAGTAATTCCTGAACTCACACGCTGACTGAAGTTGTGGCTGTCTTTCTCTTATTTGTACTTACTTGTGAAAGGGAAACTTATCTTCAACTGTCTGTTTCCTCTGGAGTATACAGTAAACTTATTAATATCTACATATATACATATTTATATATATATTACAAAATGACAATAAAAACCGTTTACAATGCAAGACAAATTATTTCTTTTTTTTTTACTTTTATCTTATTAATTTCGGAGACATTCTCCATCTTCAGAGATTTTTTTCTCTTTTTTTTTATAAAAATAAACAAACTTTTAGTTTTGTTTATCGATAAGACGTCCTTGTGTTGATACGACGTATTGTCCGCTGTGATGTAATTCGCGGTTCTGAGTAGAACGGAAGTGCCGGGTATGCTGGTATTTTATTTTAAATATTGGTCGTTCTTTTATCACAGCGGACAATACGTCGTATCAACACAAGGACGTCTTATCGATAAACAAAACTAAAAGTTTGTTTATTTTTATGAAAAAAAGAAAAGAGAAAAAAATCTCTGAAGATAGAGAATGTCTCCGAAATTAATAAGATAAAAGTAAGAAAAAAAAAAGAAAGAAATTTGTCTTGCATTGTAAAGGGCTTTTATAGTCATTTTGTAATACTTATCATTCAATGCTTATAAAAATAGAACGACCAATATTTAAAATATATTTATATATATATATATATATATGGAAGCTTTTTGGGGTTTTTTTCAACCTGCAGGGGCTCGGAAATACCTGACTAGTACACGGACGCAGGCTAATTTTCCCTTCTAGGTGTCTTGGACCCGTAAGACCTTGTCAGGCCATCAATCTAAGAGAAGGAAACTTCTGATAATAAAATCTTGATACGAACTACATATTTCGTGGCAGCAAACCGTTGGGGAAAGAGACCTTCTTAGTCCTGATCGACAATCTTCCTAGAGCTGGAATCTCAAAGGAAATATCTGGTTTGCAAACCTACAAATGCTTAAGGAGTAGATAGGTTCTGCTTATCGAAGGCCTTTGCACTCCTTCTTTGTCTATTAGCCAGGCACAGGGGTACCAGCGCTGAAACGCCTCAAAACACCCAGTGCCTGGCCATGTTTTCTTACTAGGCAATGAACGCTGTTTCTCTTTCTCTCTATTTGGGCAACTTGGGAAAAGTTTTTTCGTCACTAAATCTTACATGAATAGTCTGGGTCTCTCTTGTTCCAACAGGTTGAGGATACAGGTTAGACAGCTTGTCTGGCTGCTGTTTCTAACTAACAGGACAGGAGACCAAACTCTTAGGTAGCGCTAAGAACGGCTGCTCTATCATCAGTTGCATAATACCGTGTGTAGTTGTACGTGCCATGTCGCGCATGGAAAAGGACCCTACAGTTATCTCCGGTGGGTGACTAATGGACTGGTTGTGTGAACTTCTGGGCACCTAACAAGCATCCACCTTGCCCACCCCACTGTATATCAAAACAAACATATCATTGCAAAAGAATCAAATCAAACCTAAACCAGGCACCCAACAAAAAATACCTTCGCCTTCACCCTTGAGGCTTGCATTCACTAATATCCGGGGATTAGAACCAACATCAACGACATAGAAACCTTTCTCCTGACCAACTCCCCGGATATCTTAGCACTAAGTGAAACACACCTTCAATCCCCAATATCCTCTCACCACTGTGACATGACTGACTACCTCCCATTCTACCATAAAGACTCTGACAAACATATGCACGGGCTAGGAGTTTATGCTCAGAACACCCTCACCCTGACTAGAGAACATAGGTTTGAATCAGATGACCAAGACTACATGTGCTTTTGATTGACTTTACATCAAAGCGTTAGTTACTTATATTTCTTATACTGTTCCCCTTCGACCCAGGACTGTACCCTGCTAACTCTGTCTCTGAAAGCATAGATAGAGCACTCTCACTTGATCGAATGCCCAGATACATGTATTTGGGGACTTTAATGCACACCACCGTGACTGATCGAGATTCTCCAGCCTTACTGATGCAGCCGGCAACTCTACATATAATTTCTATTTAGCTCACTTCCTCTCTTAGACTGTTGATTCCCCGACCCGCATCCCCAATCGAGTAGACCAGCAAGCCTTCCTTCTAGACCTGTTCTTGACTTCAATGCCGAGGCTTGTGTGACGAAAGCTCATAGCCCACTCAGGAATGCTGATCACATTGTTCTAATGATTCATATCACCCTAAAAAGTCGTCCAAAAGCTGATGAGCCATTGCTCAAAATAACGAGATACTACAAGCAGGCAGATTTTGAGTCAATCAGAGATCATGGAGGGAAACCTCACTCCCTGCTGATCAGTGTTCAAATAATTTAACTGAATGGGTCAAAGCAGGCATTAAAATTCTTTAGCAAGCCCCACTCTCCCCAATGGTTCACATCGGAATGTGCAGCAGCCATTGCTGAGAAGCAGCAAGCATTCCGTAAATTCGGCCGCCATAAGTCAGCTACTAATACACAGAAATTTATAGAGTCAAGAAATAATTGTAAGGCCGTGATAGGTGAAGCAAAGAGAAGGTATAATGAGTTCACCAAAAAACGTAATCAGTCACAGAAACTAGGTACTCGCGATTTCTGGAAAATCTACAATAGTGTGGTGAACAATGATCAATCAACGATTCCTCACTATCAAACCACAATGATGTCGATTGCACGGTCACTGATAAGGCTGAACTACTTGCCCAGAGTGTCGCCTCAAACTCCACTTTGGACTCAGAAAACATCCCCCGCCCTAAATTCCCATTGCAGACCGAAGACACACTTGATAACCTGGTCATCACCCCTATCCCAGGTACGAGACATCATAAAAAACCTTGACACCTCCAAAGCTTGTGGGCATGATCTTATATTTGTAATAGTAATAGAGAAATGATCTGCTGAACTGGCCTCTGTCCTCTCTAAACTCTACACAAATGCCTAGCTGAATCTTGCTTCCCCGATAGCTGGAAAATTGCCTCTGCTGTACCAGTGCTCAAGAATTCTGGGGATAGAACTGATCCTCAGAACTACCGCCCAATCAGCCTACTCCCGATATTTGCTAAAATCTTTGAATCCTTAATTAATCTAGCGATAGTCAACCACCTAGTTAATGCTAAACTTTTTTCTGACCGCCAGTATGTTTTTAGACAAGCACGATCTGCTGCAGACATCCTAACGGTCATCTCTGAATGCATGTATCATAGACTCGACAAGACAGGTGAAGCTAGGGCAGTAGCGCTTGATATAGCCAAGGCCTTTGACAAGATCTGGCATAAAGGGCTTCTCCTGAAAATACGCTCATACGGTATTACTGGGCAAATACTTAATATAATTATATCCTTCCTAACCAAAAGAAAGATCCAGCTTGTCCTCGATGGCCGTTCATCTAAGCAACATGACATAAATGCTGGTGTACCCCATGAAATTTTTCCTTGGACCTTTATTGTTCCTGATCTTCATAAACGATTTCCCTGATGACATTGAGTCTGAGATTGGTATATTTGCTGACAACACCACAGTTTACTCTCGTCATGTGAGCAAAATGGACGCGATCATATCCGAGGCAATGGCTGAATCTTTAGAAAATGACCGCTAGGCTGTAATGGATTGGGATCATAAATGTTTGGTTACATTTTAATGCTGCAAAGACAAAGCTCCTTTCCTTCAATAACTACAAGAAACCTCTCAAACCACCGATTTTCATGGCAAATAACACCTTACCTGAGAGTTCAACATTCAAACTCCTCGGCCTAACATTCATAAGTAACATGAATTGGAACAAATACATTGAAGACATTGCCAAGGCTGCAGCAAAGAAGGTGGGCTCCCTCTACCGTATTAGTAAACTCCGGACACCTGACATTATCTTGTATCTCTACAAAGCCACCATCTGCCCATGCATGGAGTATTGTTGCCACATCTGGTCTTGTGCATCATCCACTAGTCTTTCCCTCTTAGATACGATCCAAAAAAGAGTCGTTAACTTAATAGGTCCCTCACTATCAACCAAGCTCCAGTCCCTGTCCCATCGCTGCAATGTTGCATCCTTGTGCTTGTTTTACAAATACTTCAATGGATTGTGCTCCGATGAGCTGGTTACTCTGGTGCCCCCTTCGACGTAAATTCACTAGACCAACTCGACAATCTGCTAAATCCCATCCATTCACTGTGGAGGTCCCCAGATGTTGGAGAGCCTTCTACTCCAATAGCTTCTTTCCTCATGCTGCTGGCCTCTGGAACTGCCTCCATGCTCCCTGTTTCCCCGACAGTATCAGCATGCAGAGGTTTAAAACTAATGTAAACAGACATCTCGCTATACTGCTCCCAACTTGGGGTGACACCCAAAACCTACACCCTAATTCTCAGTAATCCCTTACGTCTACAGTGGTGGCCTGCCTTGTTATGGGTTAAATATATTAAAAAAAAGTTCATAATGGGTTCGTATTCAAAATGTTTTTGCCGAGATTTATTTAGAATTAATTTTATGAGTATAGCTTGTTTAAACTTAAAAGAATTATCATGTTGTTATGCATGAGAGAATAGTGCATTTACAGAATTCTTATTTTTTATATCTCTTTTATGTTCACTTTCCGTTAGTTCCCGTTGAGTTCCACTAACGTATATCTGATGGTAGTTTTAGCATTGGGCAGTATATATACATGCATTAGATATAAGGGTTTTTGGAAAATGTTTTGTGGTTTTTAATGTTTGTTTAATAGTTTCTGATAGACTCTCATTGTTGCTATGTCTCGTTCTGCTGTAATTGTCTCTCTTTATGTGCGTTTTATAGTGTACTTTTATTTCACTCAAGTGAGTGATAAACACTACATATCTATCTATCTATCTATCTATCTATCTATCTATCTATCTATATGTATATATATATATATATATATATATATATATATATATATATATGAATATAAAAAGAAAAGTATGATGAATTCTTTCTGTGTTTAAATTTTTTCCTTTTGTCTTTTTCACACACACACACACACACATATATATATATATATATATATATATATATATATATATATATATACAGGGTGATTCATAAGTCACTTAGCTATTTATTTTTTAAATTCTTAAGTTAAGAAATACGGTAATACAAAACAGAAAGTTTATTCAACAAATTCATTTATGGGAGTTAAATATTACACCAAATTTTCAAAATTTTCACCTTCGTTCTGCATGCATAGCTCCATTCTTTTTTGCAAGGAATTTACGACTCTTTGTAGCATATTTGATTAATTATGAAATAAATATATATAGAAACAAATATATAAACTAACAAATTTAAAATAACAAATAGCAGTAATTAGAGAGTAAGATAACAATCATCAAAAGTTCATAGTATGTTTGTGCTTCATATGGTAATCATTTTAAATAGCTAAGTGAAGTGACTTATGAATCACCCTGTATATATATATATATATATATATATATATATATATACAGGGCCGGCGGGACAGTTATAAAAGTGGGGGGGTCTCCTAAAATGGAGGGGGGCGGTTAAACACATGCATATCAACTTAATTATTGATGACCGTAAAGTGGGGGGCCCAAGTCAAAAAGTGAGGTGGCTTGAGCCCCCTGCTTCCCTCCCGGTGCCGCCGTCCATGATATATATATATATAATATTTGTTTTGTTTATTATCTATGTACGTATACGTTTCGTCATTTTTAATCGGGACTCGTCAGCATAGAGATATAACTATTCACTACTGGTCACGCGATTCGAAACACAGAGTTCTGAGTATTTTACAACGCAAATACCGACATCCAGAACCACACAACCACCGCTGAATAGCCAGATAAACAGTGATAATTTTAACACTTATTTCGGAGGCTTGACGTCATAAGAGCGTTCAACTTAATGAAGGGAACGATGCATTTATAGCTAGCGACGCCATGCTGTGTTAATACTACAATTACGGTGCCCATCTAGGGGTTTTCTAATAAATATTTGTTTTTTAATAAATATTTGTTTTGTTTATTATCTACGTACGTATATGTTTCGTCCTTTTTAATCGGGACTCGTCAGCATAGAGATATAACTATTCACTACTGATCGTGCGATTCGAAACCCTGGGCTTCGAGTATTTTACAACTCAAATACCGACATCCAGAACCACACAACCACCGCTGAATAGCCAGATATACAGTGATAATTTTAGCACTTATTTCGGCAGCTTGACGTCATAAGAGCGTTCAACTTAATGAAGGGAACGATGCATTTATAGCTAACGACGATACAGATACAAGATACAGGCTAGAGGTGGTGGAGAATATATATATATATATATATATATATATATATATATATATATATATATATATATATATATATATATATATTCTCCATCACCTTTCACCTGTATCTTGGGGATGCTTTTCTTCTTAATGATGGTTATGGTTATTTGGGGGATAACAATAAAATCAGTTTCAGTAGAGAAATTACCATTTCGTTGCACTAACAGTTTTTGTTTGAGAAAAGTCGTAAACTATGTTTTTTACTGTTACTTTCTTTAAATTTGCATAATCCGTAATTTGCACGTCGCCTCATTCTATTTCGGCTACCATGTGACAGTCTCTTTCCATAGTAAACCGAGATTCCTTAATTGAAGTAAGTTGGAGTTGTAACATTTGTCATTTAAGACATTGTTTGTGGTTTTGTCGCCAGAGCAGCTGACTTGTTACCTCAAATGTGTCACCGTGCTAAGAGATGGAAGACCCTCTGGTCATTTGCGAGAGAAACACCTTTTTGCAACACCGACTCCTTTGCTAACTTATTGCTCTTCTAACAGAAAAGTAAAGGAGAATCAACGACTCTCCTATCCCCATCATCTCAACTAAGCACTTTTTTCATTTCTCTTTTTTCTTTGATCGTTTTTGTAATATCTTCTACTCAATATTTTCTGACTTTTTTTTCAAGATTTTAGCTTCGTTTCGTTTCGTTAGCCATCTACTTTCCTTTCGTTTTTATAATATTTTCTACTCAATATTTTCTGACTTTTTTTCAAGATTTTCGTTTCGTTTCTTTCCTTTCCTTTTTGGTTTCCTCTCAGTTCATGCTTTTCTTTTCTTTTTTTTCTAATTCGTTTTGCTCTGCCAGAAAGAAATCTACACCTCTCCTCCTCATCACCTTTAGCCAGACTTCGTCTCTTTTTGTATATGTCATAACCCTACAATCATTTACTTATAAAAAAAAACAGACACATTTTATTTAATGATGGCACTAACAACCTAATTGTGTACATTTCCCCAGAATAACTTCCACTAATCCAGATGATTAAACCAATGTTTAAGAAGAACCATTCATTTTGTGGTACAACCACAAAATTTGGTGTGAATAATGTCTGTGGCATGCGGTTTCTGAAAGCCACCTAAAATCCAAGATGTCAGCCATGTTTCAATACGAACATTTAATCAAATGTAAAAAACATGATTTTCAATGTTGAACTTGAATGACTGGACCTGCTGTAACCTTATTCCAGAAATAACAGTGCATTGATAAGTGAAGTCGGTGTGGCTTCTTCAGGAACCATGTAATTATTTCTTATCATCATGATCTAGACATGGTAGTGTCACAGATCCTCCTGACTCTCTCACGCCATCTCGCTTTACTCTCCATTATACCAGGTGCAATATGAGTCCTCTGCTAGTTGCTTGACATAGGTTCTGTGCAGTATCCCAACTGAACTACATCCCTATTATTCTATCCACAAAAGAACACTGCTGACGGTTTTATCTTTAGCTCTCCAGCAGTTGCCAGCATCCTCCAGTGAACACCATACTACAAGGTTGGATACATGGTTCTCGCAGACCAGGACGCCCAGGAAAGCAGGGGATGGACAACGTGCTAGAATAGACAAGGTTATCAGTAAAAAGAGGTAGTGTGAATTTCTAATGATCACGTAGGTGGAGGGAAATCGTACGAATATCTGCCAGACTCCTCGACGACGTCTCTTGACGTTATGGGATATTAATCAAATCAAATACTCTAGAAGGAAGCTTATTCCAGAGAATAAAATAAGCAAGAAGGTGTAAGAAACGGAGGATAGGGGAGTCCGTAGTATTAGTTCTGAGATCTTGTGTTATCAATGCAATTGATGATTTTCACTTTATAATGTCAAGCATGTAATGGTATTTCATACATCTAAAAAAAATTGTTTCTTTAGAACAAACTCTTCCTCAACTCAGGGCTGGTTTTAAGCCGATTTGATCGCTTTGATCAACTCAGACCCAACGCCTGAAGGTGGCCCATGCCAGTCGCATCAGGAGAAAAAAATCTTTAAGTTTAAACTAATTACAACATACTTGAGGTCTACGGTCTCACAAGTAAGACTTAACAATTTGGCAATATTCTCAAAATAGCAAAAGAGATGGCTAAAACCATTGAGTTTGAAAAGATATTGCAAATAAAAAAGTAGAAAAGTAATTTACTAAAAGAGTTTCTTTATATTCAAAGTAAAAGAATAAAACTTTTCATATTGCATTTATGTATATTCGTTTTCTGGGTGTGTATGCGTTTTCTAAATATGAAATATAAACATCAATAAATTTTCCTATGTACAGTAGGGGCCGTAAAATCCGTTTTCTAATTTGGCACCACAATTCCTAGCACCCTAATTGGCCAATGAATTTCAACAGGGAAAGTTTTTGGTCAACAAAAACCAGAGGGAGTTGTTTGGCTGAACCACTGACCAAACCCATAAATTGACAATACAAAGGTCAAAGGTGATACTTGGAATAACTAAGGATATATCTATACTGCTTTCGTTTCATCAGGCATGATAGGGTAGAAGTCATAAGTAATTCTTTATTATATTCTTAGTATTATCTTTACTAAATATTAAACGTCAACATTCTGAAGACTATCACTTAGAACTGATTATCATTTAGCAATTATTCTATTGTGCTATAAGTCCATGTGGATAATTCTAGTATGAATTCTGGAAGTCCTGAACCTATTCTTGTTTTAGATGTCATTTGTTACTACTTATTTCCTCCAAGAAATCCAATAAAAATAATCAGACTTATTACTGACATGACTTATTTTTTATTTAACAATAATTTCTACAAAAAAATTTCGGACTCCCTATGAATAATCCTCTTAGTGGAGTACACGTCTGCTTATTCTTAGAATCCTAGAATGTGGCCCATCTAAATTTAGATTACTCCCAAACACTAAATACTTTAGATATATCACGACATTTTAATTTTCTTCATGAAAACACACAAATAGAAAATCTTAAAAATAAATTAAACACAGTCGAACATCATAAAGTTTACCTATGAAACAAAAATAACTCGATACAATTTCTGGACATACTTATAATAAAATCCAACAATAATTTAACATTCAAAGATCCTCGCCAAACTACACACAATAATGACTACATACATGTTTACTCACACCATGATAGCAAAATAAAAACATGCATGATAATCGGTTTCTTCCTACATGCAGTCAGAATTTGTAGTCCACAATATCTAGACGAATAATTCAAATACATCACAAATTCACTCAAAACATTGCAATAACACACATATTTCATATTAAATGCAAAATAAAAAGCCCTACAAATATTTTCCAGAAACAATAAGTAAAAAGTATACACTATACATCAAACATTTCTCTTACAAACAGACATCTTCTTTTACCTACTAACACCAATATTACAATAATTTGCAACACTCTAAATAAATTAGCAATTCCAACAATACAAACTACATCACAAACTATAAAACAAAAATTAAAAGCAACAAAACATTTTCGACCCGCACGTCTACTGCCAGTATATGTACTGTCCCATGTAATAATTGTCATCAGATATACGTTGGTAAAACTCAACGGGAACTAATGAAAAGGCTTAGTGAACATAAAAGAGATATAAAAAATAACAATTCCCTGAATTACAACATGATAATTCTTTTAAGTTTAAACAAGTTAGACTCATTAAACTATTTTTTTTTAAATCTCGGCGAAGGCTTCTTGAATCAGAACCAATTATAAACTCTAACACAATTAAACAACATAACGGCTTCTACAATGTATCTCCTTCAATCAGCAAACTTAGACTAACAGAACAGAACTTGAATTTATATCATAATTTTGTAACGTTTTAACTTTTAATAAACGTTATTGAAAAAGTCCTTAAAACTTATTGTTTTTGTTCTTTTCACATATGCTGTTTTCGCGTGTTTTAATTCTTTAACATGTGTGTGGGCATGTTCATTATATGTGTGTGCGTGCGTGATCATTAATTCCTTTCAATTCTTTTTACGAGTTGCATAGTAAAATGTTTTACATGTATGTGCGGGGGTGTATTAAGTTCTGTACTCTCTCTACTTCTTGTTTTCTAGCAACAAGTGCCAAATGTCCGGTTCAACATAAAAGTGTTTACTTTTAATTCTGTCTGTCGTTTTTCTTCCCATCCTTCATCGCTGAGCTGATTCGCTTTGTCCTCACTTGTAACAATAAAGACCTACCGGTCAGGAAGAGGATGCGGTGTTTCGCATGTCAGGACTGTGCATCCGCCAGAGTATGGTGGGAGGGGATTCTCTTCACAGAGGTGGTCTTTTTGTAGACACGGCTGATTTGCATATGTGGAGATCAGCTGATGTAAATAGAAGAAAAAAATGAAAATCTGAAGTCTGAAGCAGAGCAAGAAGGAAAGGAAATATTGAAGTATTGTGATTAATCGGACGTTGACATTGACGAAGAGTGCTTCTACCTTCATTAAAAGGGAGATAATTACATTACTTTCTCTGCGTATTGTCGTTGCTCGTGATCGCTGCATTGGTTTCCTATTTCTGCATGAGCGTGATGATCATCATGATACGTCTAGTGGCCTCTTCAGTTATGCTAGCTGAAATAAAACTTTTCCTCACAATAGAAAGAAGTCTTAAGACTTTCATTTGGAATTTCAGATTTATTTTTCTGGAGATAAAACATTACTTATAAAGAGTGCGACTATAATTTTCTTAACTACTGTCTATCTTATACACTTGTTCAAAAGGTTAAGCACATACTTAACCTATTAGGCAATCAATGAGTGACTCGACGAAAAGACATCTTGGGGAGCACATGTTGCCTTTCGTCTATTTTAACTGTTTCAAAGTTTTACAGCATAATTATTTCACCTCTGTCTTGCTTAAATTCCCATAGAGAACTGACTGATAACCTTCGGTTCTTTGTCAACTACAAAAAAGTAACGTCACTCGTCATCTCGATTAGTCCCCTTTGTGTCTAACCTTTCTTTACCCCATACTTTTTAAAATTATTTTTCTGTTTATTCTTTCGTGGGAAATAATTAATTCCCCAACTTGATTTCAGTCTAACCTGCACTAAACTTGACTCTTGTAAAAATCCACACTAGTTGATCTACTCTTATCCGTCATAGGGTCATCTATAATGTAACACTTTGCACCACATTTCAAAAAAAAACTTTGTACATAATATCGATTAAACAACAACAACAAACGCACCAAATATTTCAAATAGTGTACTTGTATTTTATTTCTTAAAATCAATCATCCTGAGGAAGTCTTGAAATAAAGACGAAACGTTGATGAATATATAAATAATTTTGATTTTTCCTTTTCATTTTCCATATATATATATAAATATATGTATATATATATATTCTTTTAAATGGTGTTCTACTCAGTGATGGGTGATTGAATGAGAACAATCTAACCTTGTGGATTAAATAATGGGGTTAGTTCAACTTTCCATACAGATTCCTGAGTTTAACAAGATGCACCTGAAGAAGGTCGGAGTTTAAATCGGCTGAAACATCGTGAGAATAACATCCAAGATTCAAACATAGGTCCGAATAATCCAAATAATATAACTTATCAATCCTCATCTAAAAAATTTCGAAACAACCTTGCCTACATTCTGAAAACCAGTATGTCTTCTCCAAACATAGAACCAAAATGTGATGTCATCATTATTAATGAGTGTTGTCTTGCTGATTCGTATCCTTAAAAGGCATCAAAGACATTTGAAGAACATGCTATCTAAGATGTTGTTCCAAAGATACATGGTTACCCATCAAAATATAATAGGACATACATAGTATTTGACATTTACTTCAATTCCAGTCTGAAGACTGAAACAAAATACAAACGAGGCAAAGTAACAGAAAAGTTTCTCTGCAAGGCAATAATTACCAGACTAAACCCATCAAGTATTTACTTACGAAACCAGACTTTTATAGTTACAGATGGACCAAATGACCTATCATTTTTCTTAATCTCTCCTAAAAAAAAGCCCAGTCCAATAATAATCTGTACATACATTTATTTATGAAAATAAGACTTTTGTAGTTACGGATGGCCCAAATAATCTTTTATATTTCTTCATCTTTCCCAAAGACCAACCCTAATCTAATAATAAACCTTTCAGAAATTCATGAAAATCAGACTTGTATGATTATGGATGGCACAAATAACATATAATATTTCTTCATCTCTCCTGAACATTAGCCCAATCTATTAATAAGCCGTACAAGCAGGTTATTCTCTCTCAACTTACCAGTAATTCCACTGCATTTCTTACGTACCCAATGCTTAAAATACCACACAAATTAACTTATCTCCGACCCCCCCTCCCATCCACAAACTTAGCAAGGAAACATTCCTCTTTCTGAAGGCTTTCCAACACAGCAACCAATTATCATCACTTTGGTCTTGGTCACATTCACTTTCAAACATTTACTTTCAAATAGTTAACTTAAACAAGTAGACCTTCCATTGTGGATAAATAACCTATAATATTTTCCATTTGTCATGAACACGAGTCCGATCTAATAATGCTAAATCAGCAGTGACAATTGGGATATAAGCATAGAATATGAAATATAAATTTAAATAAATGATGCTATGACAGACATCTCTAAATGGATTAGACAGACACACACAAAAATTTTAAAAGATTTAGGTGTTTAGAAGAAACCAGTTAAATAAGGAACAAAGATAAAAAACTGTGCAAAAATGCAAACATACAATATTGAAAGGAAGTACTCTTATAGATAATGGACCACGTTTCCGTGACTTCGCATTGTCAATGTTCGGGTAGGTCTTGGAAGCACCCGAATGTTGATGAAGCGAAAACTGCCAAACGATAAATTTAAGACTGGCAAACGATAAATTTAGACGAAGAAAATCAAAGTAAAATACATATATAAAAATAAAGAACGAACAAACCATAGCTAAACAACTATTATTAATGAGATGTTTATTTTTTGTCAAAAAAAACCATTGGTAATCAAATGTTTTTTAAAAAATGTTTTGATTTGGGCACCGAAAAGTTTCAAAAGATGATTTTTTTATATAACAAACAACGAAACCACTGTTTTTAACCAACTTCTCGTTTGTTCTGTTTCATTATTTTTCAATGATTTTTTAAAACATTTTCTGTGTTAAGGTTTAGGTTAGGGTAAGTGTGTAGGGTTAAAGTTATGGTAAGAGTTTAGGGTAGAAAATTAGGGTTAGTCCTTAGCTAAAATGACTGTTGTGGATAGAACTCAATGAGTCCTTCGGAAGATTCAACACGCATACACAGATCGTAGAAATTAATTTCTCCCCAATGTCATCGTCTGCTTGTTTGGAACCTGATTGTTTAATGCCTGCTGCAACCTGATTGGTTAATAGTTTCATCAACTCTCGGGAAGCGAAGTCACGGAAATGTGGTGCATTCTCTATAAGAGTACGTGAAAGTATATATATATATATATATATATATATATATATATATATATATATATATATAGGGGCTGTTTCAAGTACAAGTAGCAAGGCATTGACAAAAATGATACATTCATATTAATAGTTAGATGTTTTTAGAGATATTATTAGACTCAGATAGAATTTAGGAGAAATGGAGAAACACTATAGGGTATTTGAGCTATCCGCAACTATAAAAGCCGTGTTAGGATTGGGTACATAAGAAGTGCAGTGGAATTACTGGTAAGTTGAGAGAAAATAACCAGCTGGTGTACAAGAAGTGTAAGACAATGGAGATGGATGAGAACTCAGATGTGAACAAAGTATATATGTATGGTAAGCAAAGCTAGTGAGATTGTCGATAAGTTTTATTACTATTGGA
Organism: Sepiola atlantica; assembly: GCA_963556195.1. Lineage (NCBI taxonomy): Eukaryota > Metazoa > Mollusca > Cephalopoda > Sepiida > Sepiolidae > Sepiola > Sepiola atlantica. The sequence goes on from OY744515.1 coordinate 77,122,468, forward strand.
ACACAAGATTAAGCAGGTGCTAGTGTGATTGCAAGAGTTATGAGTGGGTGGAGTAAGTTCAAAGAACTTCTGCCATCACTAACTAGCATAGTTACAACTATCGACCAAAGGAAGAGTCTATCAGACTTGTGGACGCAGTGTTATGATGTATTGAAGTGAAACCTGGCCAGTAAGAGTTCAGTACATGCGTTTCATAGAGAGAAATGATATGAGAATGATACGATGCATGTGTAAGGAGAGACTTTGTTCTGATGAGCTCAGAGGAAGATTAAATCTGGACAGTATAAGGAGATGTGTGCAGAACAGAAGACTTCAATGATATGGTCACATTGAAAGAATGGATGAGGGATGAGTGCAGTAGCGTGGTGGGAGGTTGATGGCTGCAGGGGCCAATCACTGATTTGGTGCCCCCCCCCCCGGATATGAGCGACGAAGTCGCGAAAAAATGCAGCTGTGGGTCTGGGGGCGCTGGAAGCCCCTCAGCAGGGTACGGGGCGGAGCCCCGGAAAATTTTGCCATTTTAAGGCCTTCAGATGCCCCTGTTGATGCATTTTTTAGCACTAAAATGCATTACTTTACGTTAAAGAATTGCCTTTCTCTCGAGTTTTTTTTGGGCATTATGGAACAAAAATCATCTTTTTTTTGGGGGACAATGCCCCCTCGGAGCCGTGCCTGATGGTATTAACTTCTTCTCCCCCTCCTCTGTCAGCGGTGCCCACCATGGTTGGGCGCTGTGGAGAAAATTTTGATCTTCAAAATCCCAGATGGCAGGAAAATGGCCTTCCAGACTTCTTTTTTCCCTAAATCTGCTCCAATAAACAGTGCTAAATTCTAGTATTTGATCATTAAACTTGTTTTATGACATGTCGAGAAGAAAGGTCAGCTAGAGGAGAGGTTTGGATCGGAGAGCGAGTCACTCACTGTTGTATTACACTAAACATGCAATCCAATATCAACAGCTTGGCGAAATTAATTATTAATGTTGCAATACAGGATGATACAAATCACGTACATAATGAAACTAATTACTTACACAGCAAAACGAATCATGAAAACAACACAACATAGACATCGAAAAACAACACAACATAGCGAAAGACAGCTTAACGCATTTATTGGAAGATCAAAAAGTTATGGAACAAAAACATCATCTAGGGACCTTTTGAGGCACAAATGGATAAACATGGAAGAAACGTGGAAGTAAATGTTCAGGGCAAAAGGGCCATGCCTAGCTCCTTCGATGATTTCCCGAGTAGGTCAATCAGTCTGTCCCTATCTAGACCCCTCAAAATCTTTCGTTCGATTGACATACGCAGTAAGCCTTCCAATCTCTCTTGGCCCATTGTGGAGCGTAATCTTGTTTTAACCCGTTTGAGGGTTGAGAAAGACCGCTCCGCGGAACAGGAAGTGATGGGTATCGCCACTGCGATGGCATACACGCGAACAAGTGTGGGATATGCATCAATCAACTGAAACTTTGCATTAGTGAGAATAGCTAAACAGTCTATAAATGTGCGAACTTTGGCAGATGCACGATCTTCTGAAGTGACAGTAGCTTCCTGGGATGGATCGCAAAAGCCATCATCACTCTCTGCAGCTGACACGTCTTCGCTATCCAGCTCCACGGCGCTGTTGTTATCAAAAATAAACATTTTGAATGCGGATGAAAAGCTAAACAACTCTTTAGCACATTGATGCGAATCAATTCCATACATGTTGCAAAATTCTCGGATGTTTTGTTCCACATGGGCAGTTGTTGGAAATCGTTCCTGGAAATTGGGGAATACTCAGGGAGAAAACACACTGAACGCTTCTAAAACATGCCTGCTTTGCGCAAAACGTTCGTGTATCTCAGAGATGACGGAATCCAACGCGATGTAGAATACATCTCGGCGCCACTTTTCCTGGGCTGATGCAGCAGGCTCATCAAATGCAAGTTCGCCAGGCATGCGTTTCTTCCTTGCAACACGTCTCTCCTCCCATTCAATTTCAGAAAAATCGTTCTCCAATCCATCCAAAATTCTCTGAGGATCATCTCGAAGTTCATACAGCTGTTTCAACGCAGTGTCAAGTAGATCCAACGCCTTACCAAAGTCAATGTTTACTGATTGTAGTGTGCGACTGAGCGGTCCAGTAATTGCAAATATCTCACGAAAGAGAAATGCGCTAGCCAAAAACTGCTTGGAAGAAAATGTTTTCCTCATCCCATCCGCAAGACTCCGTTTTTCCAGATCAAACTTCTTGCCTGCAATTACTGATTCAAGAGTGCGCATCATAGCATCGTAACGCTCCAGGAACATATCAAGAGAAAACTCTCTGGCACTCCCACGGACAGTGTCGATTCGTTTTAGGGAACGTACAAAGAGACCGGCATCTTGTTGATGTTCTTCAAAGATTTGATTAATGGGATGCGACTTTGAGACCATGACATAGAGCGATTGAAGGTTTTCAAATAGTTTCGCGACGTCAACAGATACACATGCTGTGTCCCCCAAAACCAAATTTAGGGTATGAGCGTAGCAATGTACAAAAATAACATGTTCTCCGGCAACTTCTTTCAATTTTGCCTGCAGGCCATTGTACTTCCCTGACATGTTTGAGGCACCGTCATATGTCTGTGATACTAGACTTGACAATGGAAGCGTCAAATTCTCTAACTCGCCAACAATGTTGTTGAGCAATTCATCTGCTGTCGTTGATTGAACCTTTGTGCAGAACAGCAGGTGCTCGCTAACCTCTCCGTCCTTGTCTACAATACGGACACAAACACTCAACTGTTCTCGTTTAGCAACGCCTGGTGTTGTGTCAGCAATAAGTGCCCATGCCATACAGTCCTTTATAAGTGTCGCTATCTCAGATACAATTTCCTTGCTTATGATATCTATCACTTTGTTCTGAATATCACCACTCAAAAAAGTTAGCTTGGAACCACGCCCGAACCGACGAGAAGAGTCACCTTTCTTAGTCCCAGCTTTTTTCTCCTCCCACACTCGATGATCATTTTCGACTTTTTCGAGATGCGATGCAATCACCTCATCATATTTTGCAAGAAATTTCAAAGTCTCCAAAAAATTTCCCACATTAACTGAAGGGTCAGCTGCTAATGATTCGCGATGACCGCGGAAAGCAAGTTCTTGTTCTCCTAGCAAGATGACTGTATCAATGACGCGCTTCATTACATTCCTGTTCGCTTCCACGTGCCTCTTTCTCCGCTCTTCTTGGGCTCGGCTTTGTAAATCAAGAACATCTTCTAATGACTTGCGCTGCACGAACATTACTTGCGCAAGTTTCGCATCGATGTGTGATTGGGATGCCTCGTGCGTTTGAACAGATTCATATTGTTTCTTCCAATTGGAGAACCCAGCTTGAACAAAGGCGTTTCCTTGATTCCGGCGTTGATGCTCCCCACAGAGAACTGCATCAGAGAATAACAGACATGGTATACAGAATAGAGCATCCTTCTCGAGACAATACGTTAACCACGGTCGTTTGCTGCCATCGTGCCATCGAAACACTTGTTCAGAACAGCAACGATCTCATTGACCGATCTTTTTCTTCCGCTCAGATAAGACCTCTTTCACAGGCTGACAGGCAACTTTTTCCAGAAGGGCATGCTTCTCATCGCTTGATGTAACTTTTCCAACTACTTCTGCTGCCTTGAATATTCTGTCAGTGACTGGATATTCAGCGAGTCCATCAGTATCACAATTGTCAGCATCGCTTAGAGATTCGTCAGAATCTGAATCAGTGTCCAGAGGGACTTCAGGTCCAACCTTTTGGTTTCCAATGGTACTCTCAGTTGTGCAATCAGAACCAACAGTTTGGTCGCTTAAGACTACAGGGGATTCTGATATAGGGGATGAAGGGTAGGAAGATGCCGCACTCATCAGGTTCTGTGTGGAATTACTCATTGTTTGGGCAGAATCTGAATCAGAAGAGTCCACGTTCGTGCTACAGCTCGTGCCAGGCACAGGGATATTATTTGAGGCAGGACTACTCTTTGCTGTTAAGAAGTATTTTTTCATCCGCTGACTTAACTCTTTCTCTTCCTCCTCCTTCGCTCGTCTTTGCTGCCGGTTTTGAGCGCCACTTTTTCTCTTCCTCTTTGGTCCCATGCCATTCTCTGAAATGGAACAAAATTGTGTTTATTAAGGTCTTTATTTTAAATTTTCTTGGGTCTCCTACAAAGGGTGCATCCCCTAAAACCCCATTTTGGCGCCCCCCCAGAAACCTTGGCTGGGGGGGCCTGGCCCCCCGGCCCCCCCTGCCACCACGCTACTGGATGAGTGTTCTTGGGTTCGTGGATGTCAAGGTAGCAGATTCAGTTCCCAGAGGAAGGCTAAAGAAAACATGGGAGGAAATGATAAATATGGATTTGAGAGGAAGAGGGATAAATAAAGACCTGGACAGAAATAGGTTAGTTTGGAAGTCAATTTCCTAAAGCCGCACAACGCATACCGGCATGTAAAACTGAAGTAAACCAATCATGATGATGATGATGATGATGATGATGATGATGATGATGATGATGATGATGATGATGATGACGATAAATGGTTATAGAGATATTAGACCGGGATAGTGTTCAGGAGAAATGGCGACTTCCTGTGGCTTATCGAATCCATTTCAGAATATTGAGAGTAGGTATGGTTTTAATTGAACTTTCTTCTCATTCAACATCTTTCTAAACTTCAGTGTTTCTTTTCATTCATTTCTTTTTCATTCTCCTTCATTCCTCTCTTCTTGTCCTTGTTCCTTCTGCTTCCTTTTCTCTTTCTTTCTTCATCTCTTTTGTATTTCTTTCTGTAATGGACAGATAATCCTCCCTTGCGACATAAACGACAAAAAATAGCCTGTGCTGTACATGTAAACTTGGGAGGAAATTTGCATAGCGTCCAAATTTACTGATAAAAAAGACTTGAGAATGAAAACAGAGGGAGGAAAACGGGAGAGTGGCAGGAACATCGGTTTATTGGTAGAAGATTTTCCTGAATAAATTTTGGTTTTGTACCTGGCTTTCTGACAGCAGATAAGATCGATCCGAAACATATAGCGGGATTTAGTGGTTCAGACCCCAGCCAATCCATTACTGAATGGATTTAGAAGTCTGAACTTGTGTGTCGGCTCCGTAAAGAAGATGGAATTCATAATCCCTATGCATTTGACAGGCTGCGCATTTGGTGTGTACAAACAATTGAGTGAAGAAAAAAGGGGGATTATGCCTCCATAAAAGAAAGCTTTGTTTACAACGTTCACCCTGGGAGTGTATGCACAGTTTGTGGCACACCGCATGCACCTAGGTTAAACTGGCAGACTTGCGGAAGCTCTCTGTACCATTAAATAGTATGACAGATTGAGGCCTCAAACCAGCCTGTGTCTACGGGTTGCCCGGCCATGTTCTCCATCTCCTACGAGCTTCTTCTCGAATATGGCAAATGAGCAGTTCTCAGCTTGTGGCTCGAGCGAGAGCTATATTGAAAGATGACCCACCTTGACCCGCATTAATTATGGCAGCTATGAGGCCGATGCAAATCAGCATAAGGTGTTCCAAATGCGATGGAATTAACCACTTAGTTTAGGAATGCCTCGCTTGGCACAACTGACAGAGATCTCAAGACCTCAAACTACGGAGAAGTGGTGCACATTGTTAACGATGGGAAGGACTAGTCCACACTTCTCTGAGTTGCCCCGAAAAAAGCTTTGGGGATGACAGCTATAAGCCAGCTTTTTCCCCAGATAATATGTGAACTCGGCGCTTCCAACTGTAAGAATAGCTGTGAATAGGAAAGAGTGCATTGCACTAGTTGACTCTGGATGCTCTTGCACAATAGTGAGCAAAAAAGGGTCCAGGACGTGGCAAAAACAGACCAACAAGGTGGTTACTATTGGCGGGAATGCAAGCATGTGGAGTTAGGTATGTTAGCCTTCGACTGGAGAGTGGACAGGCGGTTGTAATTAAGGTTCTTGTAATGGTGGATGGCCTCTTGTTGGGGATAGACGCGATAAAAGCTCTAGGCGGAGTATCCATCTTGAAGTCATGGGAGCCAGTTTCTGTTTGCACAATTGCACTAGCCCTTATCATTGAAGAACCCGAATTTTTAGCAGAGTTTGACCAACAACGAAATAAATGGACTGCAACATAGAACGGGCAGAAAGCAAGCTCCTGACAAACCGTGTCATAGAGTATCTGATGCCAGCAACAATCAGAAAACTATTCTAGGAAGAAGTATAGCTATTGCTCCCTCTGATGAGAAAAAGCTGGGACCCCCGAGAGGGCTGCTTCTGTTGATGGCTGCCGTCCAGCAGAATAAATCTAAAGTGCCCTCTATAATAGACTATGGAAACTAAACCTCCATGTGAATGCATATACTGCAGACACTGATGTTTGCACCAGCAAACTGAGGCAATGGAGACGGCGAGGATCAAATGTAGCATTGCTGGATCTCAGATCTGCTTATCTTCAGTCACTTTGGCCCTACCAGACCATTGTTTTCCAAGATAGAAGGTACTGTTTAACGAGGTTGGGATTTGTTCTGTATGTGGCTTTGCAAATAATGAGGTTCATGCTGAACATAGTCTTATCACAAGACGACCACATCAAGATGGCGACCTCGACTTACATCGATGATGTGTATGTGGATGAAAGTGTCACATTCACAACCAGTGTTGCTGAACATTAGTCGTGCTTTTGACAGCAAAACTCTGAGTGACTGAAGGATGGAAACGTTGGAATAAGCTGCCGGACATCCCAGCCACTATTACTAGAAGAACGCTACGAGTAGCGACTAGTGTCATCAAGCAAAGGGCAAGATAGAAGATAGGATGATCAAACCGAGGATGTTCCATTAAGACATATGCTAACCGATACTGGTAATAGAGTGAGTCAATGCAAAGGTAAATGGTGCGTCAATGGCGAGGAATTTGACGCGTGGGTTGACGCAAGTTTCTTGGCCACAGGTGTCCTCCTAGAATCGCATGGGACCGCGATTGAAGATCCGTGTTGGATGTGGACAGAATAAGACACACGACACATAAATCCTGCGGAGTTGGATGCTATTCTAAAAGTAGTATATCTGGCTATATGCTGGGAGGCCAAATCCTTATACCTGAAGACCGACTCTTTATGTGTGCACCGATGGCCTACTAACACATTGACTAACAAATCCAGCTAAGGCTGCTAGTTAAATGCTTATCAGAAGACGGTTGCAAACTTTTTCAGAAATGGTCAAAGAGTATGTGCTGATGGTAGACATTGTGCTTGTCATGTCAAAATAAAGTCAATAAGATCACTAGAGTCCTGCAGAAGTGGCTGGAGGCAATGGAGTCTGCTTTGCAGATATGTGGCGCCACTGCTGATAACAGCATGGAGCCAAGTAAAATATGACAAATCCATTTGAACAGCGGTCATCCTGGAGTGAAACGAACAACCTACTTCGTCAGTCTAGTATGACAAAGAGGGCTGTTAAATCTGCAATTGCATTCTGTCACGAATGTCTGTCTATTAATCCCGCATCTGTACTATGGCAACATGGGAAGTTTTAATCATCAAACATATGTCAAAGGTTAGGTATGGATGTCATCCACTATGGGGGTGTTTACTACCTAACCCTCATCGATTCTGTGCCTATCCGATTTGCTATATGGTAACTCTTGCAGCAGGAGGATTCTGCCGCTGTGATGCAGTGTCTCAGCTCTGTTCTCTTTGCGAGGGGTCTATACGAAGAAATCTTGACCAATAACGGTACAGCTTTTAGCAGCCATAGATTCAGAATGTTTGCTGAAAGCTGGGGGGTTCGATTGAGTTTTCGGTGTGCATATGCATTGTCTGGAAATGGTAATGTCGAGAGGTCCCATACATCTATAAAACGGATTGCTGCTAGGAAGGGCTGCACTACTGAAAAGGCAGTTTATTGGTACAATATCACGCTGAAAGACGATGTCCATAATGTGAGAACAGGGGGAAGTATAATGGACAAAACCAATACCCCCTCCCCCGACATAAACGACAAAAAATAGCCTGTTCTGTGCATGAAAGCTTGGGAGGGAAATTTGCATAGCCTTCAGGTGAACTGATAAAAAGAGATTAGAATGAAAACAGAGGGAGAAGAACGGGGGAGCAGCAGGAACGTTGGTTTATTGGTAGAATATTGCCCCAGATCCTTTTAGTTCTTTTCTGCTTCACCCCTCATATTTCTTAACTTTCATATTTGCTTTCTTTCTATTTTTTATTCTTTTTTCTTCACCACATTTGTTCTTCTTTATTTCCTTTGTTTATTTATTCATTCTTTATCGCTTTTCCTTTCTTCTGACCGAATTTATTTTTTTATTTTTTTCCTGAGGTAGTTTCTTATTCTATTTTCTTCTTGTTTACTTAGCTCCTATTACCTCATCTCATTGTCTTCTTTTTCTTCTCGTCCTCTTCTACTTTCCCTTTTCATTTTACTTAGCTTCTTCTTTTTCTCCTTCTTTACTTGGCCTCTTCTTTTTCTCCTGTCTTCTTCTTCCCTCTTTTTCTCTACTTAGCTTCTTCTTTTTCTCCTGCTCCTTCTTCTTCTTTTTCTTCTTCTTCTTTTTTCTTCTTCTTCTTTTTTGTCTTCTTCTTTACTTAAATTCTTCTTTTTCTCGTTCTTTTTTCCCTTTTTTCTTTACTAAGCTTATTCTTGTTCTCTTTCTTCTTCCTCCTCTTATTCTTCTTCTTTACTTAGCTTCTTTTTCTTCTATTCTTTTTCTTCGTACTCTTGTTATTTTCTTCTTCTATTTTTTTTCTTCTGCTTTTTCTTTCTTTGATTTTTTATTTTCTTCCTATTTTCTCCCTCATCTTTTTCCTTCCTGCTTCTTGCTTTGATCTTCTACTAGCTGAAATACCCGTTCCAGAACGGGTCCATAACAACTAGACTCCGTTGAGCCCTTAGATAACTTGATCCAGTCGGATCCCAAAATAAATCAAAGCCATCAAATACATACTGCAGGTGACCCCCCTCAAAATGCCACCCATGGAAGTGTTAAAAGAATTCACAATCCTTTTTACAATCCAACCATATTTAGTACAAATGAACTTCAGTCTATGTCTGACTTGTCCACCACGTTTCAGTCATGAATATCCAACATTCCTTGTTTTATTACCAATCAATAATAAGCACACCTACATACAAAATTGTCACACTCCTCTCTTGGTGCTACTCTGATCCGGGCTGTGATGGCCCTCTTCTACTTAGGAATAGTCTAGAAATTGTTTTAGTCGACTTTATCTTTGAGATAACCCAAGGATGAAAATCTGTGAGTCAAGTTCTACTGAGTGTGAACCCCATTCAGAATCACATCTTCTACTGATGAGACGATCGCCAAAGTATCCCTGTATATCATTGAACGGCGATAAAACAAAGACTGATGAAAATTTGGCAGAAAAGTCAGATTTAGATTGAAGATTATTTGGATTGTAGAAAGTATTATGAAATTTATTATCGATTTCATCTGTGAGATTTTTTTGGGAAAAACCAAAGAGAACCATAATACAGGCCTGGTAAACATGCAACTGGGATCCACGACTGGGGGCAAACATGTGAAGACCAAAATTACTACTACAGAGAAAATATTTAATAAGAAATTTCTTAGTAATGTCACATATTATTGGGATCGTTCTAGCGTTTTAAGGCATTAACCATTTTTGTTTTTGCTATGAGAGATACATCTTGTGCATCTTATTATTATGTGTGGTTTTACGACATTGCCACTCGGACTTAGGGCTATTGGCCCGGAAATAGGGGGATCATTTTACGTTAATTTTATATACGAAACAACTCTCCACTCTAAATTCTTAAATAATTGTTTGTTTGTTTGTTTTCTTCTTTATGCCAGATCTTTCAGGTGTTCACACATAATCACCTAAATAAAGTAGAATCTCGTTTTTTATTCAGATTTAAGTAACAGAACGAAGCACAATTGTTAAATAGTCAAACAAGAGTTATTGTTGCTTAAAAACGTTATTTAAAAAATGCTTGTTAAAAAATTAATTTAAAAAATATTATGTCAGGAGAAAAATACCATTTCAGACCAGACCAAAAATCAATTTTATCTAACATTTGGGCAAATACAGAGCAAAATGGGCAATAAAATTCAACAGTCTCTGTAGTACGATTGAAGTTTAAAAGTATTTAGATTTAATTTAATTTTACTTGAGTAATTGAACACCCCCTTTTAAAATAAAATAATTATCATGAGTAAAATCTTATGTCAGTTTCTGATTGGCATCATTTCAATATGAAAATAGAGCATGGGTTTATATTATCCAATATATTTTTCAAAAATTATTGTTTGTTTGATTCACCTAAGGCAATTCTAAGAACCAGCACTAAAAATTTTTAAATTATCTTTAAGTATTATTTATGAAATAAAAATGTTTATACAATTCCCGTGACAACATAATCAGTATTGATAATGGATAATTTTCCAAGCAGTTATCATATGTTTTACATTTCCCCCTTTTTACATATATTTTATTGGTTTTATGTTCTTGTAACTTGATTTTATTATTAAAACTGTATCATATGTATTGTCGTATCATGAATAAATAAGCATTTTCTTCATCGTCTGTAAAAACAAATTGTATATGTAACAAACATAAAAAATTTGTAACATTTGTCAAAATTGTTTCTCCGAACATTGTTTTGTTCATAAAATATTTGATTTTGTAAAGTGTTGACTTTCTAAAATGTCAAATTTGCTTTCTGATTGTATTATCTCATTATATTTTCTGTAATCAAGTAGTCAAGATAAACAAATTGACTCATTATTTTTTAAATATCAAAAATATGTCTAATTCATGGTGAATAAAGTGATTTTTTGTGAATTAAGTTCGTTTATATTTTTTTACTTTTTACATTAGATTTGATGGAAACAAATCAATTATTGTAAGCTGCTTCCTAATAATATGTATAGTTGCTAATTATTTGACATTACTAAGAAATTACTTGCTAAACCTTTTCTCTGTAATTATTATTTAGTAGTAATTTTGGTCTTCACATGTCTGTCCCCAGTCGTGGACCCCAGTCGCATGTTTGTCAGGCCTGTATCATGGATCGCCCATATGAAAAATTAACTTACATGATTGAAGTCATGGCCTTAGAAATAGGTACAGTTTTAATAGTTCATCTTTCATTAGGGGATCTTCAAAAGATTGACATTTGTTGAAATTTTGAGTGTTTTGAAAATGGTTTAAATTTCATTTCACCAATGATTTTAAAGTTTTTAAAAAGTCTGATGGTGGGAAGAAGCAAAACAAATCAAGATGACCTGAGGGGCAGCAGAGAGGATTACACACGATAAAAAAGTTGTGTTTTAGCCAAACATTGATGTGAAAGAGTGCAAAATCTACAAAGTTGCCAAGCAGATGAGGAGCGAAAATCAAGATATTGTAGGGGATCTACCTATATGTGGTGGATGATAATGGTCAGCTTGCCCTAGACAATAAAGCTAAGTAGAAAGCTTGGAGGCAGCATTACCAAACTCAATATTGAATTTCCTTTGGAACCATAACCTCTTTAAGCAAGAGCTACCAGTCCAAGACCCACTGATAAAGATCACACTTGGCATGAGAGAGATGGCTCTGAATAATGACGAGGTGGCAGGTCCTTCTGGGATTATTTCAGAGATACTAAAAGCAATGAGAATTGGTTGTCAAATCATATCAGACCTGGTAAATGTCATAATACGTGCAGAGAGTGTTCCAGTGAGATGGTAGGAGAGCGACATCATCAACTAAAGAGACAATTAAAGCGGCCTAAAGCTCCTTAAGCTAGAGATGAAGGTTAGCGAAAAGGGGTCAGAGGGCATCATCAGAAAATAAGTTTGCATCAATAAAATGCACTTCGGCTTTATGCCTAGAAATGGCATGCCTAATATTATATTCTTCTGGCGTTAGATGCAGGAGAAATATATTGGTGTAAAAAATCTCTTCATGGCATTTGTTGATCTATCGAAAGCCTTTGACAAAGGCCTCAGGGATTTACTATGAAAATGTATGATGTACTATGAAACTCTGGGTAGAAGAATGGTGCATCCGACTAGTACAATATGTATGTATACCAATGCTAGGAGTAGTGTATGTGTAAAGAACGGATACACAGATGAGTTCAACATAAAAGTTTGCATCCATCACGGCTCTAGCAGTGAACCTTGAACTGGTTGCTCTTGGTTAAGGTGGTCAGGGTTCCAAGAAAATTCAATGTTAGTGTTTAGTAATGCTGCCTCTAAGCTTATTATTCATCATTCTTTTTGAAGCCCATACCAGAGAGTTCTATACAATATGCTCATAGGAGTTGTTGTATGCAGACGACCTAGTAATCATCGCAGATACAATGAACTAATTACTCGAGAAATTGAGAATGTGGAACAGTGAAGGACTAAGGGTGACTCTGTCAAAGAGACAATTGATGATCCAGAACTGAAAGATTCTAATCAGTATCCGTGTGATGTGTGCAGAAAATAAGTGGAATCCAATGCAATACAATGTAGTCTATGCACATTATAGGCCCTTAAAAAGTGTAGTGGCTTGCCTGGGAAGCTGGCAGCAGACCATAACTATACATTTAGAAGGTGTCTGGGCAGGCACATTTACTTGATTGCTGCCTATACACTGAGGTCAATTTGGACGACGACCTTCTCAGAGTCATTGACTCCTTTTGTTATCTTGGGGATATGTTAAGTGCTGGAAGTGTTTACAGGTTTATCTCTACCATTAGATTAAAATCGACATGGGTAAGTTCCTTGAACTGTTGTCAATCCTGACATCGCAAGCTATCCGTCGCACTATCTGGGGTAGGGTATATAGCAGTGTGTTAGGTGACTGCTCGGCCCTTACTCGGTCTTCACTCACCCGTCTTCAGCCAGAGTAATGATCAGATGGATATGCAATGTCGAGTCAAATCAGACTCGGCATATCAACTTTGATATCCTGTTGGCGAGGCTGAATATACCAAGGATTAGTGAACTAACGATCAGTCGACTACATTGGTTTGGTCAGGTTTAGAGGAGCGACTCTTGAGGTGGAAGGCCAAAGGAAAGTTTGACGACCCCAAAACACTTGGATGCAAACCATCAACAAGGATCTTAGTAAAATGTAAAGGAAATCAGTTCTAAAGCCTGCCAAGCTTGGGATACTGAGATTGCAGACTGCCAAAAAACGTCAGACCGCAGATCTAGGAAAATAAAATGATGATGATGATGATGATGATGATGATGATGATGATGATGATGATGATGATGATGTAGAAAAACATTTTCAGTGGACAATGCTCATGTCTCACAGGGGCCACATTATTAAGTGGAATCCCAAAATACTTCAAATCAATCAAAAACATGCTTCTAGTAGCAAAATTGTAAAAATACAGCTTACATCATTGAAGTTATGGGCTGAGAAAATTTTGTGAAGTTAAGTGTCAATCAGAGCATCTAAAAAAATAAAATTTTGCTCCAAGTTTGAGAATCAGCAAACATTTTGGTTGATTTAGCTATTTGATTTAAATGAAATTAAAATCAGAGCTAAAAACTTTCTCTATTCATGTTCCTTTTGATGCCCCCCCACCTTCTTTCTAAGAAAAAAAATACATATGACCCGTTTAATCTGTATAGTTAGGTAATATCTTATAATCTAGATAGATATAACTTGCTTACATTTGATTGATCCTAAAGTCAAGGTCCATTATTTCGATTGACAATCGCTCAATATCATGACTGGAAGCATATTAGTCCCAAGATTTTGTTTTTTTTGCTATAATCAATCTTAATGATGTACAATTGGGTAGGGAAATTGTAAAAAGTCGACTGACAGACAATATTTGTCTTTTATATATAGATAGATAATTATTTATTCTTCCTCTCTTGTATCCTGTATATTCTTTCTCAATGAATATGTTTTTGAGTGAGGTTTCCATGTATGCGTGTATGTGTCAACCTGTCACCTTCAGCTGAATCATGGCACAGCAATGCACAAAATGCAGCTCCCAAAATCGGAAACCTGATACGGCTGCCACATATAACGTTAAATAAGAATTTCCAATCTTTGCTGGCTTAAAAAGAACGACACAAAACTGTCCACCGGAGCCAAGCGATTTGGAAAAACTTGATCCTGCAACTGACAGCTTATAGTATTGAAATAATTAGAAAAAATGAACATGCACCCTTTGAAAGATACAATGCATATTTGCTTGTTACAAGTGCAGTGTTAATGTATCGGCATGCATGGCAGTTGCCTGGGAAACCAACTAATTTATGAATGTTGTTACCTGCTGTCAATAAATAAATACTATACTAGAAAAATACGCCTTTCAGTCTTCAGAATCAAAAGATACGCACAGTAAGGGTGGTATGTATGGCGACTCTATAGTAAAGCAAGAGTTGTACAATCACCAACTGCACCTCTCTTTAACCAGCAGGCCAGTGACAAGAAGTTCATGACGACTGGAAACAACACCAGGATAAGTAGAGAAAGACGTGTGATTTCAGAGTTTTCCTTCTCCTAGACTAGTTGCACAAGGGTCTAGTCTACTCTACTACCTAATCCATAGCTGGAAAAAGGATATATGGATGCATACGTTTCCCAAAGGTATTAGTGGAAGTGATGCAACATCCATGACCAAACTTGAACCTGGCATGCCAAGTTCACAGTTCACACCACTCCACTTCAATTATATTACAATAAATTATTTGTTATTGGGGCAAATAATAAAAAGTAAATTCCTATGAATCAGCATGGTACGACTCTTTGGGGCTGGCTTGATGATCTTGTTGGCATTGGTTTCCCCGATGTTTTCTAAAATCTGATACTTACAGGAGGGACCACGTGAAGGTTGCCAACATCTATAAGTGAAAATGGTTATATGGAACTAACTGGATTCGAACTTGGTACACCCCGATCGTCAGTCCGCAACAAATTCTACTTTACCACTGCCATCTCCCACTGGCCAGTAACCCGGGCCCTACACGAGCATCATGACCTCATGCTAACTATGTGTGTGGTGAGTTATTGTAAATAAATAAATGCTATACTAAATTATACACATTTGTTATTACAAAATGCACATGTGATTAGTGTTTTACTGAAAGTTAGCATGGTTACTTGACGCTGCCTGGTGCATGCACAAAAAATCGAAAAGTTAAAAAATGTGTGCAACATCTACATTTTAAAACTTCTCTCTCTCTCTCTCTGTCTATCCCCCTCTATCTACCTTTATCTACCTCTATCTATCCTCTCTCTCTCTAAACCCTCCCTTCCCTCCTTTTTCTCTCCCACTCTCTTTATCTTTTAGGGAGTTGGGTGGAAGAGTACCTTATAAGTAAGTCCTCACTCCCGCTAACATTTGTATATTTTTTGTATTTGGGAAAAAATTAAATACAGACGTTTTTTTATTATTTGACTCACTAGAAGTTTTCCCACAAGTTATCATCAGCGATTCCTACTGACAATAACCAGTGGTGTTCCCCTGGCGGCAGAGTAACAACAGATCTCGTCAAATTTCTAGAACTCTCCACCTCTTCCGATAACCTTTGAACATTATTTTGTATTATCACAACGTTAGTCTACTCTGGATTTTGAGGGACAATAAGCCCTTCCAAGATTTTAGTACACTCACATTCTACTAGTGGAGGTCTGGTTGGTGCTCTCCCTCCTCAATCTTTCCATCCTCTAACCTTTGATGACAATTTTTTGTGGTATCAGCCGAAGCTAGGGTCACTGCATGTGTATGTGTGTGTTTTCATCACTCCATTTATCAGTGGCTGGTAAGCGTTTGTTGGTTATGTGGGTTAGTTTCTGCATTCAAGGATTTTCCAGCAGGTAAGGGCCCCAGTTCACTGCTTTACGTCAAACCGTATGATGTTAACACAAGGCTTAAAGTGATGGTTTTGAAGTTTGACGTTTTTCTAAAGAATATTTAGTACATCTTTAATCAAAAAAACGTCTTATTACTTTTAAAATAGCCCAGTTGTTGACATAGCTTCTCCAAAAATCAGAAACCATTAGGATCTTGTACATTTCCATGACAAAAATGTATTTCATTATTCAGACTACTATTCTCATCTTGGTTTGTTATTTTCACAACGTTTCAGCCGATGTAACCTCAGAAATTCTTCAGATGCAACTTTTCAAACTCGGAAATCTTTATGTCAAACGCGGGACTCTATACTTAATTTCGACCTGAACCCTTTATTTAATATACGAGGGTAGATTGTTTTCATTCCGTCAGTCATGACCGAGTAGAAGTGTTACTTTTTGTGTTATTCTTAGTTATTATCGGCTGTAATAAGGATTGAACCTTCAACCTCCAGAAAACTGTCACTTAGAACTGATTGCTAATCAACGCCTTTAACCGTTCTGCCAAGGGTCAATGTGAAAATAACAAGCAAGATGAGAATAGTTGTCTAAATTATCCAAATATACAAATCACCAATCCTGATCTCAAAAACAAGTAGTTTTTATGTTGATTTATTATATTACCTTTTCAGTTTCCAGAGCTTTTCTTTTTTTCTTAATTATGTCTTGCTTCGTTCCTACCTGTATGAAAGTCAAATACGTCCTAAGATGGGGAGGTACTGTTGACACATTTGGGGAGGTGTCGCTCAGAGCATCCTTTCCTGATTTGACAGAGTACAAAAGCGACTTCGAAATCTAGTGATCCTCCCTACTGCCTCTTTCTCACAAAAGAGACGTTGCTAGTCTTTCTCTATTCTATCAATAAAAAATCGTCTAGCTACAACCACTGTCAATAAGTTTGTTTTCCCCTTTGTGTACATAGAGCTAAGCAGAACTTTCATGAGCCTTCCTAGAACCGCCCATCTGTGAAACACAGCACCACGGGGATGCTTCTCCACTGACTACAACATGGTCGCTTTCAAGTTCAATGTAAACAAATTCTTATTGAGCCGTCCTCTTAAATAATCAATTTCTGCCCAGTTACACCCATCGTTACAAATCTCCTTGATGTTTCACCTGTCAGACTCAATAACCTTATCCTTGAGTGTCCTTTGGGCTTTGATAAGCGGTGACTTGTTTATAAACAAAATACCGAACGTAACAAAAATGGTGTGGTTATAGAACATAAAAATATTTACAAAAGAAATCTGAACATAATGGATCCAGGACAACACCGGGTCAGTACACCTAGGTATTTATATTTTATTCCATGTTAACTTGATTTCAATGTAGAAAATGAGGCTCAAAATCACAAAGAGATTTCTAACATTCAAAAGCTTTGTCGAATGGCTCATTTATTTTTATTATTTTATTAATATTTACAATTGAAATAATTTATAACAATTTATGCACAAAGTATATTTTTGTAGTGAAAAGTTCTATCAATAATGAAAACATTTTATAGAGAAGTAAGTCGAGATCGCCATTTTGTAGAAGGGGTTGTTGCATTGTTATCCATCCTATTGAAGAGAAGGGTCAGTAAGTTTCGGCGAAAAGGACAAGCTTCTTCTCTATAATTAAAATCAATTTTATTTAAACAGTTTCATCAGCACAAGACAGGTTCCAGAAAGAGTCATGAAAACAGGAATACTAAATAGATTGAATCCGCCGACGTACATGTGCTATAGAAATAGGATTGAGTCTGTGGGTTTCATCTCGTTTAGCAAAGCCATTGCTAGAGACGAGGAGAGAAAAAAAACATATTGTCGCATTGACATCTCAAACAGGATTTTTATGTCACCAATACTTGGGCAGGAGGTGAGGAAGAAAAGATGGCGTCTTGTCAACACGGCACTCAAAGTGTGACTGTTCATAAATGTGCTGTCCCTACACAAAAGTGATTTTGCCGAACAACACATCTATCACTCCGCGAGTGAGAACATGCAAGTGCAAAAGAAAATAGATTTTAATTATGTAACTGCTACAGATAAGGGTTACAACTATGTAAGAAGTGGAAATATGCCAGTGTTGAGAATGAAGACCAAGAAAATAGATTTCAATCATGTAACTGCTACAGATAAGGGTTATAACTATGAAAGAAGTAGAAATATGCCAGTGTTGGGAATGAAGACCAAGAAAATAGATTTTAATCATGTAACTGCTACAGATTAGGGTTATAACTATGTAAGAAGTATAAATATGCCAGTGTTGAGAATGAAGACCAAGAAAATAGATTTCAATCATGTAACTGCTACAGATTAGGGTTATAACTATGAAAGAAGTAGAAATATGCCAGTGTTGGGAATGAAGACCAAGAAAATAGATTTTAATCATGTAACTGCTACAGATTAGCGTTATAACTATGTAAGAAGTGGAAATAGGCCAGTGTTGAGAATGAAGACCAAGAAAATAGATTTCAATTATGTAACTGCTACAGATTAGGGTTATAACTATGAAAGAAGTGGAAATATGCCAGTGTTGAGAATGAAGACCAAAAAAATAGATTTTAATCATGTAACTGCTACAGATTAGCGTTATAACTATGTAAGAAGTGGAAATATGCCAGTGTTGAGAATGAAGACCAAAAAAATTGATTTTAATCATGTAACTGCTACAGATTAGCGTTATAACTATGTAAGAAGTGGAAATATGCCAGTGTTGAGAATGAAGACCAAAAAAATAGATTTCAATTATGTAACTGCTACAGATTAGGGTTATAACTATGAAAGAAGTGGAAATATGCCAGTGTTGAGAATGAAGACCAAAAAAATAGATTTTAATCATGTAACTGCTACAGATTAGGGTTATAACTATGAAAGAAGTGGAAATATGCCAGTGTTGAGAATGAAGACCAAAAAAATAGATTTTAATCATGTAACTGCTACAGATTAGCGTTATAACTATGTAAGAAGTGGAAATATGCCAGTGTTGAGAATGAAGACCAAAAAAATAGATTTTAATCATGTAACTGCTACAGATTAGCGTTATAACTATGTAAGAAGTGGAAATATGCGAGTGTTGAGAATGAAGACCAAAGAAAATAGATTTTAATTATGTAACTGCTATAGATTAGGGTTATAACTATGTAAGAAGTGGAAATAGGCCAGTGTTTATAATGAAGACCAAGAAAATAGATTTTAATTATGTAACTGCTATAGATTAGGGTTATAACTATGTAAGAAGTGGAAATATGCCAGTGTTGAGAATGAAGACCAAGAAAATAGATTTTAATTATGTAACTGCTACAGATTAGCGTTATAACTATGTAAGAAGTGGAAATAGGCCAGTGTTTATAATGAAGACCAAGAAAATAGATTTTAATTATGTAACTGCTATAGATTAGGGTTATAACTATGTAAGAAGTGGAAATAGGCCAGTGTTTATAATGAAGACCAAGAAAATAGATTTTAATTATGTAACTGCTATAGATTAGGGTTATAACTATGTAAGAAGTGGAAATAGGCCAGTGTTTATAATGAAGACCAAGAAAATAGATTTTAATTATGTAACTGCTACAGATTAGCGTTATAACTATGTAAGAAGTGGAAATATGCCAGTGTTGAGAATGAAGACCAAGAAAATAGATTTTAATTATGTAACTGCTACAGATTAGCGTTATAACTATGTAAGAAGTAGAAATATGCCAGTGTTGAGAATGAAGACCAAGAAAATAGATTTTAATTATGTAACTGCTATAGATTAGGGTTATAACTATGTAAGAAGTGGAAATATGCCAGTGTTGAGAATGAAGACCAAGAAAATAGATTTTAATTATGTAACTGCTACAGATTAGCGTTATAACTATGTAAGAAGTGGAAATAGGCCAGTGTTTATAATGAAGACCAAGAAAATAGATTTTAATTATGTAACTGCTATAGATTAGGGTTATAACTATGTAAGAAGTGGAAATAGGCCAGTGTTTATAATGAAGACCAAGAAAATAGATTTTAATTATGTAACTGCTACAGATTAGCGTTATAACTATGTAAGAAGTGGAAATAGGCCAGTGTTTATAATGAAGACCAAGAAAATAGATTTTAATTATGTAACTGCTATAGATTAGGGTTATAACTATGTAAGAAGTGGAAATAGGCCAGTGTTTATAATGAAGACCAAGAAAATAGATTTTAATTATGTAACTGCTACAGATTAGCGTTATAACTATGTAAGAAGTGGAAATATGCCAGTGTTGAGAATGAAGACCAAGAAAATAGATTTTAATTATGTAACTGCTACAGATTAGCGTTATAACTATGTAAGAAGTAGAAATATGCCAGTGTTGAGAATGAAGACTAAAAAAAAAGATTTTAAAAAGTTTTTTTGTTAGAAAACCTTATTTTATTTAGTTTCAACTTCTATACAGTGATCTCGTGTGTGTAACCATGTTCCATAATATACACACACACACACACACACTAGGTCACTGTGTAGAAGTTGAGAGTAAATCAAGTAAGATAAAGTATAGCCTAACAGAGACACAATATAACTATGTTGACGTACGGGTACTGTGTGAAATAAGTTTGAAATACTTTTGGTAACATTTATCATTCATATTTACATTTGTCTGCCAAGCTCAAACCTCTGTTGCATCACCACAGTGTTGCATCCCTGTGCTTGTCTTACAAGTACTTCCATGGGATGTGGTCTAATGAACTTTCTGCACTTGTAACCTCCTCCTCCCTCAACGATAATACCCCCGACCCACCCAACTAGCAGCAAAATTCCCCCTCATTGTAACGCGTTAAAAAGGCAGGTATCGACGAAATATTATATTGAAATAAAAATAAAGTACAAAAAGTTTCAAGACTTTGAAACTTTAATTTTTTGGGGGGTTTGGTAAAAGCTATTTGTTGTATATATTTTTCCACTGTCTCCGCTGTTAACTATACTGCATGCTTTCCAAGATTCGAATAAAATAAAACCTACTTGTTTGTTATGGAAATGCATTAATATTCTAAGAGTCATTATCGATAGGCATACCCATGCCAAAGATCGGACTATTTAAAAAATCATGAGGTGTTTTTAAAGAAGCACCAAATCTTCTTCTAACCTCTGGGATTCCCGCTTTTAGATTATCCATTACGCAATAGCAACAAACAGATAAAATTGGAAAGAACTAAATATATTCAAAGATTTTCCTTTCGACAATATCTTCTATCGTTTTTGGTTTCTGTTTTGTTTTTGTTTTTTTTTGTTTTTGTGCTTCCACTTTCGTGTATTCTGTGGACATGTTATGCCAAATTATTTTTGTTCAAGTCATTCGACAAATACAAGAATCTGACAAAGTGTGATGTCCCCATCATCTCTGTCTTCTTCTACCCGCCACGCCTCGAATCCATCTTGATGAAGATGTCTTTAGAAACAAATAAAAACGGTAATTTCTTCGTGTTATCACAATAGGAACTTTTGTTTTTTATGTCCATCTAAAATATTCACGTTTTATCTATAGATTCCATGTTTATCTGAAATTACTCCCCTCTGTGTCCCCTCTCTCTTTCTCTTTCTCTCTCTCTCTCTCTCTCTCTCTCTCTCTCTCTCTCTCTCTCTATATATATATATATATATATATATATATATATGTAATCTTCAATCGCCCCTTCTCTCTATCTTTTTCTCACTCATACTAAATCATATATTTCTCTCTTATTCTGAATACCCTCCCTTCTCTTTCTTGCTCTCTTTACATCCTTTTCGTCTACCTTTTTTTCTGTTGTTTTCTCCTTTTTATTCTTTCTATTTAAAGTTCTTCCTTCTCTCATTTTCATTCCTTTATTATTTCTTTCAATTCTGTCCTTTTTTATTTCATTTCTTTCTAGTATTTCGTTCATTCTTCCCTTTTTGTATTTTGTATTTTTTCTATTTTTCTTTTCCATTCATTCTTTGTTCTTTTATTTTTTCTATTTTTTTTATTGTTTCTTTATTCATTTCCTCATTCTTTCCTTCTGTCTTTGCTTTTTTTGTTTTTCTTTCTATTTTCCTTCCCTTCTTTTATTTCTTATCATTCTGTTATTCTTATTCTACTTCTATTTTACTTCTTTCCATATTTTATCTCTCATTTGTTTCTGTTTATTCATCTCATTTCTCCCCCCCTCTTTCTCCCCCCCTCTTTCTCCCCCTCTATTTCTCTCTCTCCCCTCAGTACATCTATTGAATCTTTTTCTTCGTCCCCATCTCTCACTAATCTTCACTTTTGCTTTGTTTCTAATTACTTCTGTTTTATTTCGTTTCTTATATTATCTCTTGTTGTACTTCCTTACCATTCTCTCTCTCTCTCTCTCTCTCTCTCTCTCTGTGTCTTTCTCTCCCCCTTTCTCTCTCGCACACACTTTCAGTTTCTCCATCTCCCCTTTTTATCGCGTTTTCCTTTTTTAAGTTCTCTGTTAATTACTCACTACTTTAGTCTTTCATCATGTTTAAGAAGTTTTTTTTCGTTTGTTTTCTACCGTTTTCGTCTTCTATTTCGTCTTCTACTACTTATTTTAACTCCTTCTTTTCTTCTTCTTCTTCTTCTTCTTCTTCTTCTTCTTCCTTCTAATTCTTCTAATCTTAGCCACTTTTTTTTTCTTCATTTTTCCTTTAGCTGTTTCGTTTCTTCTACTTTTTTTACTTCATTACTAAGCTCCCTTTTCTTCGATTTTACTTTTTCTCCTTCGTCGTCTTCTTCTGTCCTCCTTTCTTTCGTTATTTAGCCTTTCTTCTTTTTCTTTATTAAACCTTGCTTCTTGTTGTACTTCTTTTTGTTTTTCTTTCGCTCCTTCTTCTTCTTTTTCTTCCTTTGTGTCTCCTTACTCTTTCTGTTTTCTTCTGCTTCATTATTTATCACAATTTGCATTTTTTCTTTTCCACTTCTTTATTTTTTTTCTCCTTTACTAAGCTCCTTCTTACTGGCTTTTACTTCCTCTCCTTTCTCTTTTTTCTTCTTTACTTAGCTCCTTCTTTTTCTTTCCATTTCGTTTCACGCTTTCCTTTTTTTCCTTCTTTACCTAGACTCTTTTTCTTTGTATACTTTTTCTTTTCTTCTTTTTTTCTTTACTTAGCCCCCTTTTTTATTCTTCTTTATAAACTTAGGACCGTCTTCTATTTCTTCTTCTTCTTCTTCTTTTTCTTTTTTTGACTTTTCCGCGATATCTTGCAGTTTCATCTTTTGTTTGGTCACATTTATATTAACTTTCATTTGACCCTTCATAATTCCTTTATTCTTCTTCCTCAACCTTACAGCTTATTCATCTTTCGTCTCCTCTTCCTCCTTTTTTATCTGATTTTTGTTACTCTGTCTCACATTTCACTGTAACTTTGTGATCCTCTTTATTGAACTGATTCAAGAATAAAGCGGCATTCAATTCATTCCTCTTTCAATTTACTTCCACACACGCACATCCATTCGCTAACAGATACATAAATGCATATTGTCTTTATGCACATACACAAATGAATATATACATCCACTAATGGGATTGTTTCATTAATGATGTCCACTGATATTTTATAAGTCTATACTTGGATTTTATCGTATATTTGTAATCATGAATTTTGATGACATTTTGAACTACGATATCCATAACCCCAATTGACGATTAACCAAGGAAGATAATTGAGTTATAGACCCTTATACATGGGTTTGATTACATTCTCTTATTAATGTATATAAATAACCGGTATGAATAATTTATGTGAACAAAAGCAACGTAAATCTCTTTCCTCGCTCCTTTGTTGAACCATTTTAGGCCGTATCACTTTAAGATTTCCTCCTTGTCTTCGTTGATACTTTATCTTTTCAATCATTCAACAAACTCGTATGTCTGTTAATGAGATTTTCAGTGTATCCTGAAGCTAACTTACAGTAACATTGACTAAGTCTTATGCAATCACAACTAAAATGGTAGATAAAAAGCTGTTTCTCTTGTATCAGAGTGCTCAGTAGCTCACAATAGAGTTCTATCAGCTAGAAATTTGTTTTGTAGATCTGTTAGTGATGTTATTATCGATTCAATGAAAGACTCGGCTTTTACAGCATCACACATTCTCCTTCATAGATCAATCGTATCACAACTTTGATATGCATATCTTTAAATGATCAAATTTAATTGGATACGGGCATTTTGTATAGTTTGAACTCAGACTTCTCCCATTTATTCTAATTCTTTGACGAAGGCAACTTGACTTCCATTTTTACACTGAGTAGTGGTTGCATGAAAATGCTGGGCTCTGTAGTGTAAATCCTGGCTTCCTGCATCTCAAGCGAGCTTGAACTTTTGAGCTGAAAATTAATGAATAAATATTAGGTCATCTTTATATTTGGTTTGATTGCTTTGCTTTACAGTTTATTAATCGGTTTGGTGTAATTTTAGTAAAAGTTTATGTTTTACTTTTTTAATATATATAAATATTTATACATTAATTTGTTTTGTAAATCAATAGTCTATCAACGATAGATTCTATTTAGTTTATAGATATGACTTTTACAGGTACTACAACTGGATCAGAATAGATCTATAATTAATGGCAACTAAGGGAGGCGTCTATAATCTCTAAAATCCCAATATTGAGGTCTCACCAGTGGATGTAGTATCATTTCAAACTCATGAGAGATTCTATTTACCCCATAGATGGAACATTGACAGGTACTACCACTCCAGGTCACAATGGACCTGGGAATAATGGTAACTAAAGGGTGACTCCATAGTCCATAAACTACGAAATTGAGCCCTCACCACCGGATGTAGTATAAAATCATACCCAGAACCGGGAATATTAGTTTAAGAAGGAACTAATATCGTTTCTTTTTACCTCTAATTTTCAATGCTAATAAATCAGCTTCAACTCAACTTTGTTGATCAAAATAAAAAACCAACATTACAATCAATAAATGTGTGTTACACTGTAACCAGGCCTTTTTATTTTAGTAGCATGATTTGTTAACATTTGTTACTCAACAATCTTTCAAAAAGCATTTTCGGTCGCATCTTTATTTGAGTAGATTTTCTCTTGCAAGAAATAGTTGAGATCCTTTAAGGAGTGGTAGTTGGTGGAACTGCACAAGACGATATTCAGTCTGACAGAGAAAAGGCCACCTCGCCTAAATGGCCCAGACTCTATCGGAATGATTGTCAGGGACGTATCCTCGACTTGGTATAAATAGTATCACCACAGGGTCATCTTGCTTGCTTATCATGGGAGGCACTTTTCATCTTGACATGAATGTTTTAGATGATGAGAGGGAGGATGAATAGCGTAAATAATAGGTAAATGATAAGAGAAGTAGTGAGAATTTGAATGCTATAAATAATTCAAAGATAGAAACGAAAAAGGAGAGATGGAATGGGGGAGAAAAACAGGGAGGGGAGGGTATATTATGACATCTCAAAAGAGTTTCATAAATATTAGGAAATTCTAAAATGTGTTCATAAATATTTGGAAATTCCCCTATTTATCTACGTCCCACAAAGTAGAATGTGACACAAGGTCGGAAGGTGGGAATTTTCACTCTAGAGGAAGAGTGAGGTGAATCTCAAAAAATTACCTGGGCAGGGCGCCTCAGACAGTAAGCAATAAACTTACTCCTCCCCAAAGAGGGGAGGCAAAGCATGGGAGGGGGTTAACCTCCCATAACTGCACAGGACAGTCAGAACGGATACTACACTTTGATCTTAGCCAAAAGACCAAGGAAGCATGGAAATTCCAAATACAAGATGACACCCCCCCCCCCCCGTATTTATGAAAACCTTTTGGAATTTCCAAATAGAAGGTGAAAAAAGAGAGAGAAAGAATATATCTATATAATACTAAAACTCTGTTATATTGGTTGGGTGTCCTCATGCACTATGGATGACATCATAAAGGACATCATAAGTGATGGCGTCACAAAGAACTGACATTATAAATGATGACGTCACCGAAGGATGACGTTATCCATTAAAGAAGTTGCTACAATAGATTAGCAGTGCTGGACAAAATGACCATGTGTATCTCTCACCCCCCCCCGTCTAGGTCATCAGACCGAATTTTTTGTGATTTTTTTTTTTGACGATAACCATGCTCAGTGGATGAAGTCAAAAAATGATAACATAAAAATCATGACGTCTCTAAAGGGTAACATCATCCATTAAAACAGGATAGTGTTTTATCAAGACAACCCGTGATGGATCATGTCAAAAATGATGACGTACATACACTTTGCCTTTGAGCTTTGCTGAAAAAAATTATTTACCGTATGGACAGTTAGAAGAGTGGCCAATGATAATTAATTGTTGAATGAATAACAAAAAGAAAAAAGCTAACACTATCCCGAAGTCCAGGTAGCAAGTAAAATAATCTGTTTATATTTCTTTCTATACTTTTTCACTGACTGCAATAATCCCGGGTACCGCCGGGTTGAGTCAGCTAGTTTTTGATATAATTCATGTGAAATATATTTATTTAAATATATAAATATTAAGAAATTAAAATGTAAAAAAATTATTCCGAATTTGCTCACTACTGGAGTGATGGGAATTGTTTATATTTTTTCACTGAGATTTCTAATATTAACAATTAACTAATTTTTTTTCTTCTTCACTGGTATTAGTTTTTATATAATAGACGAGCAACGCCAGATAACCTTACTGGAAATAAATATAGCCTTCCATTCCTGAACTCGATTTTCCATTCAGTTTTTTTACATTTGGAAATGATGGTAGATTTCTTTGTCCCTTTGAATTCACTTTCTTTACTTGTTGGAATGTCAGGAATTCTGCGGTTCTTTGTCAGACTGTATAAATTGCCGAAGGGTACGATCTGAGAATTTATTATTGGAAGAAAGAAGATAAGTGCTCATGTGAGCTTTCTCGGATGCAGGTTTTATTGCAAACTCAGAACTTCTTTCCAACCGTGGCTAACCTGTCATTGGCACTTTCATTTTTTCCCAGTTTTGCGACAAGGCAAAGACAACCCAAGAAATAATTAAAAATGCTTATATTTGTCTAATATTAAACAACAATAAAATCATTTATAAATGTTTAATTCGAGATTATGTAGCAATTTTTTATATCTATTTTTCAATGTATTGTCTGGGAGGTGACGGTGGTTAAGTGGATATCGACACGGACTGAAGACCTGTGTGTTCCAAGTTCGAATCCAGTAGGTTCCACAGTACCACTTTCACTTAGGGATGTTGGCAACCTTCTCGTGGTCCTTCCCGTAAGTACCCGATGTCTTTCCAGAAAGATTTCTAACTAGAAAAACATCGGGGAAACTAATGCCAACACCAGAATCATCTGATTCACACGAAAGAAGAATGTATTGTCTCATTTCTTATAATATTACAAATGTTTAATTCGAGATTATGTAGTAATATTTTACATCTTTTTTTCAATATATTCTCTCATTTCTTATTTTAGATGAACCCAATCATAGTTTGGATTATTTGGATTATTCAGACGACTGTTCTCAGTATGGATGTTATTCTCACAATGTTTACATCAATGTAACCTTCGACCTTCTTCAGGTGCATTTTGTTGAACTTGGGAATCTTGATATCGAACTCGAGAACCTGTACGGAATTTTAAGCAGAATCCTTTATTTAATCAACGGAGGTAGATTGTTCTCGTTTCCTCAACCATCATCTGGTAAATATTTTTAATTATATTCTTAGTATTGCCTGTACTGAAGATTGAACGTTCGATCTCAGAACTGATTATTACTTACCACTTTATTTGTTATGTCATGGCGCCAATTAAGACTTCTACTTAGTAATGGCCAATGGAACAAGAACAATCTACCCCCGTTGATTAAATAAAGAGTTCAGTTCAAGATTTCATACAGGTTCCCTAGTTTGGCATAAAGATTCTTGAGTTATGAAAAGAAGCCTGTGAAAAGGTTGAAGGTTACATCGTCCGAAACGCTGTGAGAATAACATCCAATATAAGAACAGTAGTTCGAATTATCTAAATAATCCAAATTATCAATCCTCATCTAAAAAATCACGAAACATAATATCCAAGTATAGATATAAAAGGCTCTGCTCATTCATCGGTCTGTCATACTAAAGTTTGAAATAGAATTTTCGTTGGTCTTTCATACTCAAGTTTCAAATATAATTTTCGTTGGTCTTTCATACTAAAGTTTCTAATAGAATTTTCGTTGGTCTTTGATACTAAAGTTTCAAATATATTTTAAATCACCTGAACAATGTCTACATCTTAAATCACCTTAATATTTCCATATTTAATATCACCTCATTATATATTTTATATCACATGAATCGTTCCAGATTTTATATCACTTGAATCTTTCTATAATTTATATCACTTGAATCATTTCATATTTGATATTATCTAATTCATTCCATATTTTGAATCACTTCAATAATTTCCATATTTTAAATCATCTGAATCATTCCATATTCTATATCACCTGAATCATTCTATATTTTTCATTGTGTAATTAATTCCATATTTAATATCATCTGATTCATTCCATATGTTATATCACTTGAATTGTTCTGTTTTATATCACCTGAATAATTCCATAGTTTGCATCATCTGAATCATTCAATATTTATATCATATGAATACGTCCATATTTAATTTCACTTGGATAATGTCTACTTTTTATATCACCTGAATCATTCCATATTTTATATCACCTAATTCATTTCATATAATTTGAATAATTCCATATTGTATATACTCTAATTCATTCCCTGTTTTAAATTATAGGAAACATTAATTCCATATTCTATATAAAATAATTCATGCTATATTTCATATCAGCTGATTCATTCCATATTTCATATCACCTTAATAATTCTAGATTTGTTATCACCTGAATCATTCCAGATTTTTTATCACCTGAGCCATTACATATTTTATCTCACTTGAATCATTCCATATTTTATATCATCTAATTCTTACAATATTTTATATCACCTTAATTGATTCCATATTCATATCACATGAATTATTCTATATTTACATCATATAAATATATCCATCTTTTATATCATCTAATTTATTCCACAATTTATATCACTTGAATTATTCAATATTTTATATCACTTGAATCATTCCATATTTTATATCACTTGAATCATTCCATATGATATATCACTTAATTCGTTCCATATTTTATATCACTTGAATAATTCCGTATTTTATATCATCTAATTCATTCCCTATTTTATATCAACTGAATCAGTCCATATTTTAAATTATCTGAATGATTCTATATATGTTATATAACTTTAATTATTCCATATTTTATATCACCTAATTAATGCTGTATTTTATATATTTATATCACGTGAATCATTCTATATTTAGATCATATGAATACTTCCATATTTATATCACCTATTTCATTCCATATGTTATATCACTTGAATAAGTCCATATTTTATATCATATAATTCATTCAATATTTTATATTCACTGAATCATATTTTACATTTTCTTGAATCATTCCATATTTATATCACCTAATTCATTCTATATTTTATATCACTTGATTAATTCCATATTTTATATCACTTGAATCATTCCATATTTTATATCATCTAATTTATTCCATATAATATATCATCTGAATCATTCCATATTTTATATTATCTAATTTATTTTATATCATATATCATCTGAATCATTCCATATTTTATATTATCTAATTCATTTTATATCACCTAGATTGATTATTACATGTTATATCACTTGAATAATTACATATCTTATATCACCTTAATCCTTCCATATTTTTATCATATAAATAATTCCATTTATTCCATATTTTATCACTTGCATCATTCAGTAGTTTATATCACCTTAATCATTACAATATTTCATATCATCTCATTCATGCCATATTTTTTATCACCTGAATCATTCCATATTGTATCTCAACTGCATCATTCCATATTCTATATCAACTGCATCATTTTTATATTTTATATTACCTAAATCATGAAGAACAATATTACTTGAATCATTAAATATTCTCTGTCACTTAATCAGTCCATAATTTATATCACACTGAATCATACCATATTTTATTCACCTAAATCCTTCTATATGTTATATCAACTGAGTCATTTCTATATTCTATATCACCTAATTAATTCAATATTTTATATCACCTGAATCATTCTATATTTGATAAAAACTAACTCATTCCATATTTTATATAATTTGAATCATTCCATATTTTATATCATCTAATTTATTCCACATTTTATATTACCTGAATCATTCCAGATTTTATATCATCTAATTTATTCCACATTTTATATTACCTGAATCATTCCAGATTTTATATCATCTAATTTATTCCACATTTTATATTACCTGAATCATTCCAGATTTTATATCATATAATTTATTCCACATTTTATATTACCTGAATCATTCCAGATTTTATATCATATGAATCCTTTCAATACTTTATATCCCATGATTCATGTTATATTTTATATCGCCCGATTTATTCCATATTTTATCACTTGAATCATTCAATATTTTATATCATCTAATTTATGCCATATTTTTTATCACTTGATTGATTCCATATTTTATACCACCTGAATTGTTTTTGTATAACATAAAATAGATTTTTGTGTTAAATCTTGATATTTCTCACATAAGGGTACTTATATACTACAAATATTATTAGTCACACAAAATGATTATGTTTTACCTTTGCCGAGGAAGTTATGTTTTCGCTCAAGTTTGTTACTATGTTTTTTTTGTTTATTGTGTACAATCTAGCGTCTACAAAGCTTAACCAATCGTCATTATACTTGGTCAAAATTTCAGTCATGGTCTTACTTAGGTTCATGGTTAAATCAAAGAAAAGGTGAAAGCCACACTTTTGGTGATAACTTCGGTTCTCTTCATCGTTGAGACTTTCTAATTCACCCAAATTGTAGTCAATGAAGTTCCCCATCTTATATGAATTTGACCATGAAAGGTTCAATCGAGATCGAAATTTTGACGAAATTTTAACTTCCGATTTCTCCAAATTTGATGTATGAATGTGATGCTCTTTGGTAACAGTAACCATCATACGAAATTTCAGCCTGGTCAGATAAATAGTTTTTGAGTTATTAACGTGTTCATGGCATAAGTTTGGGAGTACTTCATATAATATGACGAAGCAAAGTCCAGATAATACTTTTTCCCATCCTTACGTTATCAGGTGGAAGTATGCAGTCTCATGACTGATTTATGTTCTTGTTGTGCATAGAGACATCATTTTAATCTTGAGATGTATTTGCGATGTTGTGTGATTCCCAAGTTGGTTCCTTCACACTAATATACACTAATATACAATAATTGTCAACTTTTATTCAAAAGAAATTTCTTTGTTTTTTTATTCTTCAATCTATAAATAAGAACACAGTTTTTAAACAATCTTATTAATAAAAATGAAGCAATCATTTATAACAGTTTATTGAAAGTTAAAAACAATTTAGTATTTAAATAAGATTATAATTTGTTTTAGAAAGAAAGTTATATAAAATGTGGAGTACCGTCTTTTTAAGCCTCTGTCAAATTTAATGTTTCTGCTGGTGGTGGCCACTACAAAGAGTGTTAACTTGTCTAATATTGTTTCGCAAGTCCATATCAGTTATGTACTAGTAAGATAGAGGATTTAAATCTGAGTGTGCATGACTTGTTTGCTGTTATAATGGAAAGTCGGTGTCATTTTCTGATGGGTATATTTAATTTGGAGTTATGGTTTGTGTTTCATCATTTTCTTCCGATACAAGAGAAGACATTGGAATGTTATTTACATAGGCTATGTCACCCTATGGTCTCTTTTAGGATTAATGAAGCACAGTTGAGTAAATCTTTAATCAATTTTTGTTTTAAATTCTTGTTTTATATGAGTGAGTATCAGCACCATGGGTTTTTTTGTATCTGTCTGGCAAAGTCTTTCAACTTCTTGTATCTGACTGACAAAGTCTTGCAACTTCTTTTATCTGCCTGACAAAGTCTTTCAACTTCTTGTATCTGCCTGACAAAGTCTTTCAACTTCTTGTATCTGACTGACAAAGTCTTTCAACTTCTTGTATCTGACTGACAAAGTCTTTCAACTTCTTGTATCTGACTGACAAAGTCTTTCAACTTCTTTTATCTGCCTGACAAAGTCTTTCAACTTCTTGTATCTGCCTGACAAAAGTCTTTCAACTTCTTGTATCTGCCTGACAAAAGTCTTTCAACTTCTTGTATCTGACTGACAAAGTCTTTCAACTTCTTGTATCTGCCTTACAGTCTTTCAACTTCTTCAGTCTCATTATTTCCTTATTTTCAATAATTCAGGTGTAAACTAATTTGGCAATTTGTCAAATGCTTTGTCGTATGAAGCTTGTCCAGGCTGTTCAGTTTTGCTTGGTTTGGTCAAGTAGCATGTTAAGTCACAGTAACAGGAGTTATCGTACTTCACATTGATTGCCACATAATCTAGATTTTTTATTTGCATACAAAATATTTCAGTTTCAGTTTCTTCTTCTGTTCATTTTAAATTAACAGCTTCTATTATTGAATATTTTACAAGTATTTCTGTTTCTTTTGCCAAATACTCTGCACACTATAGTTTTTACTTTTTGTCAGAGTATACAAACATCTGGTAGAAAATGTTTTGATCAAGCTGGCAAAGATGGTCGATCAAAATTAGAACGAAGAACTTATATTGTTTTAGTTGATGGTTCATCTTTTTAAGTAGTTTTACTGTTGTTATCTTGAGATGGAGACCGTGTAAAAATAAATATATTCAGAGGTTTAATGTGCATTTGAAGTCATAAAGGATATGCAAAAGTTCAAATTTAAAATAATATCCAACTCTTATTTGATAGATCCAAAAAATTTCATTAAAACTTTTAATAATTATTTTTGCATGGTTTAAGAACATTTAGAGTGAAAAAGGGAAGCAAATTGGATGTTCGTAGTTTACATTCTACTATTAAATCGTCTGGTGAATGACCAGACCAACGAATGTTTATATAATCATGCATTATGTTTATCATTGACATTAGCAGAAATATTCAATATGCAATGAATTTATTTTTTTACTGATAAGTTATCACTTAGCAAGGCTAAAAGCCACACAAGGATAAATGTTAGTGAAATGAATAGATTGTCAGTTGAAAGATGAAGAATACTGTGTACAGATTGAAAAATGATGAATCAAATGAATAAAATTTGCTTAATTATGACGACAGTTTACAAGCAGGTATCTGTTGACATTGAACTTCAAGACACTCAAGTTGTAACCCATATGGAAGCATTTTCAGGGTAACATGTTCCACAGATGGGAAGTTCTTGGAAAGAAACTCCGCTCATGGAAAACCCGTTTGATGTTAGGTATACTAAGGTAAAAAAAAGAAACCAAAATTACCAACTTTCCCCTCACTAAGGAACAAGCAAGCGCCTTCAGATACCTGAAGAAGGAAATTGCTAAATCGTCCTGGTAGCCATAGACTCATCTCTCTTTCTTGAGCTCGAAACCAATGCTTCAGAACAAGCTATCGCTGGCTCATTGACTCAGAACTCTCAGCCCGTTGCTTTCTTTTCAAGAACTTTAACTTCTACCAGGCAAAAATACTCCTCAGTTGAAAAGGAGACCTAAGCTATTGTAGATGCGATCTGAAAATGGTGACACTTATTGCTTGGGAAGCATTTTAAGCTGATCACGGATCAAAAATATGTCTCTTCTATGTTCAACTCTAAAAGCAAGAGCAAAATAAAAATAAGAAAATCACGAGATGGAAGTTAGCCTGTTTTAACTATGACATTGCTTATCGCCCGGGAAACAAAATGCTGTTGCAGACGCCTTGTTTTGAATTTGCTTATCTACCACCTCTGCTGACAAGTTACACACCTTGCACACAAACTTATGGAACCCGGATGTCTACCAAATTCTACATTTTGTCAGGAGAAAGAATCTGCCATACTCGGTGGAAGATATAAGAGTGGTAATAAAGTCCTGCTAGGTCTGTTCTGAGATAAAACCTAGATTCCTTAAAGTGGCACATCAAACTCTCATAAAAGCGAGTGAACCATTTGAAAGAATGAGTGTAGACTTCAAGAGACCATTACCTTCGAATTCTTGCAATCGCTATATACTTTGTGTCGATGTCTCAGCTGCAACTGTTCGGAAAACCCTAATTAACTTATTTTATGTTTTTGAAAATCTTTCTTTTGTATACTCTAATCATGGAACGGCTTCCATGTCAGACTAACTAAAGGAATTCCTGCTTTCTCAAGGTATTGCTACCCGTCTAACTACTGCATTTAACCCTCAAGGTACCGGACAAGTAGAGAGATACAAGGTATCATCTGGCAAACAGTGAGTCTGGATCGAGGGTTAAGAAATCTCCCTATTACCAATTGAGAAAAAGTACTAAATGTAGCCCTCCATAGCATTCGCTCATTGCTTTCTACGTCCACTAATTGTACTCCCCATGGACGTCTCTTCAATTTCCAAAGGAAATCAGCTACAGGAGATTCTATACTTACATGGTTAACAAAAGCTAACTATATTCTCATGTATGTGGAGGAAAAAATGAGACCCTAGTTGAGACCGTTGACGTACTTGAAGTCAATCCAAACTATGCTCATATGCGTTTCAATAGTGTCCCTACTCCACATGTCTCCATTGAGTGATAGAACGAACAGTTTTGGTGTAAAAATAGATACTATGCCAGAGATCCAGTCTAACACTTCTCCTAATCCTCTGCCGAGTGCTCTTGAAAACTCTGTCCCCGAGAATTCGGTGCATACTTCTCCTCAATCCCCACACACAGATGATCGCCAGAGGAGATCTTCAGAGGTTGCTGATGTCCTGAATCTTTGACGCTCTACTAGAATCCGTCGAAGTCTCACTATCAGCTTTGACTTCTTTTCTCTTTTTAGTTTAAACAGAAACCCATTCCTGAGAGTCTATGCAACCCTTCCTCGCAAGACAAACATACGGCCTTGAACTTTCCTAGGTGGCAGAGAATGTGATGAAAAGAGAACTCTTCAATCTTTTTTATGCTCTCCAGAAGTGAATTACTTCCCCTTGTTCATTGTTTCTTTTAGGCAGTCATTGTTCTCGCAGAGACTCGATCTCTGCGTAGTTCTTAGTAGAATAAAGCTTTTTCAAGCATACTCTGACTTCAATTCATTCATTACATTTATTGTTGGAATAATTCTTATTTAGCCGATCTGACAATACAATACAAATGTGTTTTTTTTAATCACTGCAAGAGGTTCCTTCTATTTTTATAAATAACGTGACAACAAATGAGGATGTGACGAGCATAAAGAAGAGTGAGATAGAAACAACAAACATGTGGAGTTTGTTAAAAGAAACAAAACTGTTGTGTGCATCCATTAAAAATGTCACTGAACAGACAATCCCTGGATGACAGTGTGGTAGAAAGAAAGAAAGCTTACATATAATTGTGTTCGCATCTGACAGCCTATCTTGAAAAGAACGAAGTGAAAAACTGAAGGTCATGGAAGGCGGTGAATTTAGTGGTTGGAAATTGGAAATGCTATGAATCATATTTGGGAGGGACAAGAAGATAATTTAGTAAAAGTGTAGAACAAATGGGAGAGTATAGTTTGCTTCGTTCGTTGGGAAAAGATGGGGAAGAAAAACGAAAAGAAAGCAAAAGAAGGAAGGAAGAAAAGAGTGTGTTTGTTTGGTATCGATGTCATATTCGATTTTAGGTGAAAAAAGTGTCATTTTGCATTTTTGCTGTGGGCATTTCTGCTCTGACCTCATCGGTATCGTTGGTTAAATTTTGTTCCTCTTTTCATTTTCTATTTTATTCTTGCTGTGCAAACCATTTTTGATTGACTAGGTGTGTGCGAGTGGTGATAATTCTTTATTTATTTCTTCTGCTTTTTCTGGATTATTCTTTCCATCCAACACCAACTCTCCAGTCTCCTTGTCTTTTCATCCGCACAATATTCGTGTGTCTCGCAACTACTTGTTGTTCATTTCTTCCTTTAACGCCGGTTGTGATCCCTTAAATCGCATTTTCCGATGTTTTTCTACTAAAATATAAGATTTCCACTGTTATTTCTTTTAATTTTACTTTTTCTACATCCCATTTCCACTGTTATTTCTTTTAATTTTACTTTTTCTACATCCCATTTGTGTGGCAACAATTATGATTTTGGAACATTTTAATTTTAATGTAGAATTCGAATAATTAAACTTAAATGTATGGATTACTTTATCTGCTGGGAATTAGGGGCGAGGAAGTGGACAATAATGTGGACTAATGACCTGGGTGTGCCAAGTTCGAATCCAGACGGTTCCATAGCACTACTTTTACTTATTGATTTTAGCAAGCTTCACATGATCCCTGCTGTAAGTAGCTGAAAGAATCACCGAAACGAATGTCAACAATAAAATCCAGCTAGCCCATGCTGATTCATACAAATTGCCTTTTACTTTATCTGCGAACTAATTTTGTTTTAACCTGACGCGAGTAGGGGAGGGGACGGTTAAGAGGTCTAGCAGCAAGTGTAGAGCTAAATGGTTTGTTAGCAGAGATTGCAAATTTGGTAAACTTCGCAGCTTTCACCTAATTTCTGCAACATACTCTCGTGTTGGGTCTGAAAATTTGTGAGCGTAGTAGGAAAAAATAGATAGCTGCCTGTTGTCAGTTGTGTGCTGCTTTCCACTTCATTTTCAGTACACTTGTGCTGGGTCAGGTAGTTTAACCGTAATAAGAAGCTGTTGCAGTCTTATGTTAGATTCAATTTTCTTATTTTCTTTGTGTTAGTCCCAAGCTATGGGGGGGCCGCAATAATAGATTTTTGTCACCACTTAGCTTAATCCAGGTGAAAGCCAGTTTTACGGAGATCATTGTGCACATCTTATCATCGGCCTTCCTCTCGGTCGGTCCTGGTAACTTTAAGTTTTCCGATAGTGTCATTGTCAACCTTCATCATAAGTCCGAACAATCTGAGCCACCATTCCCTCATCTTGCCCTAGATTGGCGCGATGTGATAGCACCTTTGGATGTTGTCATGACATTATGTTAGACTCAATATGAGGAAATTATAAACAAGGGCCATGTTCTCGACTTAGCAAGTTTGCCAAAAATTGAAGAAAACAAATACTCAAACCGATCGAACAACTGAAGAAAAACTTTCGAGACGGGAAAAAACGTGTTTGTATTTTGCTTTTGTGGATCAGGTGAAAGCTTGTGACAGAGTGTCAAAAGATGTTGTCTGGTATTCTTTGTTAAAATTAGGGGCAAACAAGCGGTTAGTGAAAGCAATGAACAGAAATGCTTAAAGTTATGTTAGAATTCACAGCACATTTAGTAACAGCTATAACGTTAAAGTAGCAGTACATCAGGGTTCTGTGTGATAGAAGCGTTGTCCAGAGAGTTTCGTATGGGTTGTCCAGAAGAGATGCTTTATGTTGATGATTTAGTACTTGCGTGTGAAACAATGGGAGGTCTACTTGTTTAGTTAAAGACTTAAAGATAATGCTATGGAAAGTAAATGTTTGCGAGTGAATGTTACCAATATCAAAGTTAGGATCAATGGTTATAGCATTGGAAAGCCTCCAAGAAGAGGAACGTTTCTCTGCTCCATTTGCAAAAAGAGAGTCGGGTGCAATGCAATATTTTCTGGGACTTGCAAGCATTGGTTTAAAAAAAGTGAAGTGGAATGATAACCAGTTTGTGTGCAAGAAGAGTAAGACAGTGGAGATAGATGAGAACTCCAATATGGAGAAAGTATATTTGGATGACAAACCTATTAAGGTTGTTCAGAAATTTTGTTACCTTGTTGAAACCATTGGAGAACAAGAAAGAGCAGGTGTTAGTGTGATTGCAAGAGGTCCGCGTTAATGGAGTAAGTTCAGGGAACTTTTGCCATTACTAACCAGCATCGCATTACCACTGTGGACCAAGGTAAGAGCCTATCAGGCATGTGTATGCAGTATGATTATGTATGGAAGTGAAACTTGGTCAATGAGGGTTGAGGACATGTATTGCATGGGTATAAATGCTATGAGAATGATACAATGGAAGTGTAATGTGAGTCTTAGAGACAGGCTTAGATCTGATGACCTCGGAGGAAAATTAAATCTGCAAAGTATAGGGCAATGTGTGGAGAAAAGGATACTTCAATGGTATGGCCACATTGTAAGAATGGATTAGAGTTGTTGGTTTAGTAGATGTAGAACAATTGTAGTCAGTTCACAGGGGAAGGCCAAGAAAGCAGAGGTATAAATAAAGACCTGGCCAGAGATAGGTTAGTTTGGACGTGAAATTCGAAAATCCATCCAACACATGCCAGCATATTAAACAGACGTTAAACAGATGATGATGATGATGATGATGATGATGATGATGATGATGATGATTTAGTTAGGCAACATTCTTTCTTTCAAGCATATTTCGTTAAAATATACTTATGGTAAGGGAGTTACACAGAAACGTTGACATCAACAAAGTTTGACTAACCTACTTGTAAATGAGATGCTAAAGTATCAAGAGAAGTCTGTAGAACTATAGTAGCCGATGGAAGTGGAGTTAAATATACGAAATAAAAACTAATACAAGTATTAAAGAAATCAGTTAGTATTTAGTGATTCATGGGAGTGGGGAATATAAGTGTTTTATATAGACAATAAAAACAAATAATTTCTAGCTAAACTAGAGTCACCGTATGGAGTTGGGTGAGATGCGTGTAGACGTTTTGAATAAACAAGAGTAACTAATAGATTAAAGCAGCAGGAACCAAATATAGAAAAATATTCTATATTTTCAAATTGCAAATTTCAAATTTTGCAATAGGATTTATGAATTACTTTTGATGATGTAGTATTAGTAGTAGTAGTAGTAGTAGTAGTACAATTTTCATGGT
Organism: Sepiola atlantica; assembly: GCA_963556195.1. NCBI lineage: Eukaryota > Metazoa > Mollusca > Cephalopoda > Sepiida > Sepiolidae > Sepiola > Sepiola atlantica. The sequence goes on from OY744515.1 coordinate 77,161,225, forward strand.
TATATTGACACAAAAAATATTCACGTCAAGTGTCACATTATTTTATTAATATAGAGATAACCTAACAATACTCTTAATAGTTCTTGTTTTTAACCAGAGCGTGGTTTTCCCTTTTTCTTTTTGATGATATTGTCTGTTCTTTTTAGACACCAGTTCTTTGCCGGTGATGTTAATTACATCCTGATGGCAAGTTTTAGGCTTCAGAAGCACCTAATTTTTTGGTTTAAGGATTAAGCAGTTTTAATTTGTTATATCGCACATTGTGTATGATCAGTGTCAGCAACGGAAAGGAACACAAAGTAATTTGTTAAACGAGTGTTGGATCCCACATTATTTATGGTTAAATATGTCAAACGAAAGAGAGGAAATTGCTTATTATAATAAATGAGAAAATGAATATAAATTGGGTTTGAGGAGAAAGGCCATTTATTATTCACACGTAAATGGTTTTCATGGAGATTTAACAGCAGCAAGATTATTGTTTGAAGAAAAAGCGATGGACTAGCTTACTGAGAAGTGGTTGAAGTAATCTCTCTTTGATAATAGAGGTGTCCAGTCAATACTGTCCCCTGTTACATGTCCTTTCAGAGTTGCAAATCACAATGACATCTGATATTGTTTAGATACAGCTTTTTGGGTAAGATCAAAGTGTATTATCTGCATCCCAAAAAGTGTGACTGCAGTAAGGTGTTGTGGAAGATGGTGGTGTCCACAAAGATCCGACTTGGGAATGACAAGCATCCTAGCCTAAATGCGAAGCAACGGTCTCTATTTAAGTTCATCGCCCGTTTTTATAAGGCACTTAAATTTACATTGCCCCTAGATTTGAAATGTTGCCTGGGGTGGGCGTAAAGCAGCCTTCATCAGGTCTTCAGCATCCTCCCCTCACATGTGTGACACTAAGTGGGTTCAATGATAATGGCCTTGTTTGAATACAAGGGATATGAGGTTCTAAAATCGTGCTGTTTCTGTTCTACTTGCCTCGCCACGAGGACAGAGACACAAGGTTGGTTTTTAATTTCGGGAAAATCCAGCTTCCGAAAAAGAGGCACTCTAGATTCGGACAAAAATAAAAATTTCAGAATGCCTTTCCTTCACCGACTGAGGACAGAATAGATACGACATCCTGATCCCAGCCCAAAGTGCTGTTTGTGCTTGTGTTCAGATCACTTGTTCCTATGTTTTATCTGGAGATTGTCAACTACTGACTGGAGACTTTGCTGTCTTCTTAGCAAAGGGTAGAGGTGTTTTCTTGCTTGTAAAATGCACCTTGTCTGTGATGGTGAATGTTGTTCATACGAATGCAGATGACAAGCTGGTCATAGCCAATGTTTCTATAAAAGATCGGGAGATTCGAGTTATCGCAGTTCATGAGCTCAACTCAGCTTTGCAGAGAGTTTTCTTTTTTAGTGGTTATAGGTGATCATCAAATCTTTGAAGCGTGCAGTTTTACATATATGAGGGGATTGTATGGGATGTAAAGTTTTTCTCATCCGGATTTGATTTTATTCTTCAAACATCAGATTAAAGTTATCTTGGAAGGACATATCCGTTCCCAAATAACATTTATTTAATTTCCTCCCACTTATGTACCACTCCCACTTAGAAATCGACTTGAAAACAATGGGTGGTCTATTTTTAGAAACCTGCCCTGATTTTATTTGATCCCACTTCCACCATTTTTTATAAAGTTGTCAATAGATTTTGTAAATAAAATCAATTGGAAACTTTTGAGGATATTTTTAGTAAGGTATTGAGTAAATGTGATGTTGTGGTTAGGGTGGAAGTGAAAGTGATGGACAAATGATGAAAGAATGTACTTAATTCTATGTATAAGATTCACTCCTAAACTAATTAACTGATCATTATGAATTTTGGAACACAGCTACTAGGTGTACGGGTATGCAATGTAGGCTATATTAATTCCAATTTAGCTTTATGCAAAGGGGGTAAAAAGGGGACGGAAGACCTTTGTGAAAATTCAGATACCTCCGATATTTCTCATATTTTAACAATAGGTATTAGACATCAATTAATAAATATTTCCCTAAATCTTAGTTTCTTTAGGGCATTTAAAGTTTTTTTTATGGGGGGGGGGGCATAATATAGGCATAACCTTTCATTTGAAAATTCTAATATTTCAGATTTGCATTAAATTTGATCCATCGTCATTAAACACCAATTAACAAAGATTCCCTGAATTTCAATTTGTTCTTAAGATCTCTTTAAGCATAAGCATTAAATTTTAGACATTTTCTAGAATTAAAATCATATAATGAATTTTGATCAAAATTCAAATAAAGATTCTAGACATAAAATTTAGTATCATTATATCTTCATTTGAATCTTGGTAAGTGGTCATAAAAGTGGTGCAAAACTGTTCTGCTTAGGGGACGATTATTCTTCTAGTTTTATATAAGTTATTTGCCAACTTTCAGTTTGAAATGTACAGATTTGTGTATGCCCGCCAGGTTGCACTGTGAGATAAATATTGGTTATAAAACAGAATCCCAACATCACAAAAATTACTTGTAAGAAAGAACAGTTTTGGGGATACACCTACCAACGTTTACTAAAACAAATTATGGATTTATCATCATGTGATACCATTTACCTGGATGTATTTACCATTGCTTGAATTCATAAAGGACTATTGTTATACTGCTATTACATACTTGATAATTCAATTGAATTCAATTAAAAAAATAAAACAAGCATGCTTCAGTTGCCATATAGGGACAGGGTGGTAGAAATGTACATCGAAGAGGATACAGTTGCCCAGCACCTGTCCTCATTTTATTTTAATTAAATTTCTGAAAATATTAGAATTTTTTGGTTGTTCTGTCTGTCATGCAAGTAAGGTAATCATTAAACTAAAATATTAAAACTGGATTCTCTTCAAAAATATTTATAGTGTCTAATCTGTAGAAAATAAATGATATGTGGGGCCACTTTGGCGATCGTTTTATCAGTAGGAAGTGTGATCCTGAATGGGCTTCACACTTATCGAAACATAACCACCCCATTATTTTATCTGTGTGGTTATCACAAAGATAATATCTATCAATACAATCCGCCATTCCTGAACTAATGAAGGCCACTACAGCCCAAATCAGTCATATCCAGATGTGTTTGCAATGCAGAGGTGTGCACATTTGGAGCATATCATTGAATGGCGATAAAACAAAGACTGTTGGATATTCATGACCGGAACTTGGTGGAAAAGTCAGGCGTAGACTGAAGTTTATTTGTACCAAATTGTGTTGGATCGTAGAAATGATTGTGTTGTGAAATTTTTAAAGGGGGGGGGGGGTCACCCTGCATAATATATTATGTGGTAATATAATTGTATGATATAATATGTATATATACATATGTATATGTATGTGTATGCATATGTATTTAATTTTCTACTAATCTTCTATGCTTTACACACACTTTTCTTAGCCAACTTGGTAATTATGTAATAAACTCAATTATTAAAATGTTATCACAGTGAATTCTTCTAGTATTCATTCCATTAATATGATTAAATATGAATTAGAAATTGATTGGAAATCTCTCCTCTTCCTTAACACTAACACGGCATCGGTCATTTTCCTTTAATGGTCAGTGCATATCTGTCCCACAAGGCCTAAGTTGATAAGACAGGCTGTTGTGGGTGAGAGGTGTTAGAGTTAAGAAGATCAGAGTCCAGATCCCAAGGGGCAAACCTATCCGCAACACATGAATATTATCACAATTAATGATTTAGATAATTTAAGTTAAACTGTTAACTCGTACCAGATACGAATTTCTACTCGGATAGATTCGCCTCATTCACTGCATAATGAAATTAAACGATCAATTTTTCTTTTGTTTGTTGGTTTTTGGTTGTTCTTACTAATTTGATCAACATATCTGGTTTCATTGGTTTGTTTTGTCTATTGGCACAGTTTAACAGAATTCAATAAGTGTCCAGAGTCATATTATCAACTTGCGAAACCTGTAGAAATTAGTTGTATTCTTCATCTGTTGTATATTGCTGCCATGCTTAACAATGGACGTCATGAAGGACTCTGATTAATGTAGTTTCAGAATATATCTGGTTGTAGGAGTCTAGTGACAAAACCCTTGTAGGAGCCTGTGGCATATTTTAATTCTATGGACGTCCGATGGGAGCGCAAACCCCACAATATTACTGTATCATCTTTGGATAAAACATATACTTCATTTAGATCCTAGTCCAAAGTGTATTTTAGTTTAAGTTTCATCTTCCACACAACAGAGACATCAGATGAAATGTTTACAATTACTTTTTTTGCATTGAATGTTCATTTATCTCAAACAGTGTGTTCAACCAATAAACGAGATCAACTAATCTTTTCTTTTCTCTCCACTTCCGAAGGGCTACTCCCTGTACCCTGACGTCACTATCTGAGAAGCCACATATTATTACAGAATTATTTTTTTAATCACCTACTATGCAACAACATTTTTTACTAGAATTAAGTGTTCATATCTGTTTTGTTTTTATATCTCAAGGACACTATATAAGAAAGGACTTTGATTTTTATTAATACAGGCACAACGAATAAAGACAGAATTTTATTTTTGTAAATAAACTAGAAGAATATTCATCTCAGGATGAATAAAATTTATTCCGCAAACAGAACAGTTTTGCATCACTTTTACGAAGATTAAAACGGTCAGTGAAGGAGAAGTCCTTCTAGACCGAGACAAATTTTTTTTTCCACAATCCAGAGTGCCCCTGGGGAGGTGGATTTTCCTCACATCACAACCCGACCTTGTATCTAATTCTGCTCTCGTGGGGAGGCAAGTAAATAAGGGCATAGACCTACCTGGTCGAGGTTATTTTTGAGCCTCTCTTCTCCATCAATTTGCCGTGGCCTATTTTTAGAGTCTTGTCTACCCTACTATTTCCTTCATAACTGGAAGGAGGAATATCGCTTCATAACTTTATCAAGAATATAAGTGACAGTAAATCAATAGTGTCAGCAGAACTTGAACACTGAACACTGAACACACAGCCTGCACCGATAACGGCTACAGCACTGACACTTCTTATAATTACAATATTGTTAGTATATTACAATATGCGCGTGTAATATACCATAATTATGAGATTTAACGTTTCTTTTAGTTTGTTGAATGTCACTAGTTAAAAGAGCCAGCATACATATTGGTACGGTCTATGCAGCCATATTTGTGTTATTTGTAAAATATCATACTATTTGGGACACATTTGGAGCAGGTGCTAATGTGATTGCAAGAGACAGGAGTGGGTTAACTTAGTTCAGGGAACTTCTTCCTTTACCTACCAGCAGAGTGTGACCACTGTCGACGAAGGTGTCTATCAGGTATGTGTATGAAGTGTGATGTATGAAACTGACACCTGGCTAATGAGGGTTGAGGACATGCGTTGCATGGAGAGAAATGATGTAAGAATGATACGATGGATGCGTAATGTGAGTCGTAAAAACAGGCTTAGATTTGATGACCTAAGAGGAAGATTAGATCTGGACAGTATAGGGAGATGTGTGGAGAAGAGGGGACTTCGATGGTATGACCACATTGAAAGAATTGATGAGATATTTTGGCTTAGTAAATGTAGAACAGTTGAGGTAGAAGATTCAGTTCACAGAAGAAGACATCGGAAAGCATGGGAGTAAATGATAAGGATGGACATGAGAGAAAGAGGGATAAATAAAAAATCTGGCTAGTTATAGGTTGGTCTGGAAATCAGTTTCTAAAAGCGGTCTAACACATGCTAGCATGTAAAACAGACGTTAATGATGATGCTATAGATTGATGCTTGAACTGTAATTGCATGTTTTTGTATGTTTGGCATTTTGTTTATTGAATTCCAGATGTTATTGAGAACATCAGCACCTCAAAAGCAGAGAAGTAAATTGATATCGAGTTTACAGAGTTTACTATTGCTGATCCTGTAAACTTTCTTCAAAAACATAATTTAAAAATGCAATTTTTTGAGTCTATATATAAATGTGGTAACAAGAAAAATTAATTAAAAACGTTTCTATTGATTGCATTAAACTGCTATTTGTTAGAAAAGGTGTTTGACCCATTTGGTATAAGACGTATTTGTGATTAATAAAACTTCTATAAAATATCTTTATTCTTTTGTATGCTTTGAACAAATCTTTTAAGGCAGTATAATTTAAAAAATGTTACAATCATTTTAAAATGAAATTTAAGGCAAATCTTATGAAAGAGCATGCTGTCTTTAAAGTATTTGTGACAGTGTTTGGTTTATCTGGTTGAATGTTTTATCATCAGAGAAATAAAAGAAAATGTCATGATACTATCTGGAATGTTTCCCTGCATTATCAGCATTTTTTTTTTGAGACTTTTATTTTCTATGGCTGATCTCAGACGTGATGGTCAATGGCGACTTTGTGCAAACGTAATTGTAATTTGTTCAAAGTAGAAGTATCCTATAATGGAGGTGTTCATTTTCAATATGGCAGTGATAATCAGATTTGGAAACGTGTCACTGGTTACATGTAGAAGCGTAAATGCTTAAATTAAGACTAATAGTAAATGTGCGCTTAGCGTTTGGAATGTAAAACGTTGTTGTTGGTATTCTGCATTTGTAATCACATAGTTTATGTTTCTGAATTTTTTAGATGAGGATTGGTCTATGGCGTCAATGATATAAGTGCTATGTTATAATCATTTCTAAGTGACAGTCTTCTGGAGGTTGAAGTTTCAATCCTAAGAATACAATTACGAATTACTATCATGGCTGATGGAACGAGAGCAAGCTAGCCTCGTGGATTAAATAAACGTGTCCATTCGAAATTTCGCACGGATACCAGAGTTTGACAGATGCACCTGAAGAAGGTCGGAGGTTACATCAGCTGAAACGTTGTGAGAAAAATATCCAAGATGAGAACAGTAGTCCGAATAATCCAAACGATACAAATCACATAGTTTTTGTTTAATGCATAGAAATGAATGGCAAGAACTTAGTCGTATATGTGAAGGAAAGCACAAAAGAATGCCAACGCTTTCAAGATCAGTAAATGACAAGCAACACTTGATAGCACTTTATTTCTGTAACCAAAATAAATATTTTAGAGAAACTCTGACTTTCTAGAAATATCGTCTCTCCAGAAACACTTTCTAGAAACTCCAACAAATTCAAGCAGGTGTAGATAACAAGCACTATCGCTTTTATAAAGCAACTAGAAGAATACAATTAAAATTAATTACACGCACAAAAGAGTTTTGCACCACTTTTATGTCCCCTTACAAAGATTAAAATCAAGATATAATGATACTAAACTTTATGTTTAGAATCCTTATTCCAATGTTGATCTAAATATATGATATGATTTTGATTCTAGAAAATGTCTAAAATTTAATACTTAAGGATCTTAAGAAGAAATTGAAATTTGGGGAAACTTGCTTCATTGGTTTCTAATGATTATGGATCAAATTCAATGCAAATGTGAAATATTTGAATTTTCAAATAGGAGATGTGCCCATACTATTAGCCCCCTAAAAACTGAAATTTGGGAAATATTTATTCACTAATGTATAATACCTAATGCTAAAATTTCACAAAAATCGAAGTTATTTGAATTTTCATGAAGAGTTTCTACTTCCTTTCTACCTCCTTTGCATAAAACTAAATGGTACTAAATATTGCCCACATTTACACCACTAACGCCTAGTAACTGTGTTCAAAAATGCATAATGATTGGGTAATTAGTTTAGGACTGAATCCTGTGCATATATAATATATAAACATATAAATATACATAATTTTATAAAGATAGAGAAGACATTGGAAAGTGTCCGGAAGAAGCAAAATTCCCATTGGAAAGAGGATTTCAAAAAGTGGGTGTTGTGATTTTCTTCCACTGACATGAAACACACGAATTTGAAAACAAAAACATTTTTGAACGGATTTGCTACATATTTCTGCAACTGATGAGAAAATACCGAAAGGTATATCCTCCAGCGTCTGTGGCGGACATGATGAACAAGAACATGAATAAGAGGTTGAAATAATCTTGACTTACCTTATAGCCATCATGAAAGGACTCGTTTTTCTTGGCATGCAGAAACTGGATGTTAGAAAGAAAAAGTATGGAAAAGAATTAGTATTGAAAATGGTGTTATTTAAGAAGACACATAATTACATAGTGAAGTTGCGGTGGCTAGCATATTGTTTCCGAGTTTAGTATTGAAAACGACCTTATTGGAAAAAGTATATTACGTAAGGAAGTTCCAATGACGAATACATTATTTCCGAGTTTAGTATTGAAAATGGTGTCAATGAAAGAGAGATATACTACGTAAGGAAGTTCCAGTGGCAAGTAGATAGTTTCTATCTTTTTCTTCCCTTTTCTTTAATTGCTTAAGCTTCATTTTGCTTATAAAGTCTTTCTGTTTTCTATAAACACTGAGGCCTTATTTAAGAGTGTACGAGTAAGCTTTCACCACAAAATATATTGGAATGCAGCCAATTATTTTCTTTTCATGTACAAAATTAATAAAAAGATGTAATTCTCAAGAATCAAATATCATCTTAATTATTTCAATGGCTTCTTCATAATTATTGCTTATTAATTGCTTATTTTAATGGCTGTTTTATAAGTATTACTTATTAATTGCTTATTTCAATGGCTGCTTTATAATTATTGCTTATTAATTGCTTATTTCAATGGCTGCTTTATAATTATTGCTTATTAATTGCTTATTTCAATGGCTGCTTTATAATTATTGCTTATTAATTGCTTATTTCAATGGCTGCTTTATAATTATTGCTTATTAATTGCTTATTTCAATGGCTGCTTTATAATTATTGCTTATTAATTGCTTATTTCAATGGCTGCTTTATAATTATTGCTTATTAATTGCTTATTTCAATGGCTGCTTTATAATTATTGCTTATTAATTGCTTATTTCAATGGCTGCTTTATAATTATTGCTTATTAATTGCTTATTTCAATGGCTGCTTTATAATTATTGCTTATTAATTGCTTATTTCAATGGCTGCTTTATAATTATTGCTTATTAATTGCTTATTTCAATGGCTGCTTTATAATTATTGCTTATTAATTGCTTATTTCAATGGCTGCTTTATAATTATTGCTTATTAATTGCTTATTTCAATGGCTGCTTTATAATTATTGCTTATTAATTGCTTATTTCAATGGCTGCTTTATAATTATTGCTTATTAATTGCTTATTTCAATGGCTGCTTTATAATTATTGCTTATTAATTGCTTATTTCAATGGCTGCTTTATAATTATTGCTTATTAATTGCTTATTTCAATGGCTGCTTTATAATTATTGCTTATTAATTGCTTATTTCAATGGCTGCTTTATAATTATTGCTTATTAATTGCTTATTTCAATGGCTGCTTTATAATTATTGCTTATTAATTGCTTATTTCAATGGCTGCTTTATAATTATTGCTTATTAATTGCTTATTTCAATGGCTGCTTTATAATTATTGCTTATTAATTGCTTATTTCAATGGCTGCTTTATAATTATTGCTTATTAATTGCTTATTTCAATGGCTGCTTTATAATTATTGCTTATTAATTGCTTATTTCAATGGCTGCTTTATAATTATTGCTTATTAATTGCTTATTTCAATGGCTGCTTTATAATTATTGCTCATTAATTGCTTATTTCAATGGCTGCTTTATAATTATTGCTTATTAATTGCTTATTTCAATGGCTGTTTTATAATTATTGCTTGAGGCTGAATGGAAATCGTATACATTTCCTTAGTTTTAAGTTTTAATCAGGAAATTATCCTTTTTTTAAGTAGAAATCCTTAGTAAATAATAGTTTATAATTTTGGAATGGATAGAGCTCAGTTATTAATGCTGCACTGGAATGCCACCATTTATTTTTGTAGCAGAGAAAGGAAACGCGCATCAGTTGCGTATGTGCATGTGTTTTGCATCCTTACTAGAAGGAAAATGATTCAATAAACGGTCATACTCTTTCGGTAATACACATGCCAATTGTCCACTTGTCACACGCTGTTACAGCCAATCAGTGGTGTTTGAGGCTCTATAAAAACAGACCATTTTGAGTCCACATATTTGACACGTTCACTGTATGATATAGGTTATGCTCATTAGAAGTATCCGTTAATGGTTTAGACTCTTCTTATCTGGGTTCGATATGCAGTTTGTTGTGCTATCTGTCACTCAGTTCGTTACTCTATCTTTTACTCTATGCATGCCTCTGCCTGTTAATATGTCCATCACTCTTCTTATAATATACGTTATTTTAATTCACAGCTTATGTATTAAACATATATTCCAAACGTATCCATCATCAGAACAAAAAGCTAATACTAAAAGTATGCTTAACACATTTATTACAGTTGACAATTATTAAAGACAAGCTACGTACAGTATAGAAAACAATAAAAGATATTTAATTCTTACTCTACCTTTAAGATAAGAAGATTGACTATCGGGGGGGGGGGGGCTAGATTTTTCATTTTGTCGACAAAGTTGCTCTTTTATTTTCATTTTTGCATCCATACTGAATCAAGAAGTTCAGCTGGTTTTCATCTAAAACTAAAACATGTCTGCAAATGTGTAGCCAAAAATGATGTATAAATAAAAGTTTTATACCAAATAAATTTACTGCTCTATTTATTCTTGAACACTTTTATATAAGTGTTATGGTACCTACCTTTACGGATGGACGACATGAACTCTTCCACGTCACTATAAATACCGGGAGCACATGCCTCTGGTGTTTGAACTACCCCAGTCTAATACTGGCAGTTAGACAGACGTTCAATCACTCTCTTTATATGCTGTATTTATACTTTCTTCAATATGCTTTGGTTCACTTAATCCCAAGTGTGTGTCTTCTTTCCAGACCCCTTACAGGTCTACAACACTGGCGACGAGGAACATTAAGGGACTTTTATTTGAGAACCTTAAAAAGGACGAACGTGGAGAAACCAACGGTGAAATTACCTGACAACCTCCAAAATTCTAAAATCGTCAAACCAAGAGAAAAAATAAATACTGTAGTTTAATTTTTGTCAGCCAAAATTATTTTCTTTTTTCTTTTTGCTTATGAAGAAACTAACCCATTTTCTCTCAAAGAAAAAAGTCAGTGATTTCATTATTTCTATTCCGACACTGTGTTAATTTTTAACAAGAAAGGAATACATTATGCTTTTTCTCTCCAAAAGAAAAACAAAGTGCCAACGCCAAATTATAAACCTAATTTGTACTGTTGCTAACCGTAAAAACTACTGTCATGTGAAAAACTTGCTTAAAAGTGATTGTTTTTGTCGTCAAAAGTGTTTATGCATTTTCCTTCGCTCTTTTACAACTAATATTAGGTTAGCAGCGTAATATAAAAGAAAAAACTTCGAAAAGCCGTATTCTATAGAAAAGCAACTAAACATGGAATATTTCAAATCAACTATGGAAGAACTCGTTAAATCCCAAATGCAACAACAACAAAAAATCGAGCGAAGTCTACTCGACTCTCACGGCAATCGTTAATAAACACTGTGACGATTTCAAACTAGCTGAACTTGGCGCAGGTAACTTTAAATGCTTAATATTCATTCAAGGACTTGTATCAGAAACAAGACGCAAAAATCAGACGCAGAATCCTAAGCAAGTTAGAAAGAGAGCCAAATTTAACATTACAGAAAATAGCCGAAGACTGTCAGAGATGAGCAAGTGTTAACAAACAATCCAAAGATATCGAAGCGTCGGGCATTGCTCACATAAGAAAGATACGTCAGAAATCACATTTCAACTCTCCTTCAAAAACAAGTCTAAACAAAAAGAGGAATTATTTTCACGCACCTACATTAACAAGCTACCCCAATAAAAACGCGAAAACATACGGCCTAGCCTTTGTTTCCGTTGTGGATCCCTTCGTTGAGTTCATGGATTGCCCATACCGTTTTAAAACCTGTCTACTTTGTAATAAAGTAAGAAACAAGAGTACAGATTGCAAAATAAATAGAGGAAATAAAACTCGGGTCCAATCCACAAAAACAAATGGACAGGACGGCATAAATATAAGAAAGTACGTACAGTTACAAATTCTGAATAAAAATGTCAAATTATAACTATATTTTGTTCAGACGTGTCGATAATGAACCTGCATATATCGAAAAAGTTAAATAACCCAACCATGCTAAAAACCAACAAAATTACGAGAACAGTGACTGGCGAAAAAATTGAATTCGAGGGTGAAATTATTACCAATGTTACTTTAAACGAAACTACCAAAAATTGAAAATGTTCGTATTAAAAACACAAACAATTTATTTGGCACATCAACTATGGCAGAACTCGTTAAATACCAAATGCTGAATGCAACAGTTCAATCTATTGGATTTACCAATCAACCCTTTTTAGCCAGAAAATAAAAATCTGACGACCGAGTCAGAAAAACAGAAGCAACGGAAAAAAAACTTTCCCGTCTTGTCAGAAAAAAATAAACGAGGATTTAGACAGATTAGTAAGGACCGGCATTTTATCTAAAGTGGAGTACAGCCAATGGGTAGCACCTACTGTCGATGTAAAAAAAGTCTAAATAAATCCACGTGTGTGCCAATTTTTTGACAGGACTAAATGTGGCATCCACAAATAAAATGCCATGTAGCATTTCTTACAGGTATACAGGATCACGCTAAATGTAAACACACCATCCTCATTATCTCCTGCAGAAATAATGTTTGCACGTAAGATAAGATCCGTTTTCGATAAATTGCTGCCAAAACAAACAAGGACGAACCTCTATTGTACAAAAAAAAACGTTACATACCAGGGGAAAACGTATTTTTCAAGATTCTGGAAACTTTTGCGAACTTTCTATGATAGAAAAAAGAATTGGAAATATGGTTTACATAAACCAAGGCCCTCAGATCTCTCATAATTTAATCAAATTAGAAAACGACTGTCGGATGACACCGACAGCACTCAGCAAGAAGAATAAGAAGTTATGGATACCATATACAACACTTTCGACATACCCTAAGCAGCTCCAGAACAGCGACAGTGTTAAAGGAAACGAACGTCTCCGGATCTTATCGTTATCAATCCAAAACAGAAACGATAGTGAGACTCATGCAAAGCTAATGTTTGTTACCTACCTTTACGAACTAGGTGAACTCTTACATGTCGCTATACATAGCGAGAGCACATGCCTCTCGGTATTGGAACTACCCCAGTCTAATACTGGTACTCGGACAGACGTTCAACCACTCTCTCTATATGCTGTATTTATACTTTCTTCAATATACTTTGTTTCATTTAGCTCAAATATATTGAAAATATGAACTTAAAACCACATTTTCAAAAGTACCCAATACAAATTAGAGCTTTTATAAATAAAATTACATAAACATTAGAAACAGTTTACAAGGATCAACCAACGTTCCAACGTTCCCGAATGAGTAATTCATTGGCGTAAAATGGGGAGTAGGAGAAATAAAAGCAAATACCGGTTAGTAAGACCCTCCAAAACCTTTATAAATAATAGAATGCTCACTTGTTCATAACTGTAAACAAGCATGTCAATCTCTAAATCGGAACGGGATCTAAGTGGGAGACAAAGAAAACAGGGATGGAGTTTGGAGAATGGGTGCTGTCATTCTAAGATAAATGCAATTTGAAAGAGGCTAAGAACAAAAAATTGAAAGTGGGGAGTAGGCATCCTGGAAGATTTCTTTTACCAGGAAGGGGCTAACTTATCCACTCGACGAGCAAAGAGGCTAAACTTACCTGGAGGGTTGAGGTCCAACAGGACTAGGAACCACGTGCGCCATGCTCAGCAGGGAACACATACTCATACTTGACTCCTATTTGCACACACAAGCTTGCTACTTGTGTCTACCTTTTTCAACAACCAAGGAATGTAATCTTTTTCTATAACATCTGATCTTGACCTTCAGCTGGTGCTTGAAGAAAGCAATCTGGTCCTGATCGCAAAAGATTCAACTCCTTGATAATCTCGTAGACGCGACGTACACACATACATTCGCGCTATGGCTAGGATTACAACAAACAACATTTGTCTCTCCCTGTCCCACGGCGGCCAGACGTTGTCAATTACGTAGGATACATTTTGGGGCAGAGGATGCGCGGGATCGATACGAGCCGTAACCGCGTTGATATAGCGCCAGAACTGCCGGAGTTTGTGGCATTGGAAGATAGTATGATCGGGCGTCTATTCTTCGAATGTGTCGCATTCCAGAACTGTGTTGTATGGCATTCAGTAGTAACGCGTTCCTGGCCAATCGCCAACTCCATTTGGAGCAGATCTCCTCCTCCGACCAACCGAACTGCTTGATGAACGGATCGTCAACTAATCCCTGTGGAGTTCTTTTCTAGAAATCAGTGAGGATTTTTATTAGCGTGCCTCAACACTCTGAAGAACTACGATTCCCCTGTAGGTTTAGAACGGCCCTCGACGAATGGTCGAGAATGAGGTTGGAAAAGGCGCTATCGACTACAGGGTTCTCTGCTGATCTATCTGTCAAAGTTCGACTTAGGAAAACCAGTCGGACATAACTAAGCCTCCCTCACACGAATGTTAAATACAGACCTGTCTGCGAACTCAGTGTCCCCTCTATGTCCCAGAGAAACAAGGACAGAAGGTACTGGATAACTTTTAGGTGGTTTGCAGGCAGAGGAAGTACGGCCAGTCGGTAAATGATGAGAGGAAATATATAAGTGGCGCCCGCCTCAGCTCTACTCTTTAAGGAGAGTTTCCTTTGAAGCCAAGTGCAAAACCGATGATCAGACCTTTGACTGTACCTTCAACCTATTCCTCTTGAAATGGAGAGCTGGTCCAAACCACACATCAAGGATTCAAACAATCATATATCCAGTAGAAAGGAGCCGGAAGGCTGGTGTCATCGCTCCAGGAATGCAACAGCAGGCCAATTGATTTGCTTATGATCGTGTCGTAACATGTGAGCTCCTTTGCCACCCACTTAATGTCTCGGAAACATGACATAAAGACAGTGATGTCATCGGCAAACGTGGAAACCATCGCTCACACCTGCCATACAACGGTACTACCTTCTTGGGGTTTTCTTTTTTAGGATGGGGTTGGTATCATCATTCCACACTTGCAAGCATTACCTTCTTTTATATCGGGATACTCCCAGATATTACCTCCTGTTTATTTGAAGGGGTTAGTGTAGTATCTGTTCTGTTGTCATGATGCCATCCTACCAGGCATTACTTCCTCCTATTGGGGGCAGTGTAGTATATGTTCGTTCATTCATCATGATATTATTCTCCCAGGCATTTCCACTTACTATTTTGGGGAGAAGAATGAATTCATCCAGGCTGTAACTCCTCTTTTGGGTGGTAGTATATTTTCATTTGTCATGATACATTCCTCCCAGGCACTACCTCCTCCTATTTGGGGGTGGGACAGTATAATATATGTTCGTTCCTCATAATATTATTCTTCCATAATTATATTCTCTTTCTTTTGGGGGAAGGGGGTAGTGTAGTATTTTTCTGTTTTCATGATATCATCCTCCCAGGCATTAATTCCTCCTTTTTTTGGTGGCGGTTAGTGTTCGTTCGTCATGATACAATCTTTTTAGTCATTACCTCCTCTTTTTGGGGTCAGAGTAGTATATGTTCGTTTACCATGATACCATCACGCCAGGCTAGCAAAAATATGTGACTCCATACACCAGTCCTTGCACACAAAAGGGCTCTAATATCCTTTCAGACAGAACTTTATAACAATAATTAATAATAAGTGTTGCTTATTTTAACACTTTATTGCAGCTTCATTTATCATCCAATTATTAGAAGTGTATTAATAAAACCCTGAACACCTTTACACATTCAAACACAGTTTTAAATTGTAGTTAAATGTGTAAAGGCATTTTTGGTGGCTTCTCTCATTCACTCGAGCCGTGGGTATCGATATTGCAGTCTTGGGACGGTTGCTAGAATCATGATCTTGTAAGGAAAATAAAGATGATGACAATTTAGCTTAAAGTATCTATTTTATTTTATGCTAATCGCATTTTCAGTTCTAATTCCACTACTTTAGACTAATGTGAACACAACATATTAAGTAAATATACTAAACTGACATGGGAATTCCACGGTGATTTCTACGTCAATCTGTATAATTAATTGTACATAATAATCCTTTTGAAATATTAAATATCTGTCAGGGTCAATACTATTAAGACAATTGATTCTTCCATAAAAATAATTGTCATTGTCAGCTAAATATTCTTTAAAGAAATAATACACATATGTTTATTCTTTATTGAGCTCTTTTTTAAACAATAAATATTCTCTATCTTCTAACCATAAAAATAATTGTCAGCTAAATATTCTTCAAATCCATAAAACAAATGTCATATTTTGAAACGTATGAATTAAATAAATTGTACCGTTATAGTCCATGGGATCGCATAATTTGATTTTGGAACAATTCATATAAAAATTGGATAAAGTCGGAATTGTTTACCTTAGCGACATTATATTAATCACCAATCACCATCTTTACTGATTGGACGGTCTCATTTATTTAAATGTGTGTGAAAGGTGATAATGTACGTACGAACGTGAAATGCCTTTGTGTATTATTATATAAACACATTATAACTTTCTTACACAGTTTAAACTTAAGCTACATATTTAGAAATGGATTTAGAAGTCGGTAGTCACTCCCACCACCGACGCTAAGCCGCTTGCACTGACTACAGTTAAGGCCCTACGAAGTTAATCATTTCAATAGTGGAACATCGAAGGACGTTTGAAAAACTTACACAAAATAAAGGCAGCAAAGTTATAGAAATACCAAACAATAAACAGTTTGATTGCTATATGAAATTGGCCCTCATGATTTGGATTTAACTGAGCATAATACACTTCATGCTCTTCTCCGGCAACACCCTGACCAATACCGACGTCTCCCGTCTTCCCTTTGTGTACCTGTTCAATTCAATTCAATAAATTTGGCAAAAAATAAAACAAGCATGCTTCAGTTGCCATGTAGGGAAAGGGAAGTAGAAATTAAAAAAGGAGAATATACAGTGTCCAATTTCGACTTGAATTGCTGCATCATTAATGCATTTACTACATTTCCTGGAAGTCCATTTCAAGATTCAGAGATCCTGATTGAGAAAGTGTCTCTCCTTCGGTTCAACTAAAGTAGGCAGTAAAATAGGTTCTGGTAATGCCCATGCAAACCTCTTTCTAGTGCAGGAGTGAATAATACGTCCTGAGGGAGACCATAATGGCCATTGAGGAGATTGTAGTTTCTGAGGGAGACCATAATGGGCAAAATGAGATCATCACGTAAACGTTGACGCTCAAGGAATCAAGGAAGAAAATGTGAAGCTTCTAAAGTCGGCTTTCATAGGGCAGATTCAGTAGTCCTTTCAGCATTCGAGTAGACAGTCGTTGAACTCTCTCCAGGTATTAAATATGGGGTAGAGGCCTAGACACCATACTCTTAAAGTGAATCTGATGAGGGATACATAAAGTGGGAGAAATATTTCAGGAGTTTGCAGAAGGAGCGTTGAATAAGAAATAGGAAGCTGCTAGCTTTTTTTTGCACCCTTCTCAATTTCGGCTATGTAAAAAGTGATGAGTGTGCCTACAAACACACAAATATACAGACAGCCTTGATATTTCGTTTCAGAAATTTTTAGATGAGAATTGATAATTTTTATCATTTGGATTATTCAGACTACTATTCTTGTTTCGGAATTTGGTTCAATCTTCAGACTGAGCGATACTAAGAATGCAATTACAAATTACTTTAGACTTATACTCGGTCATGGCTGAGATGAGAACATCCATCCGAATAATACACATAATACATAAAATAATACATATTCTCATTTTGCTTGATATTTTCACAACATTTCAACCGATGTAACCTCCGACCTTCTTCAAGTGCATCCTTTTGAACCTGGGAATATTTATGTCGAACTTGAGAACCTATACGAAATATTCAACTGATACCTTTATTTAATCGATGGAAGTAGATTGTTCTCGTTTCGTCAGCCATGACCGGGGAGATGTGTTATTTAAGTATTATGTTATTCTTAGTTATTATCACCTGTAGTAAGGATTGAACCTTCAATCTTCAGAAGACTGTCACTTAGAACTGATTGTTAATCAACGACATTAACCATTGCGCCAAGTGTCCAAATGGATTCGCTTGAAGGAAGTCAGAGGGTTCATCGTCCGAAACGTTGTGAAAATAACAACAAATATGAGAATAGTAGTCTGAATAATACAAATAATACAAATAAATACGGACGTCACATTTTATATATTTAGTTAGATCCATATCCCTGATTAAATGTTCTTTATGACTATATGTTTAGGATTGTGAACGCGCCTAATTTTCTAAACTCTACATGACGTCACTTTGCTTTTAATTTTTAGTTTCAACTGTTCTATTCAACTCTATCAAATAGATATCGCTTTCTAGTCACCTTATTAGCTCAATCAATCCCTTATCTCCTCTCGTATATAGAGCTACATTAACCCTGGAGTCAAACCCTGTCCATCAAACCCACTAATCCTCTACGCTACCGCTAAAACATATTCCAACTAACTTAACATATACTTTATCTGAGACTTGTAATGTTTTGATTGTCACAAGTAATTAGCCAACTTTGGGGTCTGTGTTACAAGCAATAATGCTTGACAATTTCTCATTTGTTATTAATTGTTCGAAGATGGGATTGGAGATGATGGGATTGGAGATGGGATTGAAGATGATGGGATTGGAATAAAAATGTTCGGATTTCCAGAAAAATAAGCAATTGCACAGCAACATAGAAATTGTGTTTCTGAAAAGTTCATATGTCAAAAGTCATCTTAGTTGATTCCGCGGATAATGAATCCTTCTATAAAATGTCTGGCCTTTAGATGTCAATATAATTTTCTGTTTGTGACAGCATGAGACCTTTTCTTCTTAAAGACATTATTATCACCAGAACATCTGTGGCTTTTACAAGAAAGTTTTCAAACGAATGTGATTCCTATCTTGTGTCAAAAACAATTTCCTTTTCAGTTAATTATATCTTCTTCTTCTTTTTCTTCTTTTTCTTCTTCATCTTCTTCTTTCTAAAGACTTTTACAAATTTTATTTGCACATGTTTCAGACGTTTACTAATTTACTTTATAATTTAGTAAGTCTGGCACAGCGAAAGTACGTACCAATTTCTTTCACAAGCAAATCCACTATTCATACAAGGTATGATCAAATTAAATTTAAGACTTGTTAACTTTTTAGTTTGTTTAAATGCTCAAGATCAAAAGAGTGAATATTTATAAGCCATTATTATTCGAAAGTGTTTTTTTCAAGCTCCACCTTTACCTGCATTTTTCTGTCTCTTTGTCTCTTAGCGATTCTTCACATAATAAAAACGACTGACCCGAGTATCTTCATGACTATTTTACTAGAGAGACTTTAAGCTTTTAATAATAAAGTCCTTGTTAAGTTCATTAGGCAATTGCTGTTAATCTAGGAGTTTCTTTTTACTATTATGGCAGTTATCACCAATAAAAAATGGTGTTTTTTCTACTTATAATTTGGTTTGTGTTTGTCTATTTTATAGATTATATAACATAGTTTGTACTTCGAAATTAGTTGAGTGAGTTGTTCTAATTTAGGTGAAATAAATTCAATTCTCACTCAACTAATTGTCGAGTACAAAAAGAACTGCAAAAATCAAGAGTTTATGTTTAAGTGATATTTATAAAAATAACTACTTGTCCCTGCCCGGCTTTGCCCGGGTGAAGAAGATATATTCCCCCAAATATCCGAATAACATTAAGAAATTAATAGGCTAAAATCTTTTTTTAAAAATACAACCGTTTTTGTTGAAGTCGGACAGAGAAATGTGGAATTTTTAAAATTATTATTATCAGTAATTATTAAGATTAAGCCCCCCATTCTTTGATCATAACCATTAAATTTGCATACATAATCATTTAAGCGCACTAGACACACAAATGTTCACTTTTATTATATATATTACACATTTAAAGAAACATTGAGCTGTTTTATTGTGATTTGAACTGTGAAACAAATTGCTTATTACTAAATAGTAATAAACCAACAATATATATATATATATATATATATATATATATATATATATATATGTGTGTGTGTGTGTGTGTGTGTGTGTGTATGTGTGTGTGTGTCTGAAAAAGACAAAAGGAAAACAAATTAAATATAGGAAAAAATCTTTAAAATTTGAGATTTTACCGATTTCGTTCGGAACAACGAACGTCTTCAAAAAAAGTGAGGATTTTAAAATTTATTGAATAACGGCGAAACATAGGAAAAAGGAAAAAGAAGAACCCGCAATGGAATGTTTCTGAAAAGAGTAGAACACATTTTTGCCAACGCGTGCGGCGAAGACATTAAAATGAGAAAACGGGGGAGAAAGAAAAGGAAAAAAGAAGAAAAAGGAAAGTAAATGAAAAACATGCATGAAAAGCAGTGAAAACTAATAGCTACTTGAACAGTGATCGGAGTCTGTAATGCAGTGGCGTGATATATTGCATTGTTTCAGTGCAGTTTTTGCCAGATGTTTGCTTAAGGAATAAGATCCCAGTCTGAGGTTCATGTTAGATAGTGATGAGAGAAAGATTAAAGCACTTTCGATGCACTTGCGACGTGGGAGAGAGTATTCGGTCGTGACGAGGGTGCAGTTTGTAAAGTCAAAATTGTGGGTAAAAGTGTTTCTCTGTATGACTAGTGCATTAGAGGGATTGTAGTGTGTGAGGTCCTCTCTGTGTTTGTAAATGCAAATTGAGCTAATTAGGTGACAATTTCTCATTAATTAGTTAGTAATTGTTCCGAGATGGGATTGGAGACGGGATTTGAGTTGGGATTAGAATCAAAATGTTCGGGTTTCCAGAAAAATAAGCAGTTCCATGGCAACATAGAAATTGTGTTTTTGAACAGTTCATATGTCAACGGTCATCTTTGGATATCAATACAATTTTCTGTTAGTAACAGCATGCAACCTTTTCTTTTCAAAGACATTATTATCACCATCATTTACTTATCCGTAAACACAAACAGGACCTCAAACACAACAATCCCATTATAGCACTAGTCATATGGAAGTGGAAGCCCTTTGTGAAAATTTCGATATCTCTGATTTTTGTGAAATTTTAACGATAGATATCAGACATCTATTAATAAATATCACCGAAATTTCAGTTTCTTTGGAATATTTTAAAGGGTTTTACAAGGCATAATATAGGCACGACCTCCAATTTGAAAAGTCAAATCTATCAGATTGCATTGAATTTGATCCATAGTCATTAAACACCAATTAAGCAAGATTCCATGAATTTAATTTCTTCTTAAGACCCTTTAAGCTTCTTAAGATCCCTTAAGCCTTAATTTTTAGACACTTTCTAGAATAAAAATGATGTAATGCATTTTGATCAATATTAGAATAAGGATTCTAGCATCATTATATCTTGATTTTTATTTTTGTAATCGGACATAAAAGTGGTGCAAATCTGTTCCGTTCTGGGAATAAATTTTAAGCGTCCAGGAACGGGTATTCTTCTATATATATATTTGCATGGGTGTGTGTGGCATCATGTGCAAATGTAAGAAAATATAGAGACACTAAATAGATATAATATGGAATATAGACGCCATTGCGTGTGTGCACGAAAACAAGACAAAAAGAAAAGAGTAAGAAAGAGAGGAAGAAAGAGGGAGAGAGAACAAAAGGATAGTGGAATGAGATTGACGCCATTGCGTGTCCTGATTTTTGCACTGCACAACTTATACAACAGATGACCATCAAATATATATTGAGAAGAGTCCGAGGTAAGAAATACAATTTGAAAGACAAATATCGAGGGAATTCAAATCTGTGCATTCTTTATGTAAATATTCTTGTAGAAACCATCGTGTAATGATTTTTTTTTCTTTTCTTCTCTTTGGCACATTTTCTATTCCTGTATCTTGACCGGTGTAGACATGGATCTCTATGCATATATATATATATATATATATATATATATATATATATATATATATATATATATATATATATATATATATACGTATGTATTTCTTGGCTAAAAATGATGAATTTCTTAAGTTTCGAAAAATAAAAATAGTTTTCTGGAAAACATAAAAGCATATAAATTATATGATTAGAATTTTAATATTTCCTCTGTCTTTTGTAAAAAAATGTTGTTTTTTTTCTCAATGAAAAGAAATAGGCAACTTTTATCATGAAAAACATTGTCTAAAATATTTAAATTATAATAACAATTATAATTTACATTTTTTTAATGTTTTTTATTAAGCTATATTGCATTTTTCGAATGTGAAGATAATCTTCATTCTAGGCGAAAAACAGATTTTTTATTAGATTAAAATATACATGGATATTTGTATTCTATTTGTGGGTTCAGCTCTCGTGGGAACAAAATAACGGTTTCCAATTAGCGTGAAAGCATTATTATTTGTATTTAGAAAAATTGTTTTTTCAGAACCAATAGAGTAAGCAAAAACATAATTTTTCTTCCTTTTGTGGTGTGTGCAGCTGACTACTCTACTAGCGATCGGGTTTCGAATCTTAGCTTGAAGTACTCACCATATCTAACCAAAATAAGAAGCTGCGATACAGAGGTGCTATGGCTGACACCCACACACCCACACACCCACACACCCACTTATATATATATATATATATATATATATATATATATATATATATATATATATATATATATATATATATATATATATGTATATATATATATATATTTATATATATGTATGTATATATATATATATATATATATATATATATATATAGATTTAGATTATTCACTTATAAAATAGATCATTCAGTGAAGACCGGGGTTGTTCCAATAAAAAACAAGCTCGATGATACTCGATTACAGAGTACAGAGCATTTATATGTGATTTCATGAAGGCTTACCAAAGCATTCGTTTAATTTGAATAAATAGTATTTGTAAGAAAAAATATCTTTAATGGTGATCATTGGTGTCCTGAAAGGAATGCTTTGGTAAGCCTTCATGAAATCACATATATATATATATATATATATATATATAGCACTGGGTAAAGTGAAAGAATAAAATAAGGTGTGAATCAAATTTTATTAGAATTCAATGTTCAAGCAAAGTACTTTAAAGTCCTTAACTCATGAGTTTTCAGAGAAAATCTTCTCCTCAGAGGATCATTACCGCAATGACATTACTGCAGGTAATAAAATTAAACTTTGAAAATATATAAAAAAATATATATAAAAAATACATAAAAGTATATAAAACATCAAATATATCGGCCCAAAACATACTTTTTTGTTATACAGGCCCTTCCATAAACCTAATCTAACTCTTTTTTATCTACACAAACTATCTAACCACCCGAAAGCTATAATCAATTCAATAGTCCCTTCGGTTTCCAATAAAATCTCTAGGCTTTCCACTAATAATTTTTTTTTAACCAAAACGCACAATTTTATAATAATGCCTTACTTAACTCAGGATATTCTAAAAATAACTTATAATCAGAATCAACAAGAAGATACAAGTGTAAATATTATTACACATAATATGACAATTAGCTATAGGAGCCGGACCAAAAGAAATACAAATGACTGTAGACAGCAGAGGCACTCAATCAAACCTGATGGGAATGAACAACATATAGATAGTTCCATACCTACTTCACGTAAACGCCTTAGAAGGAAAAACAACATTTGGTTTAACCTACCTTTTAATAACAACGTTAAAACTAATATTCCCAAGGAATTCTTTAAAATATTAGAACACTTCTTTTAAATACCCACATAAATATATCTCCATACTTAATAAAAACTCAATCAAAATTTCCTACTTTACTATGCCTAACATAGCCCAAACAATAATTTCAGAAAATGGCAAAAAAATAAAATCTATCCAATCCAATGCTAGTAGTTTCAACCCCATAACTGCATGCAATTGCATAAAATCTATCCAATCCAATGCTAGTTGTTCCAACCCCATAAATGCATGCAATTGCAGGTGTAACAGTGAATGCCCATTGGATAATAGATGCACATACACTGACATTGTGTATGCTTGTACTGTAACTGAACTAAATAATTCTACAATGAACCCTAGAGATCACATAAATGCAGCCCCTAATCAAACTCCACAACTGAGCCTTATGACTAATTGGCACCATAACGCTACACCTAATAATTCTACTATCCATCCTCCAACCCAGCAAGCCGAAAACGATCTTCCAATGGTAGTTAACGATAATGCTAACCATAATATACAATTAATTAACCAACCTAATCCATATCATGATAATACAGTAAACAGAAGTAGACCCGTGAATAGGAATACAAGTGCTTCAGGAATAATAGCAACCCCTAAGATAACACTTATATTGGGGCCACCGCAAATATAATTAAACCTGCATATCTACGCACAATTACTCCTTCAATAACGATGCCAGCAACAACAAGACATCACTGACTACTTTAGTTAAAAATCTAAGATCCCAAAATATTCCACACAGTATAAAATGGTCCATCCTGAAAAAATCAAACTCTTATAACAGGGATCTGGATCTTGCGGTCTATGCAACTCAGAGGCCGTGATGATTTCCACAGCACCTAAACGTTTAAATTTGATCAATTCTAGAAATGAATTAGTTTCCAAATGTCGCCATAGGAGGAAATTCAAGTATGCACAATTCAGCCCACCACCAAATCCACCGTAGCTGATTGAGTAAGTGTCGGGACCAGATTCGGAGTATCCAGTTTTGGAGGTTGTGTTTGTTAAATCTTCCCTACCAAAATTGTTTAGACATTGAAAATGCCTAAATATCTCTTTAATTTTTTTAAAGTTGTAAATTTTTAAATTTTTAAAATTATTAAATTCTAAATGTTTTAAGAACTTCTTAATTATTAATTTCATAAATTTTCTAAATTACTTGATAGTGCTAAATGTGTGAATTTGGTTTATATACTTAAAGCAGACGATCAAATAGTAAGTCTGGAGGGGAAGGTGTCTGGAGGCTTTGACCTAAATTTACACATACGTCTCTGTGACCCAGACTTTTAATATCTGTTGTGCACATAACTGATTTGACCCAGACATTTAACATCCGGTGTGTATATAACTGATTTTAAACATCCGTCACTATATTTTGGCGCTTTCCTTGTTAACGCAGACATTTAACCTCCGTTTGTACAGGCTGTTTGAATTAGTAGACTACTTTTGCGTGGCTGTCTTACCGAGGAGAACGGTTTCTATTTTCTTTTGGATTCGTTACACTGTCTACAGGGCTTGCGGGAGCCTGATTACCTTCGAATATAATTTTTTTCACGGGGGTAACTTTATCGGACCCGGAAGAAAAAATGGCCGAATACATCAGGTCAGTTTAATTTTATTCGAATTGGCCTTAGCTGAGCTTACATCTAATAAGGAAGTTATGGTTTGCACAACTCCTATCAGCTCATAAGAACCCTGAATTTGGACATCATAATATTCAACACAAACTGAGTTTTCTGAACTTTTCATATGATTTGGTTTTTTCTATCGTTTTATTAATTTGCATACATCTTGGATACACTTTTCACAGTAATCTACTGCATCGATAGCAAACAAATTTCCAGACTGGATAACTTTTTCGTTTTTGGACTACCATTCACCACCTGGATTGCTTTTTAATCACCCTCTTTGATATCTTTCTTGAAGCTGTTTTAAACTTTATGACTTGGATGAACTGTATAAGTTTAACAAAAAAGTATGTTTTGGGCCGATATATTTGATGTTTTATATACTTTTATGTATTTTTTATATATATTTTTTTATATATTTTCAAAGTTTAACTTTATTACCTGCAGTAATGTCATTGCGGTAATGGTCCTCTGAGGAGAAGATTTTCTTTGAAAACTCATGAGTTAAGGACTTTAAAGTACTTTGCTTGAACATTGAATTCTAATAAAATTTGATTCGCACCTTATTTTATCATTTCACTTTACCCAGTGCTATTAATGCTCTATCCAGTATACTGAGCTTCAGTTTTATCCGGATTTTCACTAATTAAAGGTATTAGTTGCTTCTCATATCTTTTGTTGTATTACCTTATATATATATATATATATATATATATATATATATATATATATATATATATATATATATATATACATATCAAATGTGTGTGTGTGTATATGGTATGCAGGGTATGTAAAATACCCCAGGGAGTTAAATGCCCCTGACTTGCACAGTTCTAGGTCACCCTTGGGCACGGTGTAGCACCTGTTATCCTCCCTCTGATATTCCAGAGAGTTACCATACAGGTGTGATCGCCTCTCAAGCGGTTAGTGAGGTAATGACCACCCTCTACCTATGCAGGTCAAAGCCTTCAGCAGCAGGAAGGTGAATGTTTCTCAGGCAGACGAATTTAAACAAATCAATGGCTGAGAAATTAGCTGGCACGTGCATGACTTTACCATAGCTGAACCATACTGGGTGGCAGCGAACAGTCCAGTGAGCGGACACTGTGAAAAATTCCCTAACGGCAGACCAGTCTGTATGTATGGTTGCAAAGGCGGATGAAGGGTTGCAACCAGTCAGAGGATTCGGTCGTCTCAATTTTCGTTCCATTGAACATAAACCTGCCTGGCCAAGATGATGGGTTTGTTGTTTGCATATCAACCTATCCATATAAAACAAATCCACGCACAGACATCTCCAGGGACACCAGTAGTGGGACAAAAGATCGAAGAGAAGAATGGAAGGAAGTCTGGCGGCGATCTGAAGAATGTGGTTGAGACAGGATTGTGATATCTGGAAGTCTTTAATGTTCAACCCGCATATGCAGCGGCGGATGTTTAGTTAAGTCGCTTCATTGTTGGACCCGAAGCACGAGAGTAATTCAGCAGTGGCATCCATGACTGAGCAGCCCTTTTTAAGGATCCACTCTGCTCACCTCGAATGGGGCGGGGGATAGAAAAGGTGCCCATAAAATAGTTTGCTACACCTTAACCTGCCTGGAAACCCGCTTTCAGGGTGTTTCACTGTAATTGTGGGCGAAACAATGAAGTAAAATTAAAAATGGCATCATGGAATATCCGTACCCTACTGGATTTTAACCCTTCAAAACCTGTAAGAAGAACTGCTCTTGTCGCACAGGAAATTTAGAGACTCGACATCGATATTGCATCACTTTCAGAACGCCTTATGACCCTTAGAGTTCAAAGATTCTTTTACCACAGTAATCAGCGCATATGCCCCACACTTGATGCCGATGAACAAACCAAAGAGGCGTTCTATGATGATCTTGACAAACTGCTTTCCGCCGTTCCGATTGATAATAAAATCACTCTTTTTGGTGCTTTTAATGCCAGAGTCGGTAGGGGTTCTCAAATTTGGAAAGGAACCATTGGCATGGATGGTGTGGGTAAAATAAACCTGAATGGAACACTTTTACTTTCAAAATTTGGTTAATACAATCTCATTATCACTAACACGTTCTTTAGACAAGGAGACAAATGCAAGACCACTTGGCAACACCCGTGATCAAAGGATTGGCATCTTATAGACTATATTATTGTCCGCGCATGTGATAATTACAAAAGCTACTCCACTCACCGAGGACTGCTTAACACCCATCGTTTAGTTCTCTCAATAATGAGAATCAAGCTGCAGCATAGAAAGAAAAAAAACGGAATACAGAGGCTCAATTCAACGTCGAATAGCTTAGAAATACGACTAAGCGGCTTCAGCTACAACAATCTTCTTCTTCAGCACCTACCTGGCTAACATCCCGTTAGTGCTGAAGAACATTGGCAAAAGCTGAAGTCTGCCATTTTGGACACATGCAGGAAGTGATTGGTTTGAAGAAATATAAGACTCAAGATTGGTTTGACGAAAATGACCTAGAAATAAAAGATCTAATCGAGTAAACAAGAAAAGTGCTCACGTCACATCTCAATGACCTGAACTCGGAAGCAAAACCGAGAAAACATAGAGAATTAAAAGCCAAAGTACAAACATCTACAAAGGCCATTAAACACAACTAATGGACGAACAAATCTAAGGTAATACAACTTTAACGACATGAAGAATTTCTTTAATGCAACTAGAATTCTTAATGATCTCAGCACACAAGCCCTAGCTCCTTTGCTAAGTAGGGATGGCTCTCGAATTTTCAAAAATAGTTGAGAAATTTTAGCCTAGTGGAAAGAACACTTTGAAGATCCGTTGAACTGACATCCAGTTGTCGACCACAATGCGATACATAAAATCCCACAACGACCTGTAGATGATTCACTGAGCAGAATTTCCTCTCATGAAGAGGTTAAGACTGCCGTTCTTGCTTTGAAAAATAATAAGGCTACCAGTATGGACAACATCTTTGCTGAAATCTATATGTCGGTGGACCACTCCTGTATTTACAACTGCATAAACTTATTGTCAAAATATGGGTACAGGAGAGAATACCAAGTGAGTTAAGAGATGGTCTAATTACAACCATTTTCAAGAAATTATAGAGGTATTACGCTACTATCAATAGCTGGAAAAATCTTGGATCGTATCTTAACAAAGAGACTAACACATTTCGCTGAGTCTGTTTTACTTGCATCACAATGTGGCTTTCGACTGGGTCGTGGCACAAACGACATGATATTCAGTCTAAGACAGCTCCAAGAAAAATGCCGAAAGCAACAGTGACCTCTATGTATGGCTTTCATCGATCTAACAAAATCCTTTGATAGTGTAAGCCGTGAACTTCTTTGGAAAATCTTATCAAAAGCTGGTTGTCCAGAAAAGTTCATCAAAATAATGAAACTTCTTCACAAAGATATGGCTGCAACGGTAATCGCAAATGGTAGCTCTACAGATCCATTCAAGGTAAAATCTGGGGTCAAACAGGGATGTATAGCTGCATCAACCTTGTTTTCAATCTTTATTACGGTTGTACTGTACCTAATGGATGGTCAACTTCCACCTGGTATATCCATAAACTACAGAATGGATGGTGGAGTTTACAACGTTAGACGTCTGAAAGCCAGAACAAGAGCAAATGTTGATTCCCTTATTGAATTTCAATATGCAGATAATAATGCAGTTTATGCTGTGACTAAAGAGGACTTACAAGCCTCGATTGATGCCTTTGCTGATGCATATTCTAAACGCGGACTAACATTCAACGTTCGAAAAAACTGAGGTGTTATTCCAGCCTTCACCTCAAGATAAAAACAGAAACTCTCCTAATATCCAACAAGGCGTCGAATTGCAAGAAAATGTGGATGACTTTGCGTACCACCACGCCTCCAATGCCACCATTGACAGTGAAATCCAATATCGTATTAGGTGCGCAAGTGCTGCTTTCGGTAAACTTTGTTCCAGAGTCTTTGATGATAAAGATTTAAGGCTTGAACCAAAATATTAGTGTATTGAGCCATTGTTCTTCCAACACTTTTGTATGTATCAGAGACCTGGACAACAAACAGTCAACATTTTATAGCACTCTTACGACTTATACAAAAACTGTTAAAAATTAACTGGCAAAATCGTTGAACAAACATCAGTGTCCTGAAAGAGTTTGGTTGCTCTAGTATAGTGGCTTTTATTGTTAAAAATCGTTTGAAATAGGCTGAACACGTTGTAAGTATAAGTGACCAGTTCTATCTTAAGAAAATATTTTATTCCGAACTGAATGTGGGAGCTAGGATTGTTGTAAGACAGAAGATGCGGTACAAGGATTGTTTGAAGGAGGATATAAATAGGTGTGGAATTGATCACACAACATAGGAAGCGAGTGCATATGGGAGAGTGGAGTGAAGGAATGGAATAACGAGTGGTGTGGAAAGATTTGAAAGTGAACGGCATCATTATGCTGTAGAACTGAAAGCAGCAAGAATAGTGCGCCACGAAAATCAATTGGCAAACAATAATGCATGCCCGATTTGTGATAAGATGTGTGGATCTCAAATTGAACTGTTTTCTTATATGAGAACTCTCAAATGAAGCTCCTGGAAACCGGTATACTCGATTCCAGTTATGACAATGATATATATATATATATATATATATATATATATATATATATATATATATATATATATATATATATATATTGTGTGTGTATTTAGGCAACATATTTTCATTTAGGCAAACATTATTAAATAATACGGAGTGTTTTTGCTTGATAAGAATTTTGTTATTTTTTTAATTTAAAAAAAAATTTCCAAATAGTCCATATTTCCGAATATATATATATATATATATATATATATATATATATATATATATATATATATTGGTTGTTTAATCAAACTCAAGTGCTTTAAGCTCAATGGATATTAGACAATCTTTGGGTTCAAATATGCAATTGGAATAATTTCCAACAAAAATGAAATCTTGTATAAAGCAAAAATAACAGCCGTGTCTTCTTTGGTGCTATACAATTAAAACAATAGTAGAGATTACAAAGATTGAATCTTATAGGTCTTCAGTGATGCCCATTTAATTGAAACCGACATACAAGGTAAGTCTTAAAAGTAACGGGACTAGCTGTGCTGTGTAAGCTATGGGCGAAAGAGGGGTGAGCAGATTGTGTTCTCATCTAATATAACATATATTGGTGCATATAACTGTCATCTTAGCTTTCTGTAACTTACAGTTTCGTTCAAATGCTTTTGTCATTTTCTCTTCTTTATCAGGTCGTTCAGCTATGAGCACTGACAAACAAACGATGAAATCGAGGAAGTAATAAAAAGAACATCGGTATCACCAAGGGTACACGTTTTAAAAACGTGTAAGTCATCTATATTTCTGTAATAACAAAGTTGAGAAGCATTCTAGAATAATTCTTCCAGCCATGCATAAAAGCGTGACAAGAGAATGTTTGGGGCAGCAACGGCAGTAATCTTGTTTTTATGTATCGACCAAAAATGCTGTGATTGGGGTTTTTATAGTATGTGCACATATTCGGGAGTGGATATCTCTTGTGGTGTGATTGGTTGAAATACACTGCTGATTTCAGTTTTTTTTATGAATTTAATAAATAAATATTATGAATAATTTATTTTGTTCATATTCATTCAATCATTCCGAGCCATGCAGCCCAAGCACCAGTAAAGATGGCAACTTAGATCTGCTCAATATTTTGAGCGTCCAGATGAAACAACTCAACTGATCATTGCGAAAGAATATCTAACACTATTCTAATGTGTTGCCGTGGCCAGGATAGACCACAGCACTTTTAATGGCTGGATGTAAGGTTGGGAGATGTAGAACAGTTGAGGATTCTGAGTCAGTTGGCAGGGGAAATCCAAGGAAAACATGAAATGAAGGGAAAGAAAGATAAATAAAGACCTAGGCCGAGATATATTAATTTGAAAGTTAATTTCTAAAAGCCGTCCAAGCATGCCCGCATGTTAAATTGACATGATGATGATGATGCTGCTGCTGCTGCTGCTGCTGCTGCTGCTGCTGATGATGATGATGATGATGATGATGATGATGATGATGATGATGATGATGATGACGATGATGATGTGAAATCGAATGGTTTAGCAAAAGGGTTAATCCGACAAGACTCTGTAACCAAGGGTGTCAGAAAAGCAGTGTTGCATATGTATATGCTCAGCCAATCGCGACTTAATATTACTCAGTCCCCCTTCCTCACTAATACACAGTAAACACACATATCAAGTTTCAAATTCAAAGCAAATCCGTTTCCAACTTTGGAGAATCTCAGTTCACAAACATGATACGCCTTATATTCTCTTTGAGTAAGAACTTGCAAAAACTTATTTCCTCTTACATAAAGTTCTTCATCTTGTAAGTTTCCCGTTAGCAAGATTGGTAATTGTCTTTGGCACCGGATCTGAAAAGATAATGAAAGAAGAGATATGCAGATTCTCCGTGAGGCACGTAGTTCAAACTTTATTGGTTTTAAATCCACTTTATAACATCTTTCTATCTGGTTATGATTTCCCTCATGAATTCCTGAGTTTTAAGGTACAGTATCTGACTTTCACGAAAGGTCAACAAGGACTAATAAAAGAGCCACCTCTGCTAGCGATAATGGTATATAAAACACATCCTTGTTAAGTCTTTAGACACTAGATGTTTTCTTCATATGGCAGTTGACAGATTCTCTGTATTAAGGATAGTAATAACACTTGAACTATTGAGAATGAACTATTTTGATACAAATTAATATTGTTGCATATTTGATATATTTTCAAAATATGCAAATGACTCTAATTTGCATAATATATGGGTTTTTTTAATACATAATTCAGTTACTCAAATTATTTTTCGTTTACATGCCATATATATATATATATATATATATATATATATATATATATATACTAGCAGGAAGACGTAATTGAATTAAGATCACTACTATGTACTTTTTCACGATGCTCATAACACCATATCATTTTTTGTGTTTTTACTGACCCACTCTCCCGTTTTGCCCCCTAAAATAGTTGGAAGAAGCTGAATTAGTGTTTTATACATATGGTTTATATTTCATTAAAATTGGATATACGTATTTGAAGTTTTAAGGAGGTTATATTCCCATGGGGCACTTTGAGGTGGAAGCACATATATATTGAGAAAATACAGGGTAACGTAGAGATTCAGGGCCACTCCTATTCTCTTCTCCGGAGAATTTTATACATGTGATATAAATTTCATAAAAATAGGATATATTTAAAGTTTTAAGGAAATGATGCCATCATATCTCTCTAAGGAGTGCACTTAGAGATTCAGGAACACTTCCATTGTCTTCCCCGATAAATTTTAAATGAGAATACACTTTTAGATTTTATATAGATTTTCTAACATTTCTTTCTATAAGGAACATACAAACATCACACATATACACACATACACACAGACATTGAGTTTTATATATATATATATATATAATAAGGAGATGTAGTTTGCTTGAAGCATTGTGTGTAATATGTATATAGAAAAGTATAAGAAGGCTATCACAATGCAAGAAATGGAAATCTGTCGGCATTGAGAAGTAAGACAAAAACAGAAGAAATACATTACAGCCAAGAGCAGTGTTCAAGTAATTTCTTTTTTCTAATATTTATTTAATATTTTTTTATATATATACTATTGTTATCTTATTTTATTCTAACAATATTTACTTCTTTGCTTTTCTGAAAAACAAAATTTGTAATTTATTTATTTAAAAAAAAAATTTTTGTCTAATTTATTTTGATGATTAACGGCTAAATATGTTTTGATTTATACCCTGGCCAGATTGTGTGTAGCCCGCAGTAAATTTAATGAACGGAACTAATTCTTCAATTCTTGTTTAATTTAATTTTTTTTCATTGTCTACTTTATCTGAAACTATTTAATGCTGTTATGATTTTAGTAAAATGTTATTAAAATTCATAGTTTAATTCACTAACGATTTTTTAAAAATTTAAATTTAGTTTAATTTCTTTTTTCCGAGAACGTTGGACAACTCTTGCAAAATAGTAATGAATTATCTCCCTTATACATACAAATGTAAAACTAACTTATAAATCTCCAATATATAATTTCTTTTACAGGATTTTCAACACTTAATTAAATTTCTAAATCTTTTACCTTACTTTTTGGATATATATCATTCAATTGTAGGAGGGTAAAAGTGAATCTATATAGTAAAATTTGTTATTCTATTTTTCTATCATTACATTTTTTTTTCTTAATATTTTTTTATAACTTATATATTTATTAATATATTTGTTTCTTCATTTATTTTATTATTATTATTATTTATTTATTTATTTATTTTTATAAATATATATATAAATATATATATACATATATATATATATACATATATATATATCTGTTTCTTCATTTATTTTAATATTATTATTATTTATTCATTTATTTTTTTATAAATATATATATATATATTTTTATAATTTTTTATTTTTAAAGATTATTAATTTCTCTTTTTTTATTCATACAGTTTATTTGGGGGGTACTTTAATACTTTGTAGATGAAGAAGATGAAATGTGTATCTACACACTAGGTGTGTTATTCTATTAATATAAGAACATTAATTTTTTTGTTTATTTTAATGTATTTATATACTTATTACATAATTTATTTATCTTAACAGCAATGCTGTGATATTGCATATAACAGTGAATGTGAATTGGGCATGCAGTATAAATATATAACACCTCATCAGCGGAGTCAAATATAAAGGGAGTAATTGTAAATCCACATACCAAGTGTATTGTTTTACTGATGATTCTTTAATCTGTATATTTTAAACTGATTCAAGTTTATTTAGAATTGTGTCAATGCGATGTGTGTGGGCTGAGGTTTAATACGAGATCTACTATATTATATATTATATCATAAATGAGGAATTCGGTTCAAGCCTACTATTAAGTGCAGGTCCTAACCTAGAGATGAATAGAGCTTCTTTAATTCAAAGATTTCCAATGTCCCTCTCCGTGGCCAAGATGTTAACTTTGATAAGTCTGTTAATGTTTTTGCATGTGTTAAGGTGTTTGAAGAATGATGATGCTTGTGTCTGTGTATGTTCCTTAACCATGCTATGAAGGGGTCTCATGGTACTACCTATGTACAATTTGTTGCAGATGGTGCATTCTAATTTGTACACTGTATATATGCGGTGACAAATGTCCGTGGTATTCATTGGACAGTTAGCTAGGGTGCACTGTGTTGGGTTATATTGGTGTTTGCGCGTAGCTAGCTGCTTCCTTAGTGATGGGCCCGAGTGGGCAAGCTGTATGTTCAAGCCGTCTCTTCTAATGGCCTTGTGGATTGCTGTTGTGATTTTATCACTGAGATAAGGCAGTTTAAAGAAGCAGGTGTTGGCTGTAAAGCATCTCATTTGTTTTTTAGTGTTCTCCAGGTGCCTGATGGTTGTGTTGGGGTATCTATTCAAGCCAGCACCTGATGGAATTGCTTAGTGCATGCGGTTTTGTCTGCTAATACACTACACTTGTCCCGGATGCGTGTTATTTCATTCATCGCATATCCTATTTTCGTTCTTAGACGAAGGGCCGACTTGTAATGCACAAAGATGTTTCTGCTAGCTGCCTTCTCGTAGAATTTTGTTATAAGAGCTCCTTCATCAGAAATCTTAAGGTTAAAATCCAGAAGTGATAGGGATCCAGAAGCATCAGGGTGTTCAATAGTGAATCGTATATATGGGTCTGCATTAGAGAATGTGGTGTAAATATTCTCAGCTTCCTCCCGTGACGATGTTATGATCAGAACGTCGTCGACGTATCTCAAAAGGAATATAGCTGAGTAGCAGGTGTTAAGGGCTTGACGCTCCAATTTATCCATATACGATATAGCAAGTAATCCTGAGAGACTGGATCCCATTGTTTTGTGTGTCTTGATGAGGTGATAGAAAGTAGGGAGTCTACTGTTTCTAGTAATATACATATATATATATATGCGTGTGTGTGTGTGTGTGTGTGTGTGCGTGCATGCTGTTCCAGTGAACTGTAAAACATCAGTATTTTTTATCAAAGATTTTTTACTAAATTTGTCAAATGAAACAAATACTTCTGATCTATCTTTATAATAAAGTAAAGTGAATTTTCCCACTATGTCATTGACAATAATAGCTTTCAAACCAAAACCTGCATGTGCTAATCTGTTCTGACAACTATTTAAGCCAATACTTGATGTGGGTTTTCATAAATATGCGTTCGTTTCTTTGCTTTTCAACATGTCTTACATTTTTTCTGGCTCATCTACACAGGAGATTTGAGGTATTTTCACTCTCACGATGACATCTACTCCAACAGCCACCCATTTGACAGGAACTGTTCTCAATAGGTTGATTATTTGTGCCTAACACCGTTTGTACTAAATTTTTACACAATTTCTGTTTTGTTACACACTATACATTTGCAACCTAAATAAAGACCACGTTCTGGACGTTCTGATTTTTTATTCAGAATGCTTTTTGCCACATTCCAGTTTCACAGAATATAAATTTTGTCACTTTCATTATTAATGCTTAAACATATTAATTTCTTTTTATTTCATTTGGCGTTTCCTACATCATATGCTTTATGTAACAACAAAAAATATCATTGCCGGCTAATTCGGATACATTAAGCTACTTATTCAGAATTCATTTTCTTTTTTTTCAGAACTTGATTTCATGGTTAAATAGTAATTCGAGAATAACAGAATACCCTTGAGAAATCTATTTCGATTACAGCACAACTAGAATTGAATAGTTCAAGGTTGGAGTCTGTAATTGCTTGAGTTAATCTACTTTCACGGGCAACGCCGGGACACAGGTTAGCTAGTTTTTTTCTATAATGTTTCATTTTTCTTCAATATGGTTTACAACTGTAAAAAATGTGTATTCACCACTTCATTCATAAAAAAGCATGTTGATAGTTAAAACTGTTAATGATTAATAATTAAAATAAAATAAATAAAATTAATTTCTTTCTCCTTTTTAAAGGCAATTTGTATATCCAGTAAACATGACGATTAAAACAAAAAATAGAAATTACTTTCATGATTCGCATTTTGATAAGTAATTTCTGCTAAAAACAAATACATCTCTCCCTCCCTTCCTCTCTCTCCCTCCCGCCCTCTCTCCCTTCCTTCCTCTCTCTCTCTCCCACCCCCGTCCTCTCTCCCTTCCTTCCTCTCTCTCTCTTTCATTGAATCTCTACTAGAGATCAGGCATATAATTAGTTACTCTTCAAAAGACAAGTACAAATTTATATATTGAAGTTTGTCACTTACATCAATACAATTTGTGTCGTTTTCTCTTTCTCACAGAAGAGACATTGCTTGTTTTGTTTTATATGGAAGTCGCTCCAGACAAGGCATGAAGCCACTTGATATTAGGAGCTAACATAAATACTACTTCAAGGTCAAAAACTAGCCAACGATAAGTATTAGATGGATAGATTCCGACCCAGAAAACAGCAATTACTCCCCCTTTGGCAGAGACATTGTTCATGGAATGTGAGGACTAAAAGACAAAATAAGGGAAGCGAGAGTTACAAGGTTGCCGAAAGTAAACCTAAGGTCTACTTTTTACTCTCCTTCTCTACTCTATTGTTATTTTCATAGTACGTACTCTGTGATACAAAGATGGACACCCCTTAGTTGGAGATGGATTTCCTAACATTAAAAGCCAACCCTTGTGCCTGATATGGCCTCGTGGGGAGGTAAGTAAATCGAGACATTATGTTATCTCATTAAAATATCCCTACAGCCGCCATTGACAACAGTTAATCAACTTTCTGCTGAAATCGAATTTGACAGGTGTTTTAAGTTTTGCCTGTGGTGTTGTACATCGAAAGGCCTAGGGTCAAATCAACAGGTGGCTGACACCGTGATTGTTGAATAAAAAAAACACCAGTGACTATTGCCGTTCTTTCTCTCTGTCTCTTTCTTGTTGATATGTATTCTTGTTTTCTCTCCCTTTTACTGAAGGTTTTTACTATTTCCTCTCGTATTTTGCATCGCAAGGGCAAATTCAGCAGTTTGTTGTTTACTTCCTCACATGACGGTTGCATGTGAGCCAGCTCTCGAGTTTTTATGTGTTTCTCGGTATGTGAAAAATAAATTCTATATTTTAATATATAAAATGGTTGTTTGCCTCTATTTTACAAAGCGTTCATTTTTTAGCCAAGGGTCCCACATTCCACCTAACAAACTCATTAACCTTTATCCGCGAGTGGCATTGGGGCCTTGATAAACGGTGACTCATTAGTACGAAAAAATCTTAAGCAAGAACTATTTTGTTTTGCATAACATTTATTGATATAATAAAAATGAACGTGTGTCTGGCTCGCTTCAATAATAACATATGCAAATTTTAATAACAGATAAAAATAAAGAAAGGAAATGATAATCACGTATGAAAATTTAATTTTTATGAGCAAAGAAGAGAAGGCTTAATCTTAATAACTGATCATAAAAGAATTTTTTTTACTTTTGATAGATACGAAAAAATATACCGTTGTTCTTAATATTTTTCTGATAAAAATAGTATTATTTACTCCTCTCCAGGAGTTAGGCACAAGGCTTGTTTTATCCTACTCCCACAAGTAAGATGTGACCCAAGGTCGGGTCGGAAAGTGGGGGTTGAAAAGCCAGCGCTCGAGAGGTGAGCACTCTGACCATCAAAAATTGCCTGGGCAGCCCCGTCGGCATTCCCCGGTAGGGGCGCCTCAAGCAGTAAGCAATTAACTTACTCCTCCCCAAAGAGGGGAGGCAAAGCCTGGGAGGGTGTACCTCCTAGAACTGCACAGGACAGGCGTGCAGTATCCATCGGAACAGATACTACACTTTGATCTTAGCCAAAAGGCCAAGAAGAGTTTGTATTTACTCCTCCCCAGGAGTTAGGCACAAGGCCAGTTTTATCTTACTCCCACAAGTAAGATGTGACCCAAGATCGGGTCGAGAAAGTGGGGTTTGAAAAGCTAGCGCTCGAGAGGTGAGCACTCTGGCCATTTAAAAATTGCCTGGGCAGCCCCGTCGGCATTCCCCGGTAGGGGCGCCTCAGACAGTAAGCAATAAACTTACTCCTCCCCAAAGAGGGGAAGCAAAGCCTGGGAGGGTGGACCTCCTAGAACTGCACGGGACAGGCGTGCAGTATCCATCGGAACAGATACTACACTTTGATCTTAGCGAAAAATGGACACACAGATACTTTATTTACAGAGATTGAAGGGAGAGACAACGGATTAGTTTATTCTTTTAAGTAAAACTATCTCACATATTTTATTTTATTTTTGGTAAAAGTTTATTCGATATTTGTTCATTAAGTATGATTTAATTCGCTGTTTTTGACGTTTTTGATGTTTGACGTTTTTACATTGATTAGTTGTATTGTTTTGATTAGTTGTTACGGTTTTGATTAGTTGTTACGGTTTTGATTAGTTGTTACGGTTTTGATTAGTTGTTACGGCTTTGATTAGTTGTTTCGGTTTTGATTAGTTTGTGGCAGTTGAGACGAGCGGGCATTGGGGAAAGGGCTAGCCTGTTTAGCTACCCCTTTTCTTTCTGGGTTCGTTCGGCTTACTCTCTCTCTTTCTTCCTTTCTTTCTTTCTTTGTTTGACCCTTCTTTGCCTCTGGTGAAACTCGCGAAATCTCGCCTAATCACGGTGGCCGGAGGTTTCTGACCAATGGGCCGCCGACAGGTCAGCTCGGCCATACGTGATCTTAAATCTATAAAGAAGGGGACGTTCCTTTCCTCTTCCTCTTTTTGCCTTCAGCGTTCTGGGCGGACGCACACAAAGAAACTCTCGTCGACAACCCCCCCCCACCCCCGATGGTGGAAGATTAATGGTGTGATAACATGCAGTTATAAAGGCATCTATCACACTACCTATGGTTGGGGGATTCATTATCGCAAAACATTTGTCCGAAATCCTTCGCGACTGTGGTTAAAATCCAAAAACCCTTTGTTCTTCTTTTGAATCTCCCGCCATAAAATAACTTCCACCCCGGCCATAATTGGTGATCTCTCCGACGTTAACACGCTAACTAAATCCTTCTACGATAACATAAATACAAATCCTTCTGATTAAATTTTAAGATACAAATAAATAAAAAATAAGATAACCATTTCTAAACTTAAAGACAAACAAATAAATTTAAATATTAATCTTATTTAGCGAAGGAAACTTAGAATAGAATACGGCAGTAAGTTAAACGAAAAAAAAACAAAAAGTCATATACGAAGAAAATACAAGTCTACGAACTTAACAAAAAAAAAATGAGCGTCTCACATCACAAAAAAACAAAAAATCTCTTTCAACAAAAAAAAAAAAATCTTCGTAAAACAAACAACAAAATTTCTTTCAACAACAACAAAAAAAAATCCTTTTCATAAGACAAACAACAAAATTCCTTTCAACAAAAAAAAATCCTTTTTCATAGAACAAACAAAATCCCTTTCAACAACAACAAAAAAACAATCCTTTTCACGAAGCAACGCAAGAATCTTGAAAAACAAAAATCATTTCTAACAAAAAAAAACACAAGAATATTTTATTACAAAAAAAAAAAAAACTTCTTTCAAAAACAAATTTTAACGAAACAAAAAACAAAAAAAACATCCTTTCACTGAACAAAGAAGGAAAGTGCTTTTCGCGAGACAAGGAGAGATGGGTCTACACAAAAAAAAAAAAAAAAAAAATCTCTCTACAAAAAACAGGAATCTTCCCACATGGCGCAAATATGCCGGACAATGAAAAATCCCGCCAAACGCCATTAAAAAAAAAAATGGAGCTACAATGGGCATTACAAAAAAAAAAAAAAAAAAAAAAAAAATTTTTTTTTAATGAAAAATTAACGACGTCAACCCGACAACCAAAGAAAAAAAAAATAATAATAATGATGGTCCTATCAGTCGAGGAACAATGGAAGCAACAAAAGGCGCCAAGCGTTGAATCTCCCAAGCCAAATACAGCTTCGTGTGAGAAATCTACAACCTGAAAAAACCTGTATCAGCCAAAAGAATACTTGCACGAACGCGACCAAATTTCGACGCAAGCCTAAAGATTGTTTCCTAAAAATACCCAGCTTCGTCTAGAGACATTTCTTTCTCCTGATATTTCATCAGCCCAAGAATCTCTGGGTGAACGCTAAGTTCCAGCAGAAAAATACACATCCGAAAACTAAAACTACAAACAATACCAGCTTCGCGTGGCGGAAAATCTCAAT
Source organism: Sepiola atlantica (assembly GCA_963556195.1). Taxonomy (NCBI): domain Eukaryota; kingdom Metazoa; phylum Mollusca; class Cephalopoda; order Sepiida; family Sepiolidae; genus Sepiola; species Sepiola atlantica. The sequence goes on from OY744515.1 coordinate 77,202,006, forward strand.
GTGCACAAAAATTAAAATTTCGCCCGCGAACGCTAATTTTGCTGGAACACCCATATGACTTCAGCTTCATCCATCCCGGAATGAACGCTAAATCCTCGCTGATAAAGATTGTTGTTATATATATAAATAAATAAATACATAAAAGTAAAATTGAAATAGGATAGTGTCTATCGGGTAAGCTCCGCTTACTGGTGGGGGACTATTGTGGCAGATGAGACGAGCGGGCATTGGGGAAAGGGCTAGCCTGTTTAGCTACCCCTTTTCTTTCTGGGTTCGTTCGGCTTACTCTCTCTCTTTCTTCCTTTCTTTCTTTCTTTGTTTGACCCTTCTTTGCCTCTGGTGAAACTCGCGAAATCTCGCCTAATCACGGTGGCCGGAGGTTTCTGACCAATGGGCGGCCGACAGGTCAGCTCGGCCATACGTGATCTTAAATCTATAAAGAAGGGGACGTTCCTTTCCTCTTCCTCTTTTTGCCTTCAGCGTTCTGGGCGGACGCACACAAAGAAACTCTCGTCGACAACCCCCCCCCCACCACCACCAGCTCGAACGAGCTGTGTGGAGGAGGGGGTGAGAAAAAGGTAATCTTATTCACATCTTTCAATTCGATGAACAATTCTTCAATCTTTCAATTTGACGACATTTCTTCACACATGATCAATTACAAATTAGCCACACAAAAGACATTCACATGCCTCGCATATATACACTCACAAGTACGAATCTAAGAACTCTTTAAAATGTTTCAAATATTAAATAAATTGTTTTTGTTGATAAAAATGTTATTCCTTTCCTTTTTTTATTAACCATTATAAAAGGCCTCTTCGTATATGTGTATAGCTTCCTAATTCCTTCGCTTTCTTTAAGGTAAGTTTAAATAATGTTTTCTTCCTTCATCTTGTTTGTCTTAAACTGTTTTATTTAATCCCCACGTGGTCCGATGGTGGAAGATTAATGGTGTGATAACATGCAGTTATAAAGGCATCTATCACACTACCTATGGTTGGGGGATTCATTATCGCAAAACATTTGTCAGAAATCCTTCGCGACTGTGGTTAAAATCCAAAAACCCTTTGTTCTTCTTTTGAATCTCCCGCCATAAAATAACTTCCACCCCGGCCATAAGTTGTTTCGGTTTTGATTAGTTGTGATGGTTTTGATTAGTGGTTTCGGTTTTGATTTGTTGTTATGGTTGTGATTAGTTGTTTCGGTTTTGATTAGTCGTTTCGGTTTTGATTAGTAGTTTCGGTTTATATTAGTTGTTTCGGTCATGATTAGTTGTTTCGGTTTTGATTAGTTGTTTCGGTTTTGATTAGTTGTTATGGTTGTAGTTAGTTGTTTCGGTTTTGATTAGTTGTTATGGTTCTGATTAGTTGTTTCGGTTTTTAATAGTTGTATGGTTTTGATTAGTTGTTACAGTCATGATTAGTTGCTTCAGTTTTGATTAGTTGTTTCGGTTTTGATTAGTTGTTTCGGTTTTGATTAGTTGTTATGGTTTTGATTAATTGTTTCGGTTTTGATTAGTTGTAATGGTGTTGATTAGTTGTTTTGGATTTGATTAGTTGTTTCGGTTTTGATTAGTTGTTTCGGTTTTGATTAGTTGTTATGGTTTTCATTAGTTGTTATGGTGTTGATTAGTTGTTTCGGTTTTTATTAGTTGTTATGGTTTTGATTAGTTGTTTCGGTTTTGATTTGTTGTTTCGGTTTTGATTAGTTGTTATGGGTTTGATTAGTTGTTATGGTGTTTATTAGTTGTTTCGGTTTTGATTAGTTATTATGGTTTTGATTAGTTGTTATGGTGTTGATTAGTTGTTTCGGTTTTGATTAGTTGTTTCGGTTTTGATTAGTTGTTATGGTGTTGATTAGTTGTTTCGGTTTTGATTAGTTGTTTCGGTTCAGATTAGTTGTTATGGTGTTGATTAGTTGTTTCGGTTTTGATTAGTTGTTTCAGTTTTGATTAGTTGTTATGGTTTTCATTAGTTGTTATGGTGTTGATTAGTTGTTTCGGTTTTGATTAGTTGTTTCGGTTTTGATTAGTTGTTATGGTGTTGATTAGTTATTTCGGTTTTGATTAGTTTTTTCGGTTTTTAATAGTTGTTATGGTTTTGATTAGTTGTATCGATTTTGATTTGTTGTTTCGGTTTTGATTAGTTGTTTCGGTTTTGATTAGTTGTTTCGGTCTTGATTAGTTGTTTCGGATTTGATTAGTTCTAATGGTTTGGATTAGTTGTTTCGGTTTTGATTAGTTGTTTCGGTCTTGATTAGTAGTTTCGGATTTGATTAGTTGTAATGGTTTTGATTAGTGGTTTCGGTTTTTATTAGTTGTTTCGGTTTTGATTAGTTGTTATGGTTCTGATTAGTTGTTTCGGTTTTGATTAGTTGTATGGTTTTGATTAGTTGTTACAGTCATGATTAGTTGCTTCAGTTTTGATTAGTTGTTTCGGTTTTGATTAGTTGTTTCGGTTTTGATTAGTTGTTATGGTTTTGATTAATTGTTTCGGTTTTGATTAGTTGTAATGGTTTTGATTAGTTGTTTTGGATTTGATTAGTTGTTTCGGTTTTGATTAGTTGTTTCGGTTTTGATTAGTTGTTATGGTTTTGATTAGTTGTTATGGTGTTGATTAGTTGTTTCGGTTTTGATTAGTTATTTCGGTTTTTATTAGTTGTTATGGTTTTGATTAGTTGTTTCAGTTTTTAATAGTTGTTATGGTTTTTATTAGTTGTTTCGATTTTGATTTGTTGTTTCGGTTTTGATTAGTTGTTTCAGTTTTGATTAGTTGTTTCGGTCTTGATTAGTTGTTTCGGATTTGATTAGTTGTAATGGTTTGGATTAGTGGTTTCGGTTTTGATTAGTTGTTTCGGTCTTGATTAGTTGTTTCGGATTTGATTAGTTGTAATGGTTTTGATTAGTGGTTTCGGTTTTTATTAGTTGTTCCGGTTTTGATTAGTTGCTTCGGTTTTGATTAATTGTTTCGGTTTTGATTAGTTGTTTCGGGTTTGATTTGTTGTTATGGTTGTGATTAGTTGTTTCGGTTTTGATTAGTTGTTTCGGTTTTTATTAGTTGTTTCGGTTTTGATTAGTTGTAATGGTTTTGATTAGTTATTTCGGTTTTGATTAGTTGTTTCTGTTTTGATTAGTTGTTTCGGTTTTGATTAGTTGTTTCGGTTTTGATTAGTTGTATGGTTTTGATGAGCTGTTACGGTTTTGATTAGTTATTTCGGGTTTTATTAGTTGTTTCGGTTTTGATTAGTTGTTATGGTTTTGATTAGTTGTTTCTGTTTTGATTAGTTGTTTCGATTTTGATTTGTTGTTTCGGTTTTGATTAGTTGTTTCGGTTTTGATTTGTTGTTATGGTTGTGATTAGTTGTTTCGGTTTTAATTAGTCGTTTCGGTTTTGATTAGTTGTTTCGGTTTATATTAGTTGTTTCGGTCATGATTAGTTGTTTCGGTTTTGATTAGTTGTTTCGGTTTTGATTAGTTGTTTCGGTTTTGATTAGTTGTTATGGTTGTAGTTAGTTGTTTCAGTTTTGATTAGTTGTATGGTTTTGATTAGTTGTTACAGTCATGATTAGTTGTTTCGGTTTTGATTAGTTGTTTCGGTTTTGATTAGTTGTTTCCGTTTTGATTAGTTGTTATGGTTTTGATTAATTGTTTCGGTTTTGATTAGTTGTAATAGTTTTGATTAGTTGTTTTGGATTTGATTAGTTGTTTCGGTTTTGATTAGTTGTTTCGGTTTTGATTAGTGTTTTCGGTTTTGATTAGTTGTTATAGTTTTGATTAGTTGTTTCGGTTTTGATTACTTGCTTCGGTTTTGATTAGTTGTTTCGATTTTGATTAGTTGTTTCGGTTTTGATTAGTTGTTATGGTTTTGATTAGTTGTTTCGATTTTGATTTGTTGTTTCGGTTTTGATTAGTTGTTATGCTTTTAATTAGTTGTTTCGGTTTTGATTAGTTGTTTCGGTTTAGATTAGTTGTTATGGTGTTGATTCGTTGTTTCGATTTTGATTTGTTGTTTCGGTTTTGATTAGTTGTAATTCTTTTGATTAGTTATTTCGGTTTTGATTAGTTGTTTCGGTCTTGATTAGTTGTTTCGGATTTGATTAGTTGTAATGGTTTTTATTAGTGGTTTCGGTTTTGATTAGTTGTTCCGGGTTTGATTTGTTGCTTCGGTTTTGATTAATTGTTTCGGTTTTGATTAGTTGATTCGCTTTTTATTTGTTGTTTCGGTTTTGATTAGTTGTTTCGCTTTTGATTACCTGTTTCGGTTTTTATTAGTTGTTTGGGTCTTGATTAGTTGTTTCGGTTTTAATTAGTTGTTTCGGTTTTGATTAGTTGTTATGGTTTTGAATAGTTGTTTCGGTTTTGATTAGTTTTTCCGGTTTTGATATGTTGTTTCGGTTTTGATTAGTTGTTTCGGTTTTGATTAGTTGTTTCGGTTTTTACAGTAAGATTTACTTTGTGTTTGACAACAGTAGGAAATCAATTGTTATTGATAAAAGTAAATTATTTACTACGCCCCCGGGCAACGGCGGTTTATCCTGCTAGTGATATAATAAGTGTCTATATAATTATGTATGAACCCACATATTTGGAAATTGTTGCGCTTATTTCGCATATAACAAAATTGGTGACCCTGACGAGAATATGAATTTTGGACACTTACTCAATTAAACTATCTCTCGTCAGATTTGTTTCCATTATGATAATGGTGAACAATTATTAATATTATTTATGACAAGCCGTTTTGATTAAAGATTTCTCTTGTAATGGACCAATTCTTGGGTGCCAGCAGATTATCCTGATGGTGGCTCATCACCTTGATAGTCAGAGTCTCGTTGTGTAGATGACGCATAGCAGTAATTTTTCTCACACCTCTTCTTTCTCAATGCTGTCATCTATTTTGTATTAATAGATGTAGTCGCTAAAGTTATTAATAAAGACTGCACACAATCATTTGAGGTCTAACAATGCTTTCTCCAGTATACATACCTCAAACCCATCCCTCGTAGAAGAAGGGAGCTGCTGCTCTCTCATGCGGTTCAGGTATTAATACCTGAATTTTGCTTTTTTTGACATTTTCCTTCTGATTGTTTTTTTCTAATTGCATCCTGGATGTTTGATGGAGTGAATAATGAACATAATTTTGATCGGATCTTATTATTTTTTTGTTTACACTTTTTATCTAAGGATTCTTACAAGAAAAATGTTTATTGTGGTAAACTCTCTAGATATTTTTAAACAATTGTAAACCCGATAACTTGCTTTGAGTATAAATTATTATAAGATGATAAAATAATAGAAATCTTGAAATATATTTATAAGCGCTATCTAATTGTTATTGTCCTTTTCATCCTGAACAGACGACCATGAAGATGAATACATTTTACTCATCATTAAAACCTATAGAAACCAAGGATGAAAAATCATCATCATCATCATCATCATCATCATCATCATCATCATCATCATCATCATCATCATCATCATCTATTTAACGTCTGTTTTACATGTTGGCATGTGTTGGACGGTTTTTATAAACTGACTTCCAAACTAACTTATCTCTGGCTTAGTCTTTATTTATCACTCTTTCTTTCAAGTCCATGTTTTCCTTGGCCTTCCTCTGTCAACTGATCCTGCTACCTCGATTGTTTTTCATCTACTTCCTGAAGAACGCTCATCCATAATTTCAACATGTCCATATTATTGAAGTCTCCTGCTTTGTACACATCCAGATTTAATCTTCCTCTGAGTCATCAGATCTAAGCCTGTCGTTAAGACTCACATTACACATCCATCGTATCATTCTCATATCATTTCTCTCTATACAATACATGTACTCAACCATCACTGGCCAGGTTTCACTTTCATAATCATCACACTGTGTACATATGCCTGATAGACTCTTCCCTTGGTCAACAGTGGTAACGCTCTGTAAGTTAGTAAAGTCAGAAAATCCCTGAACTTACTCCTCCACTCATATCTATTGCAATCACATGAGCACCTGCCACTCCCTGTGCTTCAATGCTATCATTAAGGTAACAGCACTTCTGAACAACCTCAATAGCTTTACCATCCAGATATACTTTCTCCTTATCCGAGTTCTCATACATCTCCATTGTCGTACACTTCTTGCACATAAACTGGTTATCCTCTCTAAACCTAACTGTAATTCCACTGCACTTCTTGTGTACCCAATGCTTGCAAGTACCCCAACAAATTGAATTGCACCCGACTCTCTTTCAACAAATTAAGCAGGAGAACATTCTGGGGATTTCCCAAACTGCAACCATTGGGGATTTCCAATACTACAACTACTGATCGATATTCATTCTGCCTGTAGTTCAACATTTGACAGCAGACATGCAGTACACAGTTCCATATGAGGATACCGAAACACAATACCGAAACGAGGAAACGATTTATTATAAACGAATTATTGAACACAAGTTGCTATTATACTCCTAGCTGGTGAGAGATGACCATTCTTTGTGAATGATTAAGAAAGTCGGTATGCTTTGCTAACATTTTTATCTTTAGGCTCCCAGTATATTTTGGCATTGCTCTTGTTTGAGCAATGCTAAAATACAAATAATATGGCTACCTCCAAAAACGTTTTGTGGCCTATGTGTGTGCTGTTGAAGGTAAAAGGACAAATGTAACACTATGGAGGCTACTTCTTTGATGCCAGCGGCTCATCACGTAGGCAGCTGAAGTCTCATTGTGTAGATGATACATCGCAGCATTTCATTTTCTCTCTTCTTTTTCGTTGTTCTACTGTCGTGATTCATGTTGATTAAAAGCAATAGTTGTAAATAATGGCAGCACAAAATCATTTTGAGGGTTTAACAATGTTTTCAGGGGGGGGGACATTTTTCTTTTACAGTATACCTACTATTGAGGAGACGATTCCAATATTTTTCCCGATTCCGATACAATTACTGATTCTGTTCTAAATTCCCGATTCCGATACAATTACTGATTCTAAAATCGCCTTATCGCCTGAAACAGTAGAAATTAATTTTTCGGAGGTGTGATGATTTAGTGAAGAGACCTCATCTTGTAATGGAGAGTCCTCATCTGCTTTTAAATGTAAGTATAATTTTCTTTTTAATATGACAAACTTCCTAATGTTTCCCTTTATGTATCATATCCAAGATTTTGATAAACTCATTGTGAGATATTCATCTATATTTTCCACTTGTGCAATTTTTTCCTATAGATTTTAGTTTTACTCATAGTCTTAAATCTATAAATATTTATCATTTTATCATTATTACCAGCAATAGAAAATTAAGTTTTAAACAAAAAAATCAAAAGAATCGGTATTGGAATCAGAAAATTAGGCTCAATTTTTTTCCGATTCTAATACCGATTCTGATACACCAAAAAGTTGCGATTTTTTCGATTCCCGCTTCCGATTCCAATTAATCGTCCCCACACTAATACCTACATAATAACTTCAACCCATCCTTCGTAGGGGAATAGAAGCAACTGTCATAAAACCGACCACTCTCTCCCACGGTTCAGAAAAAAAAGAGAAAGCTATCATCAGTTTATTTACTACGTGTCACTATTGACTTCCTGTTTGTGATGCAAAATCCTGACATGCAAACCTAATTATAGTCTAATAGCTTCTAATGGAATTTTCTAATACTTTATTTTTATTCCAGCCTTATTTGTAAAAATACTGTTTTTAACATTATGTTTACACATCCACTACTAATTTTGCTACACAAAGAATAAACTCCAGATAATATTTATCTTGAATTATGGTAACTCAAAATATGGTAAGTTTTTCTCTACTGCGACTGTTGTAACCAATTAAAAGTATTCCTAAGTGTTTGTGCGATTTTTGTGTTTCGTAAGCAAGAGTCAGTCTACTCTGCTCTAATCAAAACGTTTGATTTGTGAATCACTTTTAACATTTTATTTGCCTCTTGTAATTGAAGTGGGTGGCAATAATAACCAATTCTAGTTTTCAGTAATAACTATTCCTTGGCTTTTCGTTAGAAGCAAAATGTAGTACCTGTTCTGATACTACATTTCATCTTTTCTGTCTTCGGTCAGTCAATAAGAAATCCTTCTAGACTCAGACAATTTTTAAAATTTTATCTCAATTCAGAGTGCCCCTTTTTTGAGAGCTGCATTTCCACACATTAAAAACCGACTTTATGTCTAACAACCCCGCCCTCGTGGGGAGGTAAGTAAATATATACTCCAATATATTCAGGTCGATTATTAAACAGGACCCACAAAATTTGGTAGCACTGGTACTTCTGTTGTTGGAACACAACAATATACAATATACAATACACCTTCCAACACACTCTCCCCAACTCTCTGTTTGCATGTCTATTTATTCACTGTGGAACCCATGCAATTGTTAATACACCTGGGCACCTGAATCACATCACACGTACCACTTAAATATTGTTTGTTTTTAATTCTGAATGATGCGAGTTTGATCCTGGAAAGCAAGACACATAAACCAACAGTTCTAATACAAGTGAGATAATCTCTAACAAGGGAGATAACTTATTATTACTTATAACAGTTCTAATCATCTTCCTTGCTGAATAACACTATAAAAGGAGATAATTATGGTAATATGAACATGTTGGTTCCTTACCAGCATTTTCATACGTCCTTAGCAATCATTCTGACAACCTAGGGACTAATCTGAACCACCAGACTCTTCTTTGTCGGTCCTAGGTGGGACACGCTCCTAGTCATTACCTCCTTTTTTAATTGTCTGTGGCGCCTCTACCGGGGTCTGTTCACAACTACTTTTGTATCAGCAAGATTGCCTCCCGTCGGGGGTCCTGGCTTTCCCCCACCTTCACGCCTTGTGCTATATCTCGCTTCAGTGGGAACCAAGTAAATAAAGACTTCCTGGGAATCCAAGATGGCTGCTAATTAATAGAAAGTTTCCCAACATAACACATCCTATTTCCTCTGTTGTCCACATTGATACTATTATGTTGGTATTTTTTTCTTTTTAAGACAAAATACTCCTTAGTAAAATTTAAATTTCCAAGCTTGTATTTTCATTCATAGCACAAAGCAACTGTCCAAATAAAACAATAACCTAACAACTTCGCAAAGTCCAAACAATAAATCACAAAATTAAAGAGACAAGATGATTCAATGTTGTCCAGGCGCCTTTCAACCTTACAAAAGATTGTCTAATGACAGCCCTTCACTCCAATAGAATAACTGTTTTAAATATACATAAAATATTGCATTCTTTGCGTGTGATGCTTCAGATTGTAATACAAATATTAAAAAAACCATGTCATGATTCAAAATATAATGATAGACAGTGAACTATATGGAAATCAATTTGGCAAGAACAACTACCTTTATGAAGATGCAAAAGCAGACATAGTTTTGTTTAGAATGCGGTCATTCGAAATTTTTTGATGATTTTTCTTTCTTTTTTTTTGAACAAAGAATTTGGTATTCTAACCAAACATTTTCTTTATAACAGTGAAACAGAACCTCTGGCAATGAAGACACAGACATGATCTGTTATTCTACAAAAGACTAACATTAACAATGCCCAAACATGAGAATCTCTGTCTGAAATTGAAAAGGAAACATGACTGGACAGAAATTTCTTTCACTAGAAGAGAAAAAACCTATTACGTTGCTGGGTTAGGCTTGTTTAATGAATTTATTAGGATTTATTACTGATATTTTCAACCCTTGATTGTGTTGTGAATTAGCCAATCATATTTGAATGGATAGTCTCAACACCATATTTAACCCTCTTCCGAATTTGATGTCAATTTAGTTTGGAAAACAATTTCACAATATTTTCTTTTTTTACAACGGTTTAACTCATAAATTACAAGACTGATTTTTGCCAGGAGCTGGCAATCCTACAAGTATAAACTAAACACTGTGCAAATGAATGTAAATTTTTTTAAATCTTAATATAATGGAGATTTAGTGTAACTAAAATTAAACATAATTCTCCAAAAAAAATCATATTTTCAAAGATTCAGTTAGATTAATTCAAGAACATTAAACACCATGACACCCCCCCAATATCACTCATGGAATTCATGATAAAATTCACAATCCTTTCTACAAATAAACTATATTTAGTACAAATAAACGTTACTCTATGCCTGACTTGTCTACCAAGTTTCAATCACAAATGTCCTACAGGTTTTGTTTTATTGTTGTTAAATGATATGTGGGGGACACGTTGCTGATCGTCTTATCAGTAGGAGGTATGGTCCTGAATGGGGTTCACACTCATCAGATTGGGACTTTCCCGATTTTTATTTGTGGGATTATCTCAAAGATAATGTTAATGAAAACAATCCTCAAATTATTCCTGAACTGAAGAGGGTCAGCACAGGCAAAATCAGATCCTAGATGCGTAAGAGTTATTGACAATTTTGCATGGCGTATTCAGGTGTACTTATCATCGAAAGGCGATAAAGCAAAGACTGTTGAACATTTCTGAAGCACTATCGCTCGCACAGCATCGGTGACGTCACCAATTTGGCCGTTCCTGAGTCAGGCGCGTAGCCAGGCTTCTAACTTAGGGGGGGGGGGCAAGGAATTTTTAGGAGGGCAAAACTGATATTGATATTCTAATATGAGTGACGTTTTGATTCAGTGTGTGTGTGTGTGTGTGTACTGATATATAAATATAAATAAGTAGTAAAAAAATTTCAATTTCTTTTATATACTCTAAATATATTGTTATGTATTTCGGTAGGTACATGTAAATAACAACATAAGCATAGTAAACACAATAATAATAACATAAAGTGCGTAAAATAAGGTAGCTACTTGCTAGCTCTACAGAATTCTATTATAATCTCCTATTTTTACAGTTATTGAAATGCGCAAGGATGCGCTCTCTGTCAATGTTTCTCAGCAAATCTTTTTCAAGGAATATGAGGCAGAGTGAGGTCAGTCTCTCTGTTGACATCAAAGATCGCATTCTTGTTCTGTTTCGCTTCACTGAAGAGAATAGTCTTTCAACGGTTACTGAGGTCTGTGGGTGGTAAGGAGCAATTGCAATACTCTATGCATCGATGGAAAAATATCCCTGTCACATTGTTCGAATAATTCTGAAAGTCCAAGATCTTCAGTAGGGAGATGTCACTGAATGTATTTCTTGAATATTTCCATCTCACTCTCCTTTACCAAAACTCCAAACAGTGGGCCTAGCTGTTTCAGCGTCTCACTGTACATGAATGATTCTGATGACGTGTTACACACTGCAGCAGCTTTCATCACTGCACAGTGAGCATTTCCAAATCGAGCACGGAGTTCTCCTCTAATGTGCCCCAGTAACTGTGAGAGTACCAAATCAAAATCTTCCACTGTACCCACACAGTAAGGGCCAATGGAACCAGTCACTAATGCGCCATCTAATTTTCCAGATAACTTTCGTGCCCTTCCAGATGGATGAGTATCAATATCTGTGATATCGTCTTTGTGGCAAGCTCCAATGCATACTTCACCACCTTCTCTGTATCGAATGATTCTGCGTGTTCAAGTAGTGTTTCCACCAAGCTAATAGCGGTCTCTGCATTTGTTTGTTTCTTTTGCAGACCTTTGGTCACAACATCTGTATAGTCATATAATTTTCCAAAAAAGATTAGGAGAACTAGGAACTTCTTTGTCTGAATTGCCTTCAGTAGAGCAATAGAAGAAAGTTTTGTTTTAGCAGCAGGATCATTTTGAAAGGATGTCAGGGTGTCCAACAATTACATCAAAACGGCGCAAGAACTTTTCAACCTCTAAGGATCTGGAAGACAACCTGGTTGTAGATGAATGGGTCAGTTCCAATTGTTTGTCTTTCGGATACAACATCTTCTGGATTTCCAGGTATCGGGAATGACGTTTTGTACCTGTCATGAAAGTGTCTCGAATAATGTCTTAATGGCAGGATCAATCTCAGTGACAGATGTGAGAACTAAATTCAGCCTGTGAGATGCACAGTGCACATACTGGGCATTTGTATAGCCAGCCCTTTTCATCAGAGCTTGCACACCACCACGCTCACCTGACATCCCACTTGCACCATCGTATCTATGCCCAACACACATCTCCTTCTCCAAGTTCATAGACCGCAGCATAACTTGCAGCTGTTCTGAAATACTGGCAACAGATAAGTCATACAGCTCCATGAAACCAATGGCTCGTCCATGGACTTTTCCTCCGTGCAGAAACCTTAATGAAACACTAAGTAATTCTATGTTAGAGATGTCCTTAACCTCATCAGCTAAAACCGCATAATATCCGGCTTCCTGAACCTGGTCCCTGATTTCCTCTAACAGAACCTTCTGTGCTGAAAAGAGTAAATCATTTTGAATCTCTGGGCTTAACATTTGTGCATTTCTCGGAAGTTTCTCCAAGCGTTGTTGAATAGTTGCGTCATACTTAGATAAAAGTGAGAGTAACTCCAAAATGTTTCCTCTGTTTAGTAATTCTTTGCTTTCGTCATCACCTCTCAGTGCTATCTCATTCTCTGCACAGAATAATACTATGCCCTGTACTGTCAGGAGATGCTGTTTGTGCTCACCGATTAATTTCTTGCCTCGGTAGCATGGATCCAGGAGTTGATCCACTCTCCCTATTTTCTGAACATTTTTTAAGGTGATCCGAACCTTGTCCGCTTCTTTGTGGACATCAGTGTCATTATGTGCTTTCAATTTTTGTCCAATTTTCCTCCAGTCACGAAAGCCAAACTCTGTCCAGACTCTACGTTCCTCCCGTTGTAAATGTCCAAAATTCCTGCATGTATGACAAAAGATACCATTCTTCTGGATGCTGTACTCAATCCATTCAAATTTGGCTAACCACTGACTTGAAAAACGACGTCCCCCACTGAGACTTCCACCAGTAGCCTGATTCTTTGGGAACTCGATTATTGGCTGAACCGGTGGCTCTCCCTTTTCAGATAAATCAGAAATTGTTGATAGAACTTATGAAAGAGAGACCGACTGTTGATGTGATGAAGTAGGTTCTGATGATAGAATTGAAAAACTGTTGTTTTTTTTTATTAATTTTTTTTACGTTCGTGGGCTTTTGTCCGTGTTTGAATTATTTTGGTGAGCTTTTGTCCGGTCGCGATCACCATTTTATTTTTAGAACATTTACATTTTTATTGACATGTAAAACTACTGCAGATTTGCATATATCATGTACGGAAGGTAGCTTGAGAAATAATCTCATGATGACTAAAGAGAAAATGAATACGGAAAATAGCTTTACTGAAATCTGAAATTGTGTGTGTGTGTATGTGGCAAACGAAATCGCCAGATTTTAAAGAAAAAAATCGCTAGCCGCTAGATCCAAATTTTACTAGGCAGATTCAAATAAAAATCGCCACATCTAGCGGGTAACCCGCTAAATTGGCAACACTGGTAGAATAGTAACTTGTCTTGCCCTTGCTAACATTTATTTGTTGCACATTTGTTTTTTCACCCTTTTTTCGTTCTTCCGTTCTGTTGATTATAGTAAAACATTCCCCAACTTTTACTATATCTTTTGTTTATTAAATCTTTAGGTAAAAGTACAGATAGTTAACAAAGCACCCCCTCTCTCCATGTTAAGAATGGCTTTCTAAATAATGTTATTATTTCAACCCGGTTCGTAATTAAATTACGAGATTAAATCCATCATAATGCATTTAGGTTTCTTTGTAAACAAGTAAGCCATTTTAATATTTTGTTAATAATTGAAAAATATATCAATTACTTCGTCTCTGTTCGAAATATGAAAGGAATTTGGAAGTATTTAAACTATCGAATAGAAAGTCATTTGAACTGGCTTTGAAATGCTTAGAAAATCATGTATTTAAATAAGAAAAATTGTTTTTCTTGTCATAAAATTAATTTATTAGTTATTTTTTTTGTAAATGTAATTCAGTTTTTTAATCTCTGGTGGCCATCTTGCCTAAAAGTAAATTTATTTACTACTTTTAAAATTTGTTTACTTCTACCAAATTAATCGTTGAAAGGTCGGAAAAGAATCAGAAAAATACAGCCGATTTATTGTCTGCAATTTTGGCTATGAAACGACGAATTAACCACTTCATCTTACAATGATTTACCAATTTTGAAATTAAAAAAAACGACTCGACGAGCGGCCGATTTTCAACACATCCTCTTTCCCGTCGAGATTAAAACACTGAATTACAGTTACAAAAAATAAATTAGAAATGTATTTCATGACAAGGAAAACAAATTTCCTTTGAAATTTCGAACAGACACGAAGTAATTGATATTTTTTTCAATTATTAACAAAATATTAAAATGGCTGACTTGTTTACAAAGAAACCTAAATGCATTATGATGGATTTAATCTCGTAATTTAATTACGAACCGGGTTGAAATAATAACATTATTTAGAAAGCCATTCTTAACATAGGGGGGAGCGTGGGGGGCTTTGTAAACTATTCTGTACTGTTACCTAACAATGTAATAAACAAAAGATATCGTAAAAATTGAATTTAACTTGAAAATCTTATCTAAAAAATAGCCCGGTCCGTAAACTGCACAAGTATCAAAAAGATAACACAATAAGAGTTCTTTATTGGTAAGGCGTAGCCCCGTATTTACAACTATATACCCCGCAAGTACGGTTCTAAAATCTTTTTTCAATCTATATATCTTCCCTAATTAATTACCGACTTTTCCTACTTTGCCAAATTTTCCTTTGTCGAATTTTCATTTGCCGAATATTCATGGCAACCCTTTTTTCTTTCAATTTACAAAATATCTATTTGTTACATTTTTTTAAAATATTGGTGTAAAAATATAAGTCTCGATGTATTGCTTCTAATTAGGGGGTATTTAGAATCAAAACATCGAGACTTATAGTAATTTCTCCTTTCTCAAATAATATTTATTTAAAAAGAATTTTACAAGAAAAGACACTTTTCACAAGAAATTTTAATCCAGAACTCTATAATTAAGTTTATAATTAATAATTAACATTATGATTAGATTAACTTTATATTTGACGTTCTCTTTTGAACTAATTTTGAACATTTTGCTTTTTTTTGTAAAGACGGGCAGCTTTTCGTTAAGTTTTATTTTCTTTAAACAAAAAAATGTTAGTTGTGTTGTTATTTATTGTTTTGTTGTAAAAGTTACAGCAATAAATGAATAGAGTTCTTCAAAAAAAAAAATCCAAACAAATGAGACTAGTGTTTGCTTCTTTAAAAAGAAACTTAATGTAGATAAATCGATTTCATTTGCTTCAAAACTACAGCGTATTAATAAATACTTATTTAAAAAATATTTATTTACAAATATTGGAGGAAGCCCACAATTTTCAGTTATTTAAACATATTGGAGGAGGGCTTAGCCACTAAGTGGCCAAAGATTAATAATTTAAAAAAATGCTATTAGTAATTATTTTTTTTCTAAAAACACATTTTAAATTTCTTTAAAATGGAGTTAACAAAAAAGAAAGGAAATGTCGGTCAAAATTTCCTCTAGTCTTTCTAAAAATAGTTGTCTCTAAGAAAATGAAAATGTAACTAAACTGTTTCAATAACCAAGAATCTTTTTTATTATTATACTTTTATTCTATCTCCCTATCCACTCTTTATTTATTTTGACATTTCTTTTCACTATACATTCACACAGACATGAAAAATCAAAATCAAAGAAATAACTGATGCCAAAGTCCTTGACTTCCACTTCTCAAAGTGAAAAAACATTGGATTCACTAATTCAGTTAATCCCACCCTACATCACAAGCCTTTTTGCTTGCCTTTCTTTCAACTTCATCTAGGGTGAAATCTGAGATTGTTTTCTATGTTAATTTCAAAAATTTTGAATGTAATATTCACAATTTTTAAAATTAAAAGTGTCAACTGACCACAAAAAGAAAAAACGTATTTGAGATTCGTGATAAAATAGAAAGATATTTTTTTAACTAATTCCCAGTTTCATTTGAAAATAATTTAGGTTGCTATTATTCATTTCTATCTTTTGAATGAAGACAACACTTTCTTTTATAAATTAAAAAAATATCTTTAAAAGAAGCTGGCAGAACAACAACGTGAATTCATTTTGATTATATTACATCATTTGGATTATAATTATTTAATTGATAATTTATAATATTAAATAGTGTGAATTAACAATATTTAAAAAAATATATATTTGGTAAGTTGACAAAAAAGACAGATACACTGACATCTCTTTCACCAAGCAGGAAACAGGTGAAAAGCATCGAAGCTTTGTTTCCCTCGCCACTTGATCTGAAACTAGCGAAGTTATGTTTGAGTTTGAGAACGCGCACATTTTAATTTTTTTTCTTTTTACAAGGTAACACATTTAAATCATATTTAAATGTTATTATGGTCAATAGATTTATTTTAACTGGTAGTTTAAAATCCGTAAATATTTATTATGGTATCATTAGTACCAAGAATGGAAAATTAAGTTTTAAATAAAATAAAATCCAAATAAGCGTTTTTGAAATCGGAAATTATGTTAAAAATTGGTGGGAGGTCCCCTCTTGGTGGGTGGCCCAGGGCCCCAGCCCCTTGGCCCCTTAATCCGGCCCTGCTGTAAAATATGTTACACAAAAGTAAATACTGGTTCATAATGAAGAAGTATAGTTAACTACGAAATATAAGGGTATTTATATTTATTATATTTTTTGGATCACAAATTTCAGGGGGTGCAAATGTAATTGCAGGGGAAGACCTTGCCCCCCTGCAACCCCCTGGCTACGTGGGGGGTTTAAAATCCGTAAATATTTATTATGGTATCATTAGTACCAGGTATGGAAAATTAAGTTTTAAACAAAATAAAATCCAAATAAGCGTTTTTGAAATCGGAAATTATGTTAACAATTGGTGGGAGGTCCCCTCTTGGTGGGTGGCCCAGGGCCCCAGCCCCTTGGCCCCTTAATCCGGCCCTGCTGTAAAATATATTACACAAAAGTAAATACTGGTTCATAATGAAGAAGTATAGTTAACTACGAAATATAAGAGTATTTATATTTATAATATTTTTTGGATCACAAATTTCAGGGGGTGCAAATGTAATTGAAGGGGAAGGCCTTGCCCCCCTGGCACCCCCTGGCTACGTGGGGGTCCTGAGTTCGGTTGGTCACCCGGCACTGTTCGGGACAAGTTGCCGCTCTGATGAAGGCCGCAGATGTCGAAAAGCCTGGTCCAACGATTACCACACCCCACGTTGTGACTGATTGATCAGTGGGTAATTATCCGGATTTTGTCAGCAACTTAGTACCGCTGCGAAGCAAAGGGTCATTTCAAGCAGAACAAGTGAAATAATAGAAATAAAATAAAATTTTCAATAACTCGTATGTTGTTTTTTTAGAAGAATAATTCGTGTTTGTCTCTAATCAAAACTATGCCACAGTTTCTTTACAAAGTTAATCAACACTGTCCCCCTCAAAGTGCCTATGTCGTTTGTAGATAATTTAGATGCTGTCAAGTAGTTTTTAATTCGTAATTTCAAATCTTTGAAATTTACTAGCAACTAATAGCAACAAGCTTGTAAAAAGACACTTAGAAGATCTTTAGATGTTCAGCTTTGAAAATGTCGTATCACCTGAATAACTTATGATGTGCAGAGGACTTTATAAGGTTCATAAATCTCATCATATGCATTGTCATGAGGTCTGTTGGATGCCACACAAACAGCTGCTGTAATCACTCGATGAAAACGAAAATCTATTTTTAATGAAGCAATTTCATGAATAGAAGATAGCAAAAATATATCATCATCATCTTGGCGTCATTAAGACAACAAGATGCACTAGACACTGGAAAGACTATGAGTCTCCACATATGTGTAATTCAGAATAAACTTGCAGTACAGCTTGCCTGGTTCACGTACCAGTGATGCTTAACAAGTACTTTTTTTGTGGTACTAAAAACGCTTCTAAAGTGATCTAAGATTCTTCTGCAGACCGCCTGACTGTTGCCAGATTCCAATTTTGTTGTAATCACAAGATTAGATGTTAAATCTTTTCAATAATATCAATATTTTATAACTATCAGTTTAATGAAGAAACAGACTTGCAGGAAAGATGCTTATTTCTTACTGGCTTGCCAAACTTATTTCTGATTGCATAATTGTTTCAGTACTGATTTTAGATTTTTCTATAGCTCTGTGATAGGCCTTGTTTTCAGTTATTTTATATTCTTGAATATATATTCTAAAAAGGGCGAATTAATATGGCACTGGAATAAAACTTTGTGGGCCCCTTATTCTCCAAAGCTCTATGCACATGTATAGTTTCTTTTAATGGTTAATTCCGGGTTGTGGGTCGTGTTGAAGTAACTGCTACATTTATAAAATTACAAATAATCCTGAAAATAATTAGAACTAATAAGGATGTGAAGAATGCTAGAAACTCTACATATTTTAAGTTGACACAGAAAGATGAAAGAATAAAATCAAATGATGACACTTACAATTCTATACAAACAATATTAGGTTCATAGGAAAATAATGTTGGTTTTTGCATCAAGCCAATGTGCCACTACATTTTGTAATACATGTTTATTTGAATTTACAAGAGAAGGTCAAAGAAAACATGGTATGAAGTGATAAAAATGGACTTGAGATTTTAACGATTTTATGTCTATTTAAGGGCATATTATCATCTCTGGCTTATTCCAAACGATTCCTCTTATACAATTAAATAAACAAAAGTTGATATTTTACCCGTAGTTGGGGGTGGTAAGGTTTCATGTAGATCTGACTGGATTTGAACAAGACACAGCCGATTTAATAGTTTGTGATAATATCCATTTGGCTAATAACACACTTCCACAAATAAGTAAGAGGTGGATTTTGATTTCTTTATAAGCTTTTCGTAAGGTAACGTTTTATCTCATCATAGATAGAAGAAAGACGCGGTCCAATTAACATAATCTATATCACAGTTCTTAGTTAGTACGACCGTAACGCTGCAAATATACATACGTTGAATCAAAAGGACGTAATTTACCCAAACTCGAGAGAGTAGTAGTATTAATACAGCTTTCTTTGTACATGTAAACAAGAAGCAGATGACAACTGATTTTTTATCAAATAAATTTAATTACAGAAGTTTTAACTATGAAAGTTATTAACTAACATTTGGAGATGAAATGTGTAAAAACAACAATAGAATTCTTAGCCTTTTGGCTTAGATCAAAGTTTGTCCTCGGCCTCCCCCAAATTGTATCAATCTTGGAAGGACACAACCCATTCGCCAAACTTCATTCCCTGTTTTTTCTTTTTCTCCCACTTAGATCCCACTTCTATTTAGGGATCAACATGTTTGTCTTCGGTTCTGAACAAACAGGAAAACAGTGGGTGGTCTATTATTTAGAAAGTGTTGGGAGGGTCTTATTAACCGATTCCTTTCATTCCCCACTCCCCGTTTTATACCAATTAAATCTTTATATATAAATATATTATGACAAAATAAAATTTCCAATCAATTTTGGGTTCTCTTAAGTAGAACGGTCCTAGTGTAAATGTGGTATTGTGGTGACTGAGAGGATTCACTTTAGACCAAGGATGACCAACGACCGCCGTTTCCCCACACTTTTGATAGCCTTGTGCTTAATTTGTTTTCAATGTAAATTTTGTAATATTTTCTGCAAAAAATAATTCAAAGTGTAGCATCTGTTTTGATACTACACTTTATCCGTTCTGTCCTCGGTCAGTGAAAGAGGAGAGAAAATATTTATTTTTGTTCCAATCCAGAGTGACCCTTTTAGGAGAGCTGGAAATTTCACCACATTAAAAACCGACCGTGTGTCGAAATATGTCCTCGTGGAGAAGCAAGTAAAAAGGAACAATAGAATACACATCCAACTATTTTTTTTAGTAAATGAAACATTTTTATTAAAAAATACAGTTACAAATAAATTAATTCAAAATAAAAAATGAATATTTACTCGTAATTTTATTATAAAATCTGCTCATTTAAAATTCGTACATTTCATGGTATTCGCTCCTCTCTAAAAACTTCATTTCAATGAAGAAAGCAACCGTGGAATTTCCACCGTGTCCAGTTCGTATATGCTATTAATTAACATACAAATGAGTTTCTATCAGCTTGGAGAAGGAAAAGAGAGTGTGCAAATTGCATGTAAATACTTTTAAACATATTAGACGAGTCCAAATAAAATTCTGTGGAAAAGCAGGTTAAAATTATTCCACCCTAACTATACAACTTTGAATCATTTGGAGACACTTCTCATTTGTTGACCAAAAGGTATTATAATTGTGATCTAAGATAGCGATTCCAACTAGAAAAATATTTAAAGAACGAGTTTTGATAACTTTTCTTCCTCCATTATCAAATTCCTTTTATCTCAGCTTAACACCTGCAACGAAACTCTAGTAATTACTCCATTTTCACTTGCAATTATCTGACACTAAACTAACATTTTTAATTGAACAAAGAATTTTACAGAAACAGAGCAACTAAAAAAATACGAGAAAATTACAGAATCGGATTTAAAAAAATGAAAAACGAATTTGCAGACGTGTATGACACGAGTCTACCTTCCCCCTCCCTCTAAAGTTAAAAAAAAACTCTTCAGATTATTATCGATTAAGCACTATTCAAATGTTTTGTTTTTGAAAGCGTCTTGTTCATTTTTTATTCGTAAGGGGATGAGGAATTTGTTTTCGGTGTAAGTTTCAAGTAGAGTTGATACTTCTTGAGAATTTGTCATCTAAGATATTTGTTTTTTGTTTTTTTCGGAAAAAATACTAATTACTTTATTGATTAAACACATTTTCTAGATTGTTAAAAATAATTTTGAAAAATTTACCTTCTAATTTTTAGAGGAGGGGAGGTTCAGCTGCTATGTAAGTATAACAGAAAATGATCCTTAAAATAATTAGAAAAAGGTGTTTGTAAACGGGTTTATTTTGGATAAGAACGGTTGGAAAATCAAGTAGGGTAAATATTTTACGTTAAAATTAGATTGAAAACTAAAATCTTTTAAGAATTCTGTCATATCTACCTGGAATATTTTGCATTTTAGTTGACAGAAATAAAAAAAAAAAATCAGCTTTACCTACTTTAAGAAAGTAACCGAGAAACTTTAAAACATAAATCTGTAAATTTGAGTATTTTACTGTTTTGTTTGAGTGCAAACTTTTGATCCTGGAATTCAATCAACATAGGGTTGTTTCTTTTTTATGTAGAACGGTTGAGTTAGCAGGAAAACATAGGAGAAAGTGATAAGAATGGATTTGAGGGAAAGATGGATAAATAAAGACTTGAGTAGAGATATGTTAGCTTGGAAGTCAATTTCTAAAAGCCGTCTAACATATGCTAGCAGATAAAACGGATGTTAAACCGATGCTGCTGCTGTTTCTGCTGCTGCTGTTTCTGCTGCTGCTGCTGCTGCTGCTGATGATGATGATGATATACAGAATTTCGAGATGTTTTTTTCTGCAATATTATTTTATTTATGTCTTTTTATATGCAGGTATTCTTGCAGAGAGGTAGTATCTTTTTAAGAGATCAATGATGAGCGATAGTGCCATTCTGAGATGGCCTTTTGTGGCGTTCTTGCCTGATCCCTGTGCACCCACTACTATATGATGCGTCTCAAAGCACTTTTGCTCAGCTAGAGTCTGTAGTTAGCTTACAGTAGTGTATTACCGTCTGTGCATGGCATATAGTCATACCCTTCACGATTTAACTCTGCTAATGTGTGTTGGCAGAGTCAGAACACGATAGATCAAGAAGAGTCTAACCTCAATAAAACCTTCCACTGTTCTTTATCGGTAGTTGTAGTTCCTGCGGCGATCATCGACAGGTGCATACTCTGGCAGAGAGAATGTGGCAGCATCGGGAACAATCACCCTGCATGGCAATAGGTTAGCAGTGAAGTGTAATGCATCTATAGTAGTAGTAACATAGATGCTATCAGC
The DNA here is from genome assembly GCA_963556195.1 of Sepiola atlantica. Taxonomy (NCBI): domain Eukaryota; kingdom Metazoa; phylum Mollusca; class Cephalopoda; order Sepiida; family Sepiolidae; genus Sepiola; species Sepiola atlantica. The sequence continues at coordinate 77,223,927 of OY744515.1, forward strand.
CATCGAAAGATTCTAATGACAGTTTATAGAAGGTAGGAGTCAGGAGAATCCGAAAAGATTCTCAACCTGATTGATTGATCGATGTATAGTCATATACAATAGAAGCTGCAGAGATGTACTCCATTGGAAATGATATTATATTTTTAACAATTAATCTTTTGCGAGTTGAGGGTATATTCTAATTAACATTATTCCTTTTAAATATTTATATGCAAGATATACATCTTTCATCACTTTTATAAGGTCATAAGGTTTTGGTGCCTTTTTTTCTGTTGTAGTTTTACTGCTTGTCTATTTTAAAAGTGACCGCTTAAAATAATGTCTCCTGCTAAAACTTGTTCTTTAAAGCTGTTGATGAGAACATAATGTTACATTTTTCGAAAATGACATTATATTCTCGCTTTGAAAATGACATTATATTCTCGCTTTGAAAATGACATTATATTCTCGCTTCGAAAATGACATTATATTCTCGCTTCGAAAATGACATTATATTCTCACTTTGAAAATGACATTATATTCTCACTTTGAAAATGACATTATATTCTCGCTTTGAAAATGACATTATATTCTCGCTTTGAAAATGACATTATATTCTCGCTTTGCGACCAAGTACTACATATTCTTACGAAATAGCCGCAGAGCCGATTTGCTGAAAATAAGAATCCTAACCAAATATTTATTGTTTTAAAAGTAAGAATTATGAATCAGATACTGTTATGATTGTGTTGATTAATACAATAACCTTAAAAAAGTATCCTTAATGACCGGTCATCTTTAATCTAAATGAGAAAAAAGAGGCGGGAGTATAGAGAGACAAAATACATATGTGCATATGTATCTTTAAATTCTACTTTTTAAAATATGGATTCTTCAAATTGACTCTGATTCTCGGATCTTCTGAAAATTTGGTATAGAAATACCTTGGGCATTAAAGCTAAATCTAGCATCATTAGAAAGATTGTTTAATGAGTTACGTTCTCAAGCTGGATTCATTAGAAAGGTTGAATAATGAGTTACGTTCTAAAGCTTGTGTCATTAGAAAGGTTATTTAATAAGTTACGTTCTCAAGCTTGTGTCATTAGAAAGGTAGTTTAATGTATCACGTTCTCAAGCTTGTGATATTCAAAAGGTTGTTTAATGTGTTACGTTCTGAAGCTTGTGTCATTAGAAAGGTTGTTTAATGTGTTACGTTCTGAAGCTTGTGTCATTAGAAAGGTTGTTTAATGAGTTACGTTCTCAAGCTTGTGTCTTTAGAAAGATGGTTTAATGAGTTACGTTCTCAAGCTTGTGTCATTAGAAAGGTTGTTTAATGAGTTATGTTCTCAAGCTTGTGTCATCAGAAAGATCGTTTAATGAGTTACGTTCTCAAGCTTGTGTCATCAGAAAGATCGTTTAATGAGTTACGTTCTCATTCTTGTGTCATCAGAAGGATTGTTTAATGAGTTACGTTCTCAAGCTTGTGTCATTAGAAAGGTTGTTTAATGAGTTACCTTCTCAAGCTTGTGTCATCAGAAAGATCGTTTAATGAGTTACCTTCTCAAGCTTGTGTCATCAGAAAGATCGTTTAATGAGTTACGTTCTCATTCTTGTGTCATCAGAAGGATTGTTTAATGAGTTACCTTCTCAAGCTTGTGTCATTAGAAAGGTTGTTTAATGAGTTACCTTCTCAAGCTTGTGTCATCAGAAAGATGGTTTAATGAGTTACGTTCTCAAGCTTGTGATATTAGAAAGATTGGTTAATGGGTTACGTTCTCAAGCTTGTGTCATTAGAAAGATTGTTTAATGAGTAACGTTCTGAAGCTTGTGTCATTAGAAAGATTGTTTAATGAGTAACGTTCTGAAGCTTGTGTCATTAGAAAGATTGTTTAATGAGTAACGTTCTCAAGCTTCTGTCATTAGAAAGATTGTTTAATGAATTACGTTCTCGAGCTAGTGTCATTAGAAAGATTGTTTAATGAATTACGTTCTCAAACTTGTGTCATTAGAAAGGTTGTTTAATGAGTCACGTTATCAAGCTAGTGTCATTAGAACGATTGTTAAATGAGTTACGTTCTCAAGCTTGTGTCATTCGAAAGATCGTTTAACGAGTTACGTTCTCAAGCTTGTGTCATTAGAAAGATCTATTAATGATTTAGGTTTTCAAGCTAGTGTCTTTAGAAAGATGGTTTAATGAGTTACGTTCTCAAGCTTGTGTCATTCGAAAGATCGTTTAATGAGTTACGTTCTCAAGCTTGTGTCTTTAGAAAGATGGTTTAATGAGTTACGTTCTCAAGCTTGTGTCATTAGAAAGATTGTTTAATGAGTTAGGTTCTCAAGCTTGTGTCATTAGAACGGTTGGTTAAAGAGTTACCTTCTCAAGCTTGTGACATTGGAAAAGTTTGTTTAATGAGTTACGTTCTCAAGCTTGTGTCATTAGAAAGATGGTTGAAATAGTTACGTTCTCAAGCTTGTGTCATTAGAAAGATTGTTTAATTAGTTACGTTCTAAAGCTTGTGTCATTAGAAAGGTTGTTTAATGAGTTACGTTCTCAAGCTTGTGTCATTTGAAAGATTGTTTAAATAGTTATGTTCCTAAGCTTGTGTCATTAGAAAGATGGTTTAAATAGTTACGTTCTCAAGCTTGTGTCATTAGAAAGATTGTTTAATGAGTTACTTTCTCAAGCTTGTGTCATTAGAAAGGTTGTTTAATGAGTTACGTTCTCAAGCTTGTGTCATTAGAAAGATTGTTTAAATAGTTATGTTCCTAAGCTTGTGTCATTAGAAAGATTGTTTAATTAGTTACGTTCTCAAGCTTGTGTCATTAGAAAGATTGTTTAATGAGTTACGTTCTCAAGCTTGTGTCATTAGAAAGGTTGTTTAATGAGTTACGTTCTCAAGCTTGTGTCATTAGAAAGATTGTTTAAATAGTTATGTTCTCAAGCTTGTGTCATTAGAAAGATTGTTTAAATAGTTATGTTCTCAAGCTTGTGTCATTAGAAAGATTGTTTAATGAGTTACGTTCTCAAGCTTGTGTCATTAGAAAGATTGTTTGATGAGTTACGTTCTGAAGCTTGTGTCATTAGAAAGATTGTTTAAATAGTTACGTTCTCAAGCTTGTGTCATTAGAAAGATCGTTAAATGAGTTACATTCTCAAGCTTGTGTCATTAGAAAGATTGTTAAATGAGTTACGTTCTGAAGCTTGTGTCATTAGAAAGGTTGTTTAATGAGTTACGTTCTCGAGCTAGTGTCATTAGAAAGATCGTTTAATAGGTTACGTTCTAAAGCTTGTGTCATTAGAAAGATGGTTTAATGAGTTACGTTCTCAAGCTTGTGTCATTCGAAAGGTTGTTTAATGAGTTACGTTCACAAGCTTGTGATATTAGAAAGATTGTTTAATGAGTTACGTTCTCAAGCTAGTGTCATTAGAAAGATTGTTTAAATAGTTACGTTCTCAAGCTTGTGTCATTAGAAATATTGTTTAATGAGTTACGTTCTCAAGCTTGTGTCATTAGAAAGATCGTTTAATGAGTTACGTTCTCAAGCTTGTGTCATTAGAAATATTTTTTAATGATGTACGTTCTGAAGCTTGTGATATTAGAAAGGTTGTTTAATGAGTTACGTTCTCAAGCTTGTGTCATTAGAAAGATTGTTCAATTAGTTACGTTCTCAGGCTTGTGTCAGTAGAAAGATTGTTTAATGAGTTACGTTCTGAAGCTTGTGTCATTAGAAAGATGGTTTAATGAGTTACGTTCTCAAGCTTGTGTCATTCGAAAGATCGTTTAATGAGTTACGTTCTCAAGCTTGTGTCATTAGAAATATTTTTTAATGATGTACGTTCTGAAGCTTGTGATATTAGAAAGGTTGTTTAATGAGTTACGTTCTCAAGCTTGTGTCATTAGAAAGATTGTTCAATTAGTTACGTTCTCAGGCTTGTGTCAGTAGAAAGATTGTTTAATGAGTTACGTTCTGAAGCTTGTGTCATTAGAAAGATGGTTTAATGAGTTACGTTCTCAAGCTTGTGTCATTCGAAAGATCGTTTAATGAGTTACGTTCTCAAGCTTGTGATATTAGAAAGATTGGTTAATGGGTTACGTTCTCAAGCTTGTGTCATTAGAAAGATTGTTTAATGAGTAACGCTCTGAAGCTTGTGTCATTAGAAAGATTGTTTAATGAGTAACGTTCTGAAGCTTGTGTCATTAGAAAGATTGTTTAATGAGTAACGTTCTCAAGCTTCTGTCATTAGAAAGATTGTTTAATGAATTACGTTCTCGAGCTAGTGTCATTAGAAAGATTGTTTAATGAATTACGTTCTCAAACTTGTGTCATTAGAAAGGTTGTTTAATGAGTCACGTTATCAAGCTAGTGTCATTAGAAAGATTGTTAAATGAGTTACGTTCTCAAGCTTGTGTCATTCGAAAGATCGTTTAACGAGTTACGTTCTCAAGCTTGTGTCATTAGAAAGATCTATTAATGATTTAGGTTTTCAAGCTAGTGTCTTTAGAAAGATGGTTTAATGAGTTACGTTCTCAAGCTTGTGTCATTACTAAGATCGTTTAATGAGTTACGTTCTCAAGCTTGTGTCTTTAGAAAGATGGTTTAATGAGTTACGTTCTCAAGCTTGTGTCATTAGAAAGATTGTTTAAATAGTTACGTTCTCAAGCTTGTGTCATTAGAAAGATTGTTTAATGAGTTACGTTCTCAAGCTTGTGTCATAAGAAAAGTTGTTTAATGAGTTACGTTCTCAAGCTTGTGTCATTGGAACGCTTGTTTAATGAGTTACGTTATCAAGCTTGTGTCATTAGAAAGATTTACTAATGAGTTATGTTCTTAAGCATGTGTCACTATAAAGATTGTTTAATGAGTAACGTACTCAAGCTTATGTCATTAGAAAGATTTTTTAATAAGTTTTGTTCTCAAGCTTGTGTCATTAGAAATATTGTTTAATGAGTTACGTTTTCAAGCTAGTGTCATTAGAAAGATTGTTTAATGAGTTACGTTCTCAAGCTTGTGTCATTCGAAAGATCGTTTAATGAGTTACGTTCTCAAGCTTGTGTCATTCGAAAGATCGTTTAATGAGTTACGTTCTCAAGCTTGTGATATTAGAAAGATTGTTTAATGGGTTACGTTCTCAAGCTTGTGTCATTAGAAAGATTGTTTAATGAGTTACGTTCTCAAGCTTGTGATATTAGAAAGATTGGTTAATGGGTTACGTTCTCAAGCTTGTGTCATTAGAAAGATTGTTTAATGAGTAACGTTCTCAAGCTTGTGATATTAGAAAGATTGTTTAATGAGTTATGTTCTCAAGCTTGTGTCATTAGAAAGATTGTTTAATGAGTTACGTTCTGAAGCTTGTGTATTTAGAAAGGTTGTTTAATGAGTTACGTTCTCAAGCTTGTGTGATTCGAAAGATCGTTTGATGAGTTACGTTCTCAAGCTTGTGTCATTAGAAAGATTGTTTAACGAGTTACGTTCCCAAGCTGATGTCATTAGACAGATTGTTTAATGAGTTACGTTCTCAAGCTTGTGTCATAAGAAAAGTTGTTTAATGAGTTACGTTCTCAAGCTTGTGTCATTGGAACGCTTGTTTAATGAGTTACGTTATCAAGCTTGTGTCATTAGAAAGATTTATTAATGAGTTATGTTCTTAAGCATGTGTCACTATAAAGATTGTTTAATGAGTAACGTACTCAAGCTTATGTCATTAGAAAGATTTTTTAATAAGTTTTGTTCTCAAGCTTGTGTCATTAGAAATATTGTTTAATGAGTTACGTTTTCAAGCTAGTGTCATTAGAAAGATTGTTTAATGAGTTACGTTCTCAAGCTTGTGTCATTAGAAAGATCGTTTAATGAGTTGCGTTCTCAAGCTTTTGTCATTTGAAAGATCGTTTAATGAGTTACGTTCTCAAGCTTGTGTCATTAGAAAGATGGTTTAAATAGTTACGTTCTCAAGCTTGTGTCATTAGAAAGATTGTTTAATTAGTTACGTTCTAAAGCTTGTGTCATTAGAAAGGTTGTTTAATGAGTTACGTTCTCAAGCTTGTGTCATTTGAAAGATTGTTTAAATAGTTATGTTCCTAAGCTTGTGTCATTAGAAAGATGGTTTTAATAGTTACGTTCTCAAGCTTGTGTCATTAGAAAGATTGTTTAATGAGTTACTTTCTCAAGCTTGTGTCATTAGAAAGGTTGTTTAATGAGTTACGTTCTCAAGCTTGTGTCATTAGAAAGATTGTTTAAATAGTTATGTTCCTAAGCTTGTGTCATTAGAAAGATTGTTTAAATAGTTATGTTCCTAAGCTTGTGTCATTAGAAAGATTGTTTAATTAGTTACGTTCTCAAGCTTGTGTCATTAGAAAGGTTGTTTAATGAGTTACGTTCTCAAGCTTGTGTCATTAGAAAGGTTGTTTAATGAGTTACGTTCTCAAGCTTGTGTCATTAGAAAGATTGTTTAAATAGTTATGTTCTCAAGCTTGTGTCATTAGAAAGATTGTTTAAATAGTTATGTTCTCAAGCTTGTGTCATTAGAAAGATTGTTTAAATAGTTATGTTCTCAAGCTTGTGTCATTAGAAAGATTGTTTAATGAGTTACGTTCTCAAGCTTGTGTCATTAGAAAGATTGTTTAATGAGTTACGTTCTGAAGCTTGTGTCATTAGAAAGATTGTTTAAATAGTTACGTTCTCAAGCTTGTGTCATTAGAAAGATCGTTAAATGAGTTACATTCCCAAGCTTGTGTCATTAGAAAGATTGTTAAATGAGTTACGTTCTGAAGCTTGTGTCATTAGAAAGGTTGTTTAATGAGTTACGTTCTCGAGCTAGTGTCATTAGAAAGATCGTTTAATAGGTTACGTTCTGAAGCTTGTGTCATTCGAAAGATCGTTTAATGAGTTACGGCCTCAAGCTTGTGTCATTCGAAAGGTTGTTTAATGAGTTACGTTCTCAAGCTAGTGTCATTAGAAAGATTGTTTAAATAGTTACGTTCTCAAGCTTGTGTCATTAGAAAGATGGTTTAATGAGTTACGTTCTCAAGCTTGTGTCATTAGAAAGATCCTTTAATGATTTAGGTTCTCAAGCTAGTGTCATTCGAAAGATCGTTTAATGAGTTACGTTCTCAAGCTTGTGTCATTAGAAATATTTTTTAATGATGTACGTTCTGAAGCTTGTGATATTAGAAAGGTTGTTTAATGAGTTACGTTCTCAAGCTTGTGTCATTAGAAAGATTGTTCAATTAGTTACGTTCTCAGGCTTGTGTCAGTAGAAAGATTGTTTAATGAGTTACGTTCTGAAGCTTGTGTCATTAGAAAGATGGTTTAATGAGTTACGTTCTCAAGCTTGTGTCATTCGAAAGATCGTTTAATGAGTTACGTTCTCAAGCTTGTGATATTAGAAAGATTGGTTAATGGGTTACGTTCTCAAGCTTGTGTCATTAGAAAGATTGTTTAATGAGTTACGTTCTCAAGCTTGTGTCATTAGAAAGATGGTTTAATGAGTTACGTTCTCAAGCTTGTGTCATTCGAAAGATCGTTTAATGAGTTACGTTCTGAAGCTTGTGTCATTAGAAAGATTGGTTAATGGGTTACGTTCTCAAGCTTGTGTCATTAGAAAGATTGTTTAATGAGTTACGTTCTCAAGCTTGTGTCATTAGAAAGATGGTTTAATGAGTTACGTTCTCAAGCTTGTGTCATTCGAAAGATCGTTTAATGAGTTACGTTCTCAAGCTTGTGATATTAGAAAGATTGGTTAATGGGTTACGTTCTCAAGCTTGTGTCATTAGAAAGATTGTTTAATGAGTAACGTTCTGAAGCTTGTGATATTAGAAAGGTTGTTTAATGAGTTACGTTCTCAAGCTAGTGTCATTAGAAAGGTTGTTTAATGAGTTACGTGGTCAAGCTTTTGTCATTAGAAAGGTTGTTTAATGACTTCTCAAGCTTGCGTCATACCAAGTTGCCGTAATCATTATAGAAAGTTCACAAATTATATATTTCTTTGTTTGCCAGTCGCCCCTCTTCTATGCGCTTCTCGGATATCCTCCTCGACAGAGTTAATGCCATTAATCTGTTTATCTATACTTTCAAAAAGACTAACTCGAAACAAAACTTATGGCAGACAGCAATTTTCCAAATCACTGACCAGTGAGATGGGGTGGAAAACACACAGAGGGAGAGAGAGAGAGAGAGAGAGAGAGAGAGAGAGAGAGAGAGGGGAGAGATCTAAATCCCTCATTAGTTATATTTTATCAGCCCATGTCCTTAAATGTCAAATGCTTCGCATGCTTCCAAACAGACTGTCTTTTCTCACACCCACTCTCTTTAAGCCATATGCTGTGATATCTGTTTCTAGTACATTCCCACAACCTAAGCAATTTTCAACTGGGGATCATCAAGTTGACCTCTCAGTGGCTTCCATTTCCTGTTATTCTCAATTTAGTAAACTATATACTAAGGTATCTACCCATTCAATGTCTAACACATAAAAACTTAGAGATAAAATTGTAAGGATGGTGGATGTCGAATGTTAATTATATAAATGCATGTATTTTGAATAAATCACACTGTTTATCGTCTTAGCACATGTTTGTGAAGTCAAAGAATTTAGTAGAAATTTGACTTTGATACTTCTATCAAATGGGTCACACTAGATATCCATCGCAAAATAAACGACTCTATTAATATTAATACATGTAACATAGTCCCCTGTCTTTTACTGGTCCAAAAATCAAAAGGTGTTGCAGCAGAAATAAAGAAATCGAAAACAAGAAAGGATGTTTATATAGCTTACAATTTATAGCATGTCGCTATTCGTTTTTATGGTTACAATCAACTTGTCAACTCTCAACTTGGGAAAAGAAACATGGAACGTCTACTCACTTCGAAGGTTTTCCCGATATTCTCTCGATTGGTGACGTACGTCTGCAATTGTTTTTTATGCATTCCTCAATCAGCATGCATAAACAAAAATACAACTTGAAATAATCAAAACAATCGTAGTCGCATTCCAAAAGCGACGCTTACCAACACTCACATTATCATTTATTATTTAAATTCACTATCCTGCCATTCCAATAACCCCGAGGAAATATATATATATAAGAACTACGGCTGCAAAAACCCACGGTCACTACTTGTACGTTTAGGCGTTTCACGAACATATTTTGTAACTTTTCCTAGCTACATAATAAAGTTATAAATGTCATCTGTGTATAGGAATAGAGCTGCACAAACCAACGGTAACTACTTGTACGTTTAGGCGTTTCACAAACATATTTTTCACATTTCTTGCTACATACTGAAGTTATAAATGTCATCTGTGTAAAAACTACAGCTGCAAAAACCCACGGTCACTACTTGTACGTTTAGGCGTTTCACGAGCATATTATTTAAATTTTATTTGCTACATAATAAAGTTATGAATGTCATCTGTGTAGAAAACTACAGCTGCACAAACCCACGGTCACTATTTGTATTTTTAGGCGTTTCACGAACATATTTCGTACTTTTACTTGCTACATAATAAATTATGAATGTCATCTTTGTAAAAAACTAGAGCTGCACAAACCCACGGTCACTACTTGCACGTTTAGGTGTTTCACGAACATATGTTTAAATTTTACTTTCTAAATAGTAAAGTTATTAATGTAATCTGTGTAATAAACTACAGCTGCACAAACCCACAGTCACTACTTGTACGTTTAGGTGTTTGATAAACATATTTTTAACTTTTACTTGCTACATAATAAAGTTATAAATGTCATCTGTGTAAAGAACTACGGCTGCAAAAACCCACGGTCACTACTTGTACGTTTAGGCGTTTCACGAACATATTCTTAACTTTTACTTGCTACATAATAAAGTCATGAATGTCATCTGTGTAATAAACTACAGCTGCACAAACCCACGGTCACTACTTGAACGTTTAGGCGTTTCACGCACATATATTTACCTTTTACTTGCTACGTGATGAAGTGATAAATGTCATCTGTGTAAAAAACTAGAGCTGCACGAACCCACGGTCACTACTTTTACGTTTAGGCGTTTCACGAACATATTTTTAACTTTCACTTGCTACATAATACAGTTATTATTGTAATCTGTGTAATAAACTACAGCTGCACAAACCCACGGTCACTACTTGTACGTTTAGGCGTTTCACTAACATATTTTTCAATTTTACTTGCTATATAATAAAGTTATGAATGTCATATGTGTAAAAAACTACATCTGCACAAACCCACCGTCACTACTTTTACGGTTAGGCGTTTCACAAACATATTTTGTAACTTTTACTTGCTACATAATAAAGCTGTAAATGTCATCTGTGTAAGGAACTACGGCTGCAAACACCCACGGTAACTACTTGTACGTTTAGGCGTTTCACGAACATATTTTTAACTTTTACTTGCTACATGATAAAGTTGTAAATGTTATCCGTCTAATAAACTAAAGCTTCACAAACCCACGTTCACTATTTGTACGTTTAAGCGTTTCAGGAACATATTTTTCAATTTTACTTGCTACATAATAAAATTATAAATATCATCCGTGTAAAAGACTACATCTGCACAAATCCACGGTCACTACTTTTACGGTTAGGCGTTTCACGAAAATATTTTTCACTTTTACTTGCTACATAATAAAGTTATAAGTGTCATCTGTGAAAAAACTACAGCTGTACACACCCACGGTCACTACCTTTACGTTTAGGCGTTTCACAAACATATTTTTAACTTTTACTTGCTACATAATAAAGTTAAAATGTCATTTGTGTAAAAAACTAGAGCTGCACAAACCCACGGTCACTACTTTTACGTTTAGGCGTTTCTACGAACATATTTTTTACTTTTACTTGCTACATAATAAAGTTGTAAATGTTATCAGTCTAATAAACTAAAGCTTCACAAACCCACGGTCACTACTTGTACGTTTAGGCGTTTCACGAACATATTTCCCTCGAATTTTCGGAAATATTTCATTTGGTATGTTTGTAAATTAAAAAATGATTTTAAAAACAAACGAGAAAAGTCACAGATTTTTTTCTGGGATTATTTTCAGGTATTCATGCTTCTTTTTAAAAATTGACTGAGCAGGTTATGTAACAAAGAAAATGGATTCTGAAATAATGAAACAAAATGAGAGAAGGGAAGCCAGCATACAGGTGACCATGTAAAACATTCTTCCCCATGGTTAATTGGAAAATAAAATAATAATTAAAGTTATAATGCAACTAACTGGCCGGTGATTGTTGTGTTGAATTAATAAATTAATTATCGTTTAACATTTTTATTTGTTCATAGATATTAATTCATGCCAAAGCAGAATCAAGCTATACAGATTCTTTTCTATAGATTGTCAGAGAAAACATCCATTTCATACTTTACATGATGACTCTTCCCTACTAAGTGATAAACAGTGATTGGATAGCTTTCAAATTCCTTCATCTCATGTGACTAAATCGATCAGTACACCACGTGTATTCGTATTTCTAGTCACAAATGATCAGGGTGTGTAGCCATGTCAATTACACACACGTCTACGTGTATCTTTTAAAACTGATAACTTAATATTATACCTAGACGAGCAGCTTACTTGAACATAAATGTTGTGGAGCATACCATTTTTTAATAAAAGTAATTTAAGCATACCCAGCAAAAATAGATTTTGTTTTAAAACAGACTTTTGAGAAATGATTTTAAGTCATGCCCAGCTAATATTTTTATCTTAAATATAAAGTGCATTATAAACATGGTTACCTGGAATTACCTGAATAGTTATCAACCATTTTACCATGAAATGTAGTTCGAACACACAGAATTTTGTAATTATATATGAAAAATATTTGTTACCTTTCAGGTTTACTAATTTACTTATCCTTGCTACCAGACATTTTGGTTATCTTCTCATGTTTGGTTCTATTAGATAATAATATTCCACTTTTCATTTTACTTTAAAATTGAGTCCCTTTAAACATGCAGAGACTGTTCGAGCTCGCTTGGTTTCATAGCACTACTTTGATTCAGAATGTTGAAACCTTCACGTTGTCCCTCCTGTCAAAAACTGATTTAAAATATAATTGCAAGAACCTAATACGAATATAAGTGTTGGCTCACAATTATTAGGATGTAATCTTCCTGGGACCATATCAAAAAAAATCTCTCCTAAATCATTAATAGCCAACAAAGAATGCACTCTCTTATCAGTAAGTTAAGAAAGACTTGTTCTACGTCTATGCAAATTTCAGAATGAGGCCGTTCTTCTTTTCTGCCCGAGCGTCAGAAGCCTTTGTGCGTGTTTCGAGCGGCAGATCACATTTACATGGCCTTAACAACTCTTACGCCATTTCCATCAGACATCTTTCACAGTCGCAGTCATTTCAGACACCCTCTCATCTGATCACAGTCAGACAAGACTCCCAGATTATCTCACCATCTTTGAATGGCCCTTCAAGTTACAGCAGTATATGATCTCAGCACATCAACAAAGTAAGTCATATTTACTTATATATTGTTCATGCATATCTCTCCCTATTTTTTTACGCGGGCTATACATGTATTTAGATTACGTTTGGACATTACTCTAGAATTACCTTTAGTAATAACGTTTGTTGTTTTTACTCCTTTATGTACCATGTTCCGTATATCCCTCTTACGTTTGTCTTTGACAAACGGTTTACTTGAAAATAAATGTGTTTGTATATATATATATATATATATAGAGAGAGAGAGAGAGAGAGAGAGAGAAAGACAGATATATATATATATATATATATATATATAGATAGATAGATAGATAGATAGATAGATAGATAGATAGATATAAATATGTGTGTGTATATTCAACCGTTTCTTCACCATTGTCCATTTTCACTTTTTATTCAGACCTCGTGTGTTCTAAAAAAAAACACAACTTGCAACATGTGTCTCGGAAAATATACCCGACCGAATGTGTCACTAAGAACGTTAAAATACGAATATATACAGTAGATACAATGTATTTATCTAACTCCCACAAGGTAAGATGAATTACATTGTTTGATTTTCAAAATGTGCAACAATATCAATTTTTTCTTATATACAGTAGACGTCATGTGGACGAACTAAAAGATCACTGGCGGTCCATGGACAATCAATAGAAAACCACGACACTAGACGGTCCATGGACAATCAATAGAAAACCACGACACTAGACGGTCCATGGACAATCAATAAAAAACCACGACACTAGACGGTCCATGGACAATCAATAGAAAACCACGACACTAGACGGTCCATGGACAATCAATAGAAAACCACGACACTAGACGGTCCATGGACAATCAATAGAAAACCACGACACTAGACGGTCACTGGATAATCAATAGAAAACCACGACACTAGACGGTCCATGGACAATCAATAGCAAACCATGACACTAGACGGTCCATGGACAATCAATAGAAAACCACGACACTAGACGGTCCATGGACAATCAATAGAAAACCACGACACTAGACGGTCCATGGACAATCAATAAAAAACCACGACACTAGACGGTCCATGGACAATCAATAGAAAACCACAACACTAGACGGTCCATGGACAATCAATAGAAAACCACGACACTAGACGGTCCATGGACAATCAATAGAAAACCACGACACTAGACGGTCCATAAACAATCAATAGAAAACCACGACACTAGACGGTCCATGGACAATCAATAAAACACCACGACACTAGACGGTCCATGGACAATCAATAGAAAACCACGACACTAGACGGTCCATGGACAATCAATAGAAAACCACGACACTAGACGGTCCATGGACAATCAATAGAAAACCACGACACTAGACGGTCCATGGACAATCAATAGAAAACCACGACACTAGACGGTCCATGGACAATCAATAGAAAACCACGACACTAGACGGTCCATGGACAATCAATAAAAAACCACGACACTAGACGGTCCATGGACAATCAATAAAAAAACACGACACTAGACGGTCCATGGACAATCAATAAAAAAACACGACACTAGACGGTCCATGGACAATCAATAGAAAACCACGACACTAGACGGTTCATGGACAATCAATAGAAAACCACGACACTAGACGGTCCATGGACAATCAATAAGAAACCACACTAGACGGTCCATGGACAATCAATAGAAAACTACGACACTAGACGGTCCATGGACAATCAATGGAAAACCACGACACTAGACGGTCCATGGACAATCAATAGAAAACCACGACACTAGACGGTCCATGGACAATTAATAGAAAACCACGACACTTCACGGTCCATGGACAATCAATAGAAAACCACGACACTAGACGGTTCATGGACAATCAATAGAAAACCACGACACTAGACGGTCCATGGACAATCAATAGAAAACCACGACACTAGACGGTCCATGGACAATCAATAGAAAACCACGACACTAGACGGTCCATGGACAATCAATAAAAAAACACGACACTAGACGGTCCATGGACAATCAATAAAAAAACACGACACTAGACGGTCCATGGACAATCAATAGAAAACCCCGACACTAGACGGTCCATGGACAATCAATAGAAAACCACGACACTTCACGGTCCATGGACAATCAATAGAAAACCACGACACTAGACGGTCCATGGACAATCAATAGCAAACCACGACACTAGACGGTCCATTGACAATCAATAGAAAACCACGACAGTAGACGGACCATGGACAATCAATAGAAAACCACGACACTAGACGGTCCATGGACAATCAATAGAAAACAACGACACTAGACGGTCCATGGACAATCAATAGAAAACCACGACACTAGACGGTCCATGGACAATCAATAGAAAACCACGACACTAGACGGTCCATGGACAATCAATAAAATACCAAGACACTAGACGGTCCATGGACAATCAATAAAAAACCACGACACTAGACGGTCCATGGACAATCAATAGAAAACCACGACACTAGACGGTCCATGGACAATCAATAGAAAACCACGACACTAGACGGTCCATGGACAATCAATAGAAAACCACGACACTAGACGGTCCATGGACAATCAATAGAAAACCACGACACTAGACGGTCCATGGACAATCAATAGAAAACCACGACACTAGACGGTCACTGGATAATCAATAGAAAACCACGACACTAGACGGTCCATGGACAATCAATAGCAAACCATGACACTAGACGGTCCATGGACAATCAATAGAAAACCATGACACTAGACGGTCCATGGACAATCAATAGAAAACCACGACACTAGACGGTCCATGGATAATCAATAGAAAACCACACTAGACGGTCCATGGACAATCAATAAAAAAACACGACACTTGACGGTCCATGGACAATCAATAGAAAACTACGACACTATACGGTCCATGGACAATCAATAGAAAACCACGACACTAGACGGTCCATGGACAATCAATAGAAAACCACGACACTAGACGGTCCATGGACAATCAATAAAAAACCACGACACTAGACGGTCCATGGACAATCAATAGAAAAACACGACACTAGACGGTCCATGGACAATCAATAAAAAACCACGACACTAGACGGTCCATGGACAATCAATAGAAAACCACGACACTAGACGGTCCATGAACAATCAATAGAAAACCACGACACTAGACGGTCCATGGACAATCAATAGAAAACCACGACACTAGAAGGTCCATGGACAATCAATAAAAAACCACGACACTAGACGGTCCATTGACAATCAATAGAAAACCACGACACTTGACGGTCCATGGACAATCAATAGAAAACCACGACACTAGACGGTCCATGGACAATCAATAGAAAACCACGACACTAGACGGTCCATGGACAATCAATAGAAAACCACGACACTAGACGGTCCATGGACAATCAATAGAAAACCAAGACACTAGACGGTCCATGGACAATCAATAGAAAACCACGACACTAGACGGTCCATGGACAATCAATAAAAAACCACGACACTAGACGGTCCATGGACAATCAATAGAAAACCACGACACTAGACGGTCCATGGACAATCTATAGAAAACCACGACACTAAACGGTCCAGAGCCAATCAATAAAAAACCACGACACTAGACGGTCCATGGACAACCAATAGAAAACCACGACACTAGACGGTCCATGGACAATTAATAGAAAACCACGACACTAGACGGTCTATGGACAATCAATAGAAAACCACGACACTAGACGGTCTATGGACAATCAATAAAAAACCACGACATCAGACGCAGGACTTTTGCTTAGCTTCAAAACTGTTGAACAAACTCGTTAAGAAATGTTAATTGCAAAGATTTGATGTAAACTTCATTATGGGAGAAACGCTGATCTGATCGGTTGCTTGCTCAGTTGAGTATAATTACCAAAAAAGACAAAGAAATCTTTGCGTTTCAGTAAGGATTAAAAGTTGGTTTAGTGCTTGACAATTCTTTAGTAAATGCTTCAGAAATGCAAGTGCTTCAGTTGGATTTAACTCTTGTACGCATTGGCATTTCAATCAGGTGATTACAAAAAGTAAAAGAATAAAATAGAATGAAACAAACTTTTGTAGTAGAGAGAAAATTGGTTCAGTGGATCAGACAAGTTTGTAAAAAAACGGGTTGAATAAGAATTTGATTGAACTACTTCATGATTTGATAAAAGCCGCTCTTCTCTGCCGCCATTGAATTGATGGATTGAAAGCTGTAAAAAGAAAAAAGAAAAGAAAAGAATTTATTTGATTTGGAATATCCTTTTTGTGGCATCAATTCTAGAAATATTGACTGGTCAAAAAACGGTCGATTTTACAAGTAAACAGATGTACTCACACTTTATACTTTGTTCAAGTTTTAATTTTAACGTATGATTGAATCGTCTGGTAAATTCTGAACGGTTTTAAAGAATAGAGATGGAAAAATATACTACAATAATTTTCACTAAAGAGTTATGTTAAAAACTGTACGTTTTGGAACCTTCAATATCTCTGCAAACTCTCTAGTTAAGATGGTTAGGGCCGGATTAACCATTGTGCTTAAGTGTACATAACGTTGGGGTAGATATCTTCTCGTGAGACTATTCCCTGCTTTAATAAAAGATAATATCTATTAAACATATGAAAATATGAGAAAATGTTGGTGTCCTGCGGGTCAAAGAAAAACAATATACTTACCACAAGCATATCACAGGCCGTGTAATTAACACCTATACTCTAATGTCTATATTTTTACATCACTGTCATTTATCGGCTACAAATATGACATTTGACGATAATTATAAAATACTTTTTACATCACTGCCATTTATGATTTAAAATATGACTTTTGATGATAATTAAAAAATATTTTTATATCATTGTCATTTATGGTTTCAAATATGACTAGTGATAATAATTATAAAATATTTTTTACATCTCTGTCATTAATGGTTTCAAATATGACTTTCAGTAATAATTTAAAAATATTTTTACATCACTGTCATTTATGGTTTCAAATATGACATTTAATGATAATTATAAAATATTTTTTACATCACTGTCATTTATGTTTATAAATATGACATTTAATAATTATTATAAAATACTATTTACATCAATGTTATTTATAGTTACAAATATGAGTTTTGAGGATAATTATAAAATATTCTTTATATTAATGTCATTTATGGTTTCAAATATGACTTTTTATGATAAATATCAAATATTTTTTACATCACTGTCCTTTATGGTTACAAATATGATTCTGTCATATATCGTTTCAAAACTGACTTTAGATGATAATTATAAAATATTTTTTTCATCACTGTCAATTATGGTTTCAAAGATGACTTTCGATTATAATTATAAAATATTTTTTTCATCACTGTCAATTATGGTTTCAAAGATGACTTTCGATTATAATTATAAAATATTTTTTTCATCACTGTCAATTATGGTTTCAAAGATGACTTTCGATTATAATTATAAAATATTTTTTTCATCACTGTCAATTATGGTTTCAAAGATGACTTTCGATTATAATTATAAAATATTTTTTTCATCACTGTCAATTATGGTTTCAAAGATGACTTTTGATTATAATTATAAAATATTTTTTTACATAACTGTCAGTTATGGTTTTAAATATGACTTTTTATGATAATTATAAAATATTTTTTATCACTATCATTTATGGTTGCAAATATAACATTTGATGATAATTATAAAATATTTTTTATCACTATCATTTATTATTTAAGATATGACTTTTTTATGATTATTATGAAATATTTTTTTACATCACTGTGATTTATGGTTTCAAATATGACTTTTGATGATAAATATAAAATATGTTCTACATCACTCTTATTTTTTGTTGCAAATATGACTTTTGATGATAATTATAAAATATTTTGACTTTACTGTCATTTATGGTTAAAAATATGACTATTAATGATAATTATGAAATATTATTTCCATCACTGTTAGTTATGGTTACAAATATGACTTTCGATTATAATTATAAAATAGTTTTTACATCTAATCTTACGGTTTTAATTTTGATGTGAATGCTGCTCCAAATCCAATTACATAATTTTTATTTTAGAAACTATCCGAAATTTAAGGCAGAACCCTAAAGTGTCTTAAGAAGAAATTTAAATTCAGGAAATCTTGCTTAATTGGTGTCTAATGACAATGGATTTAATATAATGCAAATCTGAAATTTTCGAATTTTTAAATATGAAGTTGTGTGTATATTATTTACTCTAAAACCTTTTAAAATACTTGCTAGAAACTTAAATTTGAAGGATATTTATTAATTGATTTCTGATAGCTATTGTTAAAATTTTACAAATATTGGAGGTGTCTGAATTTTCATGAAGTGCTTCTACCCCGTTTTTCTGCCCTGTGCATAAAATTAAATCAAACTAAATATAGCCTACATTTGGGCTCCCTTACATCTAGCAGCTTTTTTTCCAAATTCACAATGATCAGTTAATTAGTTTAGGAGTGAATGCTGTACATTATTTAGTTTTTTACCATTATTTCTTAGTTTATCCAGTATTTTTAAAAGTAGTTACAATATGGATATTTTTACATGATTGGTCAATTTGTTTGAAATGTATATTCCTCTATCAGAAAAAAATTAATTGTATGGTAGATTAAATTTTTTAAATCTTTCTTATCAATAAATGTCCAGTGCGAGGAAAGAGATTAAAAATCTGTGTTCCCTATTCAAGAATAATTTTAATTACTTTGAAAGTCTCAATTAATTCGACCCTCATTCTTCTATCTAGTAAAGTAGTTCCACCAAATGATTTCAACCTATTTTTATAATTGAAATACTTTTACCCTTAAGTCACTTTTCTTTGTATGACTTCTAATTTTCATATTATTTATCAATCCCCATGCCTAGTTATTGGTGCCTATTTTTTCAGTTTACTTCAGTTAGTTCTCAGATAATCAAGGGGCATTTTTCCTGGAGCTATCCCTGATGTTTTCTGTGTGAGACGCATTTTGATTGGCCAATCCACATAAATTTTATAAACTTGATGATTTCTAATTAACTTCTAATTAACTGGTCTATGCTATTATTCGAATAACTTCACTTTTATGTTTAAAAATTGGTATATAGCTGGTGTGGAGTTCATTGGTGCAGCGCCCCTACGACCCAGGAGGGGGTTAAGGGACCAAGTCAAGTCAAGTCAATATCTCTTTACATCCTCTTTATCTTATTCATTTTGTCAGTATTAAATTTATAGTATCGGGTTGTCCGGAAAGTTCATTCCAAATTTTAAAGGAAATAAAAGTAAAAAAGAAATCACTCAAATAATGGGGCACCCAAATATCGAATTGTTCATGAATGGTGGATTTTGATATGTTAAGCTTTTCTGCTAGCTTTTGTGTTGTGTAATATTATCAGTCTTGATTTAGTCGTCATCTGTAGAGGGTGATCTGCCTGAACGTTCTTAATCATTAAGGCTAAATCTCCAGCTCTCAACTTTATGAACCACTTTCGTATACTTCTATCAGCTAAAGAATGCACATATTTTTTTTTGTTGTTTGCAAGGTATATTTGACTTTATGAAAATGGAAAACATCAAGTGCATAACATGGTTCTTACAATCTTCCATTGTCAAAGCACTCCATAATTAACACAGATTAAATAATTTTTAACTTTCTTTCTTAAAAGATAGCTTGAAGTATGCTCTGTCCGGAAATATGAGTATACTATATCTGGCAATAATGTCATATGTTCTAACGTGTTGAAACATGAACTACAATCAGCAAGAATTTTCCGGACAACCTGATATTTTTATTTTAATCACTTGAGCAAAAATCTATGGTTGTCACTTAAGAACAATTTGATACCGAACAAAGTAAGAGAGAAATGACATAAAATCAGAGAATTCTATAAATGATAGGCATTGAATTTTGACTTGAAGGAGAAAATATCATAAGAATCTGGAAAGACTTTTGAAAGAAGGGAATACCACAGTTTAGATGTTGATAGAATGAAACTGATTTCATGAACGTTGCGATGGCATTTTGTAAGATAAAATGTATAAGAGAGTTTTGCTATAGAGGAATGTTTCCAGATAGTAGCATATATATTTGGACGCGTGAAGACAACCCGAGGCCAAGAGCAGCTGAACTATTTTCACAATAAAAGCCAAAACGAGGCTAGCAGTAAATCTTTTGCTTACATAGCAGGGATTTTTCATGGGTTAAAAGAAAATTTAAAAACATGTTTTAGATGTGTTCTTCCACTTTTCTAAACGACTTTGTCAGTTGGTAGGTCAGATTTAAATCTGAAATAGCATTTTTGTTGCGAACTGCATAAACTGAATGAACGTAAGTATGAAATGTTCGTCACGCTGTCATACTTATGTTTGAAATACTATTCTCATCGGTCTGTCATGCTGAAGTTTGTAATAGCATTTTGTTGGTTTGTCACGCTGAAGTTTGAATTAGCATTTTGTTGGGTTGTCATGCTGAAGTTTGAAATAGCATTCTGTTGGTTTGTCATGCTGAAGTTTGAAATAGCATTTTGTTAGTTTGTCATGCTGAAGTTTGAAATAGCATTTTGTTGGTTTGTCATGTTTAAGTTTGAAATAGCATTTTGTTGGTTTGTCATGCAGAAGTTTGAAATAGCCTTTTGTTGGTTTGTCATACTTACGTTTGAATTAGCATTTCGTTGGTTTGTCATGCTTAAGTTTGAAATAGCATTTTGTTGGTTTGTCATGATTAAGTTTTAATTAGCATTTAGTTGGTTTGTCATGCTGAAGTTTGAATTAGCATTTTGTTGGTTTGTCACGTTGAAGTTTGAATTAGCATTCTGTTGGTTTGTCATGCTTAAGTTTTAAATAGCATTTTGTTGGTTTGTCATGCTGAAGTTTGAAATAGCATTTTGTTGGTTTGTCATGCTGAAGTTATAATTAGCATTTAGTTGGTTTGTCATGCTTAAGTTTGAAATAGCATTTTGTTGGTTTGTCATGCTGAAGTTTGAAATAGCATTTTGTTGGTTTGTCATGATTAAGTTTTAATTAGAATTTAGTTGGTTTGTCATGCTTAAGTTTGAAATAGCATTTTGTTGGTTTGTCATGCTTAAGTTTGAAATAGCATTTTGTTGGTTTGTCATGCTTAAGTTTAAAAAGCATTTTGTTGGTTTGTCATGTTTAAGTTTGAAATAGCATTTTGTGTGTTTGTCATGCGGAAGTTTGAAATAGCCTTTTGTTGGTTTGTCATACTTACGTTTGAATCAGCATTTCGTTGGTTTGTCATGCTTAAGTTTGAAATAGCATTTTGTTGGTTTGTCATGATTAAGTTTTAATTAGCATTTAGTTGGTTTGTCATGCTTAAGTTTTAAATAGCATTTTGTTGGTTTGTCATGCTGAAGTTTGAAATAGCATTTTGTTGGTTTGTCATGATTAAGTTTTAATTAGCATTTAGTTGGTTTGTCATGCTTAAGTTTGAAATAGCATTTTGTTGGTTTGTCATGCTGAAGTTTGAAATAGCATTTTGTTGGTTTGTCATGCTTAAGTTTAAAAAGCATTTTGTTGGTTTGTCATGTTTAAGTTTGAAATAGAATTTTGTGTGTTTGTCATGCGGAAGTTTGAAATAGCCTTTTGTTGGTTTGTCATACTTACGTTTGAATCAGCATTTCGTTGGTTTGTCATGCTTAAGTTTGAAATAGCATTTTGTTGGTTTGTCATGATTAAGTTTTAATTAGCATTTAGTTGGTTTGTCATGCTTAAGTTTTAAATAGCATTTTGTTGGTTTGTCATTCTGAAGTTTGAAATAGCATTTTGTTGGTTTGTCATGCTGAAGTTTGAATTAGCATTTTGTTGGTTTGTCATGCTGAAGTTTGAATTAGCATTTTGTTGGTTTGTCATGCTGAAGTTTGAATTAGCATTTTGTTGGTTTGTCATGCTGAAGTTTGAATTAGCATTTTGTTGGTTTGTCATGCTGAAGTTTGAAATAGCATTCTGTTGGTTTGTCATGCTGAAGTTTGAAATAGCATTCTGTTGGTTTGTCATGCTGAAGTTTGAATTAGCATTTTGTTGGTTTGTCACGCTGAAGTTTGAATTAGCATTTTGTTGGTTTGTCATGCTGAAGTTTGAATTAGCATTTTGTTGGTTTGTCATGCTGAAGTTTGAATTAGCATTTTGTTGGTTTGTCATGCTGAAGTTTGAATTAGCATTTTGTTGGTTTGTCATGCTGAAGTTTGAATTAGCATTTTGTTGGTTTGTCATGCTGAAGTTTGAATTAGCATTTTGTTGGTTTGTCATGCTGAAGTTTGAATTAGCATTTTGTTGGTTTTGTCACGCTGAAGTTATAATTAGAATTTTGTTGGTATTGTCATGCTGAAGTTTGAATTAGCATTTTGTTGGTTTGTCATGCTGAAGTTATAATTAGAATTTTGTTGGTATTGTCATGCTGAAGTTTGAATTAGCATTTTGTTGGTTTTGTCACGCTGAAGTTATAATTAGAATTTTGTTGGTATTGTCATGCTGAAGTTTGTAAATAGCATTTTGTTGGTTTGTCACGCTGAAGTATAATTAGCATTTTGTTAGTTTGTCATGTTTAAGTTTGAAATAGCATTTTGTTGGTTTGTCATGTTTAAGTTTTAAATAGCATTTTGTTGGTTTGTCATGCTGAAGTTTGAAATAGCATTTTGTTGGTTTGTCATGCTGAAGTTTGAAATAGCATTCTGTTGGTTTGTCATGCTGAAGTTTGAATTAGCATTTTGTTGGTTTGTCACGCTGAAGTTTGAATTAGCATTTTGTTGGTTTGTCATGCTGAAGTTTGAATTAGCATTTTGTTGGTTTGTCACGCTGAAGTTTGAATTAGCATTTTGTTGGTTTGTCATGCTGAAGTTTGAATTAGCATTTTGTTGGTTTGTCATGCTGAAGTTTGAATTAGTCTTCTGTTGGTTTGTCATGCTTAAGTTTAAAAAGCATTTTGTTGGTTTGTCATGTTTAAGTTTGAAATAGAATTTTGTGTGTTTGTCATGCAGAAGTTTGAAATAGCCTTTTGTTGGTTTGTCATACTTACGTTTGAATCAGCATTTCGTTGGTTTGTCATGCTTAAGTTTGAAATAGCATTTTGTTGGTTTGTCATGATTAAGTTTTAATTAGCATTTAGTTGGTTTGTCATGCTTAAGTTTTAAATAGCATTTTGTTGGTTTGTCATTCTGAAGTTTGAATTAGCATTTTGTTGGTTTGTCATGCTGAAGTTTGAATTAGCATTTTGTTGGTTTGTCATGCTGAAGTTTGAATTAGCATTTTGTTGGTTTGTCATGCTGAAGTTTGAATTAGCATTTTGTTGGTTTGTCATGCTGAAGTTTGAATTAGCATTTTGTTGGTTTGTCATGCTGAAGTTTGAAATAGCATTTTGTTGGTATTGTCATGCTGAAGTTTGAATTAGCATTTTGTTGGTTTGTCATGCTGAAGTTATAATTAGAATTTTGTTGGTATTGTCATGCTGAAGTTTGAATTAGCATTTTGTTGGTTTTGTCACGCTGAAGTTATAATTAGAATTTTGTTGGTATTGTCATGCTGAAGTTTGTAAATAGCATTTTGTTGGTTTGTCACGCTGAAGTATAATTAGCATTTTGTTAGTTTGTCATGTTTAAGTTTGAAATAGCATTTTGTTGGTTTGTCATGTTTAAGTTTTAAATAGCATTTTGTTGGTTTGTCATGCTGAAGTTTGAAATAGCATTTTGTTGGTTTGTCATGCTGAAGTTTGAAATAGCATTCTGTTGGTTTGTCATGCTGAAGTTTGAATTAGCATTTTGTTGGTTTGTCACGCTGAAGTTTGAATTAGCATTTTGTTGGTTTGTCATGCTGAAGTTTGAATTAGCATTTTGTTGGTTTGTCATGCTGAAGTTTGAATTAGTCTTTTGTTGGTTTGTCATGCTGAAGTTTGAATTAGCATTTTGTTGGTTTGTCATGCTGAAGTTTGAATTAGCATTTTGTTGGTTTGTCATGCTGAAGTTTGAATTAGCATTTTGTTGGTTTGTCATGCTGAAGTTTGAATTAGCATTTTGTTGGTTTGTCATGCTGAAGTTTGAAATAGCATTTTGTTGGTTTGTCATGCTGAAGTTTGAATTAGCATTTTGTTGGTTTGTCATGCTGAAGTTTGAATTAGCATTTTGTTGGTTTGTCATGCTGAAGTTTGAATTAGCATTTTGTTGGTTTGTCATGCTGAAGTTTGAATTAGCATTTTGTTGGTTTGTCATGCTGAAGTTTGAATTAGCATTTTCTTGGTTTGTCATGCTGAAGTTTGAATTAGCATTTTGTTGGTTTGTCATGATTAAGTTTGAATTAGCATTTTGTTGGTTTGTCATGCTGAAGTTTGAATTAGCATTTTGTTGGTTTGTCATGCTGAAGTTTGAATTAGCATTTTGTTGGTTTGTCATGCTGAAGTTTGAATTAGCATTTTGTTGGTTTGTCATGCTGAAGTTTGAATTAGCATTTTGTTGGTTTGTCATGCTGAAGTTTGAATTAGCATTTTGTTGGTTTGTCATGCTGAAGTTTGAATTAGCATTTTGTTGGTTTGTCATGCTGAAGTTTGAATTAGCATTTTGTTGGTTTGTCATGCTGAAGTTTGAATTAGCATTTTGTTGGTTTGTCATGCTGAAGTTTGAATAAGCATTTTGTTGGTTTGTCATGATTAAGTTTGAATTAGCATTTTGTTGGTTTGTCATGCTGAAGTTTGAATTAGCATTTTGTTGGTTTGTCATGCTGAAGTTTGAATTAGCATTTTGTTGGTTTGTCATGCTGAAGTTTGAATTAGCATTTTGTTGGTTTGTCATGCTGAAGTTTGAATTAGCATTTTGTTGGTTTGTCATGCTGAAGTTTGAATTAGCATTTTGTTGGTTTGTCATGCTGAAGTTTGAATTAGCATTTTGTTGGTTTGTCATGCTGAAGTTTGAATTAGCATTTTGTTGGTTTGTCATGCTGAAGTTTGAATTAGCATTTTGTTGGTTTGTCATGCTGAATTTTGAATTAGCATTTTGTTGGTTTGTCATGCTGAAGTTTGAATTAGCATTTTGTTGGTTTGTCATGCTGAAGTTTGAATTAGCATTTTGTTGGTTTGTCATGCTGAAGTTTGAATTAGCATTTTGTTTGTTTGTCATGCTGAAGTTTGAATTAGCATTTTGTTGGTTTGTCATGCTGAAGTTTGAATTAGCATTTTGTTGGTTTTGTCACGCTGAAGTTATAATTAGAATTTTGTTGGTTTGTCATACTTACGTTTGAATTAGCATTTTGTTGGTTTGTCATGATTAAGTTTGAATTAGCATTTTGTTGGTTTGTCATGCTGAAGTTTTAATTAGCATTTTGTTGGTTTGTCACGCTGAAGTTTGAATTAGCATTTTGTTGGTTTGTCATGCTGAAGTTTGAATTAGCATTTTGTTGGTTTGTCATGCTGAAGTTTAAATTAGCATTTTGTTGGTTTGTCACGCTGAAGTTTGAATTAGCATTTTGTTGGTTTGTCATGCTGAAGTTTGAATTAGCATTTTGTTGGTGTGTCATGCTGAAGTTTGAATTAGCATTTTGTTGGTTTGTCATGCTGAAGTTTGAATTAGCATTTTGTTGGTTTGTCATGCTGAAGTTTGAATTAGCATTTTGTTGGTTTTGTCACGCTGAAGTTATAATTAGAATTTTGTTGGTATTGTCATGCTGAAGTTTGTAAATAGCATTTTGTTGGTTTGTCACGCTGAAGTATAATTAGCATTTTGTTAGTTTGTCATGTTTAAGTTTGAAATAGCATTTTGTTGGTTTGTCATGTTTAAGTTTGAAATAGCATTTTGTTGGTTTGTCATGCTTAAGTTTGAAATAGCATTTTGTTGATTTGTCATGCTTAAGTTTTAATTAACATTTTCTGTCAGTCGTTCATGTATATGTGATCAATAGCATTTTCATGGTCTGGCATGCTTAATTTTGAAATATCATTTTCATTCATCTGTCACATTTAAATTGTACATGGCATTCATGTCAGTCTGTCATGTTAAACGTTGAAATAATCTTTTTCGTTGGTCTGTCATATTTTAGTTTGAAATAGCATTTTTCATGGTCAAATGTGCAGAATGAATGGATGCATCTTGAGGTGGAACATTAAATTGCTTATAGGCCTACACTTAATTATTGTAAAATGCTTGGATTGATTTTTTACTTCTTCTATATTTAACAATGAAAGCAGTGTAGATCTTATAGGACCGCTGAATATAATCTATGTCTCCTGTGCGTATGTGTGCGTGTGCGTGTGTGTGTGCTAAAAGCAAAGATAAAAGTAGATATTTCTGTTACAATCAAATAATTAATCTCAATGCGAAGAAAAAAAGGAAAAACAGAAAATCAAAAATTGGTTTGTTCCCTTTCTTTTTTATCAAGTTTTTTCATGAAGTAGGTAAAATACTAATTCAGGAATTAATTTGCTCGCACACACACACACACGGATATGAACTAGGCGAGTTTGAATTACCTACCAGACACCATCTTCGAGTGTCTTCGGTCTCTCTGTAAAAGGGTTTGTCAGGAAAACCTGACATGAGGATACTTCACCCTACAAGTAAACCCTGACCAAATATTCAAAATAACTTAGTATTCGCAGCACAAATAAGATCACCTCGACACGGCTATACACTGGCCCATACGAGGACTGATGAACCGTCTCCAAGTAATGTTACCTTAAGTAACAGCACTTAACTAGATACTCCACCAAAGCTGATGGAATATTCGAATATCTATGTATCTCATATAGAGATCAAGTGTTGACCCAAGGAAGAGGCCCCTTGATTTCTGAGAACTTCGACTGAAGTAAAATGAAAATATCTATCTATATATATATATATATATATATATATACATAGAGAGAGAGAGAGAGAGAGAGAGGGAGGGGGAGAGAGAGAGATTAAAAGAATACCTGTCTAAGGATGAGTACAATTCCTGGAATATTTTGCACCACTTTTATGTCCCCTTACGAAGATTAAAATCAAGTTATAATGATACTTAACCTTATGTGTAGAATCCTTATTCTAATTTTGACCATTACATGAATTTGATTCTAGAAAATGTCTAAAATTTAAAGCTTAATCTTAAGGGTACTTTAGAGAAAATTGAAATTCAGGGAATTTTACTAATGTGGTGTCTGATGATTATGGATCAAATTCAATGCAAATCTGAAATATTTGAATTTTCAAATGGGACATTGTGCCCATATTATGCCTCCTAAAAATCATTTAAAATACTTGAAAAAAACTGAAATTTGGTGAATATTTATCAACTGATGTCTAATACCAATTGTATAAAATTTCACAAAAGATCGGAGGTCTCTGACTTTTCACAAAGGGCGTATACCCCTTTTTTACTCTCATTTGCATAAAACTAAATTGAACTACATGTAGCACACATTGACACCCTTTATGGCTAACAGCTGGATGGCAAAATTCAGAATGATCGGCTAATCAGTTTAGGTGTGAATCCTGTACATACAAATATATAAACATATAAACATATAAACATACCTAACTTTATAAAGATAGATAAAGAGCAACAAAAGAACGAAAGATGATTAACGCAAAGACAGGAGATGCAGGAAAAGAAATTGCAAGGTGTGATATCTGGAGACCTAGGAGGCCAGGGCATGAGAACACGATCATCTCGCCCAGACCGTCCAATTCATCTGTCTGACAATGTTGTATTCAGATACTCTCTAACATTGATGCTCAAGTGCAGTGTCGCTCTACCTTGTTGGAAAATGAAGTCGTCAGACTCTTCCTCACTCAATTCATCCATTAACCAGTTTTCCAGCATGTCGAGGTACGTGTCCCCATTGACTGATGCTCTTTCAAAGAAAAATGGTTCGTAGACAGCTTTCTTGGACATAGCTTCTTTTCGGAATTTTGTGCGAAATACACGTTGTACACGTGTCCATAATTCAGTTTTTGAAAATTCAAGGACGCAAAACGCCTTTTCTGGTTGAGTGAACGCCATTACTGGGCCTGAAAAAATATGAAAAAATCATTAGCATTACAAAATCTTAATGAATTTAGCTTAAAAATGGTACCAGTTTCATCTTACTACCCTTCATAGTCCAGCAGATATGAGGACTTGAAATGTACCCAAGACTTTTTGAACACACTGTATGAAATTAGGTTATTCAACTTTGGCCTTGGGATTTTAC